>JAVJIX010000012.1:1687500-2082500 GCA_036785185.1 Paratrypauchen microcephalus | reverse complement strand
CTAAATCAGGGTGTGCGGAGTCATGCACACCTACATAAATTATTCTGCTGCTCCTACACTATTTACCTTCACAACAAATTCACTGCACGGCCCACAGTTCACAGTAGGGGGGTCTAGTCACCCTCAAAGGCCCTATTGGTGGCTCCCTGGCACTGGCTCTTCCTGCGGCACTTGGACAGGATCCTGTGGAGGAGACTGGGCGACCGCTGTGTGTGTGAAGCTGAGACAGGACCCTCGCTGTCAGACTGGCCCCAGTCCAAAGCCCCTCCTCCAACTCTGTTGCCCCTCCTGAGCGCATGCTGAACGTGTCCACTGAGGACAAAGAGGAAATAACAAACACAAAGGCCTGTTTATTCCTCATGACCCAAATTCCACTGCAAGACTAGTGAGGAGCGGGAGAGAGGCCACTGTGTGCAAACTCACTGGAACACTGTCAAACAAACATGGACCTCTATTACAGCTACAGCGTAGGGCCTATATTGAGCAAAGTGGCTTGATCTGTGTGCAGTGTGCACCCTTATCAAATATGTCATTGCAATTTATTTTAAGAGTCTCACATTAAGAGCATTTGATCATTTGTGTTAAAATAGATCTATAATAATACTAGTAAAAAGTCATAAAGACAACTGTACTGAAATCTCACCTATTTGTCATAAGAATTGCCAATAAATGTTCATTTTTTTTTTTTTTTTTACAATTTATGCATTTTATTGTATCACTTAAGTAAATGCATTTTTACTTGATTATTTTTTGCAATTTACTCATTAAATCCTTGAAAACATTAAGCTCTTTCCTTTCCCTCGCTTATTAATGAGAGCGGTGCGTGGTGTACTGCGAGGGTTATGGGTGGGGGGTTGTAATCAGAGTGCATTGTCAACTAATGAGGGAGCGGAGGGGCCACCTGTTCAGAGGCACAAGGCGGAGCAGTGGATGGGGATTTGGGGGGAGGTGGGGTCCCATGTTGGAACAGCTGCTCAGTGCTGTGTGTACATGATGCATCTACTGCGTGTAGGAGATTTGTTTTTGTGGCAGGACTTACGTTTGATGCCTCCTCCGAACACCTGCATCATCCGACACCATGCTTCTCAGAGACACAGTCCTTCTGTGACTTGTGATCTGTTTTTTAACCTGGAAAAAGCAGAACTACTAATTAAATATTGTCAATGACAATTAGTATTGTCATTGACCATAATGCAGGTGTAGATTGCAATGTCACTGTAAGAAATAGTTTGGGTTAATTTTGGTAGATTTGATAGTAATTATTATAATAATCATTACTATTGATATATCAAAAATACTTTTGATTAAATTCCACATTATTCAAACTTATTAGCATTTTTCATATTAGTAGTGTTGTATGTTTAACTAATACAGTGTTGTGATGTGTTTAGTACTAATTTATTATTATTTATATATCATTATAACCTTATATTTTTATATTGTTACAACTTCATTCAGCTGTTGTATTGGTGCAGAATCACATCAGAACAAAAATTATATTGTACAACATTATGTTTCAATTCAAAGGTGACCGAAAAAACTAAACAAAATTAGTTATTGTGTTGATCTGATATTGCTGTGTAAAAGCAAACTTAATCTTAAAATTCACATATTCAAATATGTACCAAAATAAACAATAAGTAACTGGAGAGACAGTATGAATCAAGATACTCATGTTAAGTCACAAAGGCAGATTTGACAGTCCTCACTGGTAATGAAATGTACCCGGAGTCATCAGAAGTGACAGTAATAATTCCTCAGTGCAGCAGTGCTGGACCACATGAGGCTGACCGGTGACACTGACCAACATCACTACCACCAACCTGGGTCAGCTCCATGACACACGAGGCTGGGAAGTACCCCCTCTGCCCGTCCTGGAGCCGTCCAAACCATCGCCCCTCCTCGTGCTTGGACAGGACCAGGACCACGTCACCAGGAGTCAGCCGCAGCTCGTCTGGCCAGTGGGGCTCGTACGTGTACACCGCCACCATCTAGTGGACAGTATGGAGATGACACTTTGACGCAGAATGTTACAAATTCACCAATAACTTGTCAAGTTCAGTCTGGGCCAGTTTGTGAGAATCATATGTATTCTGAAACATACTATTTCTACTACTTATTTTATTGGTGTAGCTTTTTCAGTCCAGGGCTAAAGTGAATGGAGAGGATTAAGGTTTAAATCTCAGAGATTAACTAGTGTCTAGTGAAATAGAAACCCTAAATCTTAAGCTATATGTCTCCTTACCTGACCCTCCTATAAATGGACTATAACTGACAACGCATTATGTCCGTGGAAATAAACAGCATAGCACTTAATGCATCAGCAGTGAACTAGGCTTAGATAGCATGGTAATACAGTTTAGGTAATTCATTTAAATATGGACAAACAATTGGCGATATATAAATAGTAGTTTGTGTTACATGTGTATTTGCATTGTATCATAGAAGTGCAAAGTAGAATCTTGCCTTTTCAGCTTCAGCTCTGAATTGACATCTTCCTTGTTTGTGAAAAAACAAAAGCATAAAAAAACAAAAACAAAGCATTAAGTTAAAAATGCATTCCTAGATTGTTGATAGAGACTACCACTTAAGAGTAGACAGAGCCATAGCATGATGCAGTAATGTCATGCTACACCATGCTCCACTGCAGTCATTATACCTTCACCTTACCTTGGGGAGCCAGGACAGTGGTGAAGACGTCAAAGTGCTTATTGCTGTGCATGTAGATACGCTGCATCTTGAGGATCTGAGGGCTTCTCTGCTCCTTCTGCAGTGCCTTAAAATAAATGCGGCTGACTAATCCACTGCAGCAGAATGGAGCAACAAAAACAAGAGCAGGTCCATCCACAATTTCACCAATCATGGGGGACCTATACTTTAATTGCTACATTATAATAATAAAAATAAACACTATTTCCCAAGGATGATAAACTGTCATCTATAATATCATGCTTGGACAGTTTTTGTTAAGGCGCCATCTGGTCACATGTGGGAAACGACAAGTCGCGTAATGAGAATTCAAATTCTTTATTTAACTTTGTCATGAGTGGCTGATTGATTTTGGGTTATCGACTGTGCCCCATTTTCAAGTGTCCCAGATGAGCAGGGACAAAGACAAATGGCTTGGGATGGACAGCTCAACAGATGGTGATGAACCCCCCCCATTACCCCCTTCTCATGTCCCATAGCACATCTCTCCTGTGATGCTCCAGTGCAATGGGGATGGACTGTCAACTTCGGAATACGAATGGATTCCACCGATCACTAGGATTTTTAACAAATCAATTTTAAAGGGATAGTGCGTTTTTTTAATGTTAATTTGTATGGGTTTCCTTCTAAAAGTGACGTGTGTTGACACCGGCTTACCTCTGACAGTCTCAGTTGATCCCGGTTCGACTCGCTTTCTGGAGCCCACGTAAGTAGGTCCGGTAACTTCCCTGGAACATGAAATAAAGCTTGTTTTTCTAACACCTTTGTAACATTTGTTAGAAAGGTGATATATCAGCCTGTTCACCTTCAGCGGATGTCTACGGCGAAGTTTACAAGTGAACAGGCTGATAAGAGTTAACATGGGCGTAGTGATACGAGTGGAGAGAGACAATACGCAAATGCGAAATACGCTGCTGGATGTTTCGTGGACAACTGTTTCGGACGTAAATATATCACCTTTCTGACAAATGTTTTGTTTTGAGAACAAGCTTTATTTCATGTTCCAGGGAAGTTACCGGACCTACTTACGTGGGCTCCAGAAAGTGAGCTGAACCAGGATCAGCTGAGACTGTCAGAGGTAAGCCAGTGTCAACACACGTAACTTTTAGAAGGAAACCCATACAGATTAACATTTTAAAAAAAAGCACTATCCCTTTAACACCCTGGACTTTCAGATCAACGGATAATGTATACCAGTACTTAAAAGAGGCTAGATAACTAAAAGTATACCTAAAAATATAGGGCTACCTCAAAATAGACAAATAAGATTATATAAAAGTCAAATGAAAAAAAAAAAGAAAAAAAAGAAAGCCACAGGTCTGTCAGTGACCTTACATAACAAAGTTCCACTTTCAAGCAGCTTAGGACAAACTAGATTAAGATAGAGTAGATAAATGCACCACTGAATATGAATGGGTATCTTGTATTACAGTGTAGTGTAGTGTAGAGCTACAAGTAGTACTCACACAATTTGTCACCACATTGGGTGAATTAACATTACATATTTTGGCTCAGTCAAGATTTTTTATGCAATTTTGAAATTAAAAACTGAAAACATCCAGGTTAATTTGTCAAGACAATTATTGGAAGGAGAGGGATGATGTGTGTCCAAATAAAATGAATTATTACTAAGAGATTATAATGGCATATACAACAAAATCAGAAAAACCAAAAACACAGCAGAGTGCTACAGTTATGTCAAAAAGGTTCTTGTCCCAATTTGGAAGATCATTTCACTTACTGCTATTTAATGCATATATAGCTCTGAATTTATGCATTTTAATGGTTGCATGAACCACTAGTGCAGAGAACAATGCAGTTGCCAAAAACTCATTCATTTATGTAGTCAAACAGTATAAGACAACACTTAAGTTCTATATCTCAGTAGCCTATTCGACATACTAGACATTTATTATCACCAATAAGCCAGGGACAGTATTTACAATTATAGATTTCATTCATAAGACAGAAAAGTCATGTGTGAAAATATATTTGTACTGAATTGAGAGTGAATTGATGTCAGTCTACATTCATTTCTTTCCAGTTTTGCCTTTTCTCTTGCCCCCACCACCGCCGCCTGCTGCTGCTTTACCCCCTTTACCTTTACCACCTTTGCCCCCTGAGCCCCTGCCTTTTCCAGGCATGCCCCCCTTGCGTCCTTTCTTCCCTGCTCCCCTCTTGTATTTAGCAGCAGCCGCCTCTCTGTCATCCTCCCTCATCTGCTTATTGACAGCTTTGGTTACATCCAACTTGGGCTTCTTGTTGTGCATAATTCGAAGTAAATCCAGCTGTTTCTTTTTCTCGTTTGAAAAGTCTCCGATGACAGGCTCAAACTTCCTCTTCTGGCCTTTCTTCTTGGAGGCCTTTTCCTTGGGCAGTCGGTCCTGAAATCTGCCCACGGATGCTGTGGATGTTTTGGCCACGCTAACAGCCAGGGCCAGCTCGTCTTTGGACTGTTGTGCTTTGGGAGTCAGTCCTGCTGCTGGGATCTTGATCGCCTGGGCCCTGGCGATGTTCTTCAACCTGTTCAGCTCGTTCTTGGCCACGCGCTCCTTCTTGGCTTTTACGCGTTTGGCAAACTGGTCCTCATTTGGGTCAGCCGTTTTTGGCACCTCAATCAACCAGTCTTTAGTGTCATCATTGGCTCTTTTATAGCCCCATCGCCTCCTCCATTCCTTAGCATTTTCATCCCAAACCAGATTGGTCTTCTTTTTCTTCTGGATCCCCTTCAGCTTGGCGAACTGCTCCCATTTAGTCGGGGCTTTGGGCTTAGGTGGAGGCTTTTCTCTCGGCAAAGGTGTCGCCGGGTCGGGTAGTTTAGCCACGATCGCATCCTCAACTCTCTCCGTCGGTATTTTCCATATCTCGTTTATTAGCAGCTGTGTGTTGTCTCGGGCCAGCGCTTTGAGAAACTCCTCTCTGTTCTGTTGGCGCACTTCTACGCAGTTCGGATCACACGCCAGCAGGTTACCAAGGTCAAACTCCAAATCTATGTCTTTGTTTACGGTTATGCTTTTGAGTTTTTCTGCTTCGTCTTGCTCCGCTTTAGCTAACAGCTCCTCCACGCTGTTTGCTGCCATGTTGTCTCCACAGACCGAACACACGTGGGGAGCAGAGTGTCATTTTAGACAACCACTTCCGGGTTACGAGTTTAGACATTTCCTGGATCTGCCGCAGGAGGTCGACATTGGTCTAAGTATTTTACGTGTTAAAGCCAAACAATCAAATATATATATATATATATATATATATATATATATATATATATATATATATATATATATATATATATATATATATATATATATATATAATTTTTTTTTTTACAAAAGTAGTCTTACGCTTATAACGAGGCGCCAAGGAATTTGTTTTGATCTATGGGTCATTCCAGAATTGGAGGACATTTTACGTCCCACCCATCACATATTAAATAATCCACATATAAAATACTAAAACATACAGTTTCTGAGTGAATTTACCAAATCTAAAAAAAAAAACAAAAAAAAAAAAACTAAGAGAAAAGAATGCTTGAAAATAGTTTTTAAAATACCAAATAAGTCTGGAGTATCCCTCAAAATGCCATTTTCCTTTTGTAATAATGACCAACTTGAATCTCAAATAAAACAGTTAAAATTAAATTTAAAATGATTTTTTTTTCTTTTTTTGTTGTATTATTCGTTTCATTTCCATCTCTTGTAACTAACATAATATTTCAAATAATTATTATTATTCATGGAACATGTGTCCCACAACATGCACGCAACCCTGTTACCAGAACATTTTTAGCCTGGTAGAAGAAGAAGAAAGTAGTGAACCACATGATCCCCTGGACTTGACATCATCAAACTAACAGTTTTCCAAAAGAATGGGCAGAGCAAAGGTTTGTCTTCTCTTCTATTTTTCATATTTTTATAACATAGTTAGCCTTGATTGAATGTCTCACTCTACCTCATGCAACCCTGTTATGCAAATGATCAGAATAAGACAATTATTATTTTTTCTTTATTTATTTGCATTAATACGTTTTTCCTCTTGATTCGCAGCAACAGCTAAACAGCTAAACAGCTAGCTTCTATTCCTGAGATAAAGTTAACATTAGTTCAGATTTGCAACCCTGTTACCTGCAACCCTGTTACTGTGATTAGAGTAAATAAATAAATAAACCAAATAAATCATGTAATAAAAATTATACCATTGATCAGTAAGCTGAGCTAATCAAGCATTTGATAGTTTATTACCTATTATTGATGAATATGTAGCAGAAAATCAGAAAAGTGAAGGTTTATTTTTCAAGAATTTTAAAGCCCAAATGTCCTCCAATTCTGGAATGACCCCTATGTGTTTTTGACCTATGCTAGTTACTTCTTCCATGTTGCTGTGAAGATGAGGTCAGATTTGCAGCTAAGGTATGCAGTAGGTGACATAGCACAAGGTTAAAAAAAAGAGTTTGTCTCATTTTTATATAATATTTGAATCCTAGAGCTTGTTAGGCAAGTGTAAATATGCATTATCCGAGGATCTTTTTTAAATTTTACTCTATTAGCCTACATGGAACATGCTTTGTCAAGGCCTGCAGCCCTTCAAAAGTTGTGATCTCCATAAAAGAATTACAAATTAAACTGCAGTAACTGTCTAAAGGAGTAGGCAATAAAGATTAAAAAAAAGAAAAAGAAAACAGACACTTTGCCAGAATGATCATTTTTAACACTTTCGCTGAATAACATGAGATTTCGAATGAGTGTTGAATTTATTTATATACACACAACGTACAATTTCTCCATCAAAGCATTTCATTTGCAGTTAGATGAATATTTAAGTTTTAAAATCAAGAATAAGTATGATTTTTTTTCTTTTCAATTAAATTCTATTCATCTTTGTATTCACTTTGCACAGCGTGGCAAATCTTGAGTGGACCAAAAAAAAAATAAAAAAAAATCACCAACACAAAAATATTGTTGCAACCTGCAATAATAGTTGCTACAATATTCACACATTCTACCAATAATTTAGGCTACAAGTCTTCATATTTACTTAATCAGTGTTGGGTTAGTGCTAAAGATTTGACATGATTAGTTAAATTTAACTGTTTAATGTTGTCCTCACCTCACCACCATTTAGATGCTTCACACACATGCAAATTCACTGCTTAATTTAATAATACTCTAATAGCCTAAAGTAGATATGTAATCAAATGTGTACTGCCAAAAGAAAAATACCACAGGCCAAGTATCTGCTAAGGATTCTGATTGTGCCCAAATCCCACTAAAGAGTGAATGCAGTATAAGAAAAATATACTATACCATGCAGCCGTTGTTAAATTCACAAATCTGAACCTCACACACACATGTCCATATACAAGTAAATTCAAGGTGGGTAAAGTGTCCGGCTCAATGACACAATTATAATATGTGCCTTGATCAGAGCAGGGATTGATGCACAAATCTTCTGGATAGTGGGCAAAGACTGTGACACTTTAATCTTTTTTTATCAGACTTTAACCAAGTGTTACTTTTCACAATTCTTTATTTTATCTGCTATGTATGTGATTCTCTCTCAAACCATGGATTATAATAACTCTTTTAGTCCCTGTCCACACTCCTTTACACAAAGAGATGGAGCAGGCAGGGGAAGGGTGGGGTTCTCTTATTACTACTGAATGCAGCTTGTGGCTCAAAGACGCTGGTGTTATTATTTTGGGCTGCAGTAATTATATTCATCGCTAGACGTGCCATGTGAATGCTAACACAGTGACAGGCACAAAGATAAGGTCACAAGTGATGCTGTGTTTAGAGAAGGGAGGAAATGCGTAATTAGTGGCCCAAAGTCCCTGTGGTTATTTAGAGGGGGCTATAAGGTCCACTGTGACGTGGACATATAGTTTCTAAAAATCATCCAATTTGAGCCTGTCCTCTTGTTAGCGCTGCCACCACACAACATCAAGGATTTCCTTTATATGTTCTTCTGACTTAAAGCATGACCAATGTTACATTGCTTTTCTATGGCACTGCCTTTGTTGTACATTGACAAGATAAACTTCTCCATGTACTTTAAGATGATGGGATAAAAGTAATCTGAAATTGTATAAAATGGAAATAGTCTAGCATTCAAAAATAGAATGTAACCTCATATTAGAGCATTGTGCTTCTAATATGAGCATCTGTGCTTATTCTGTACATAGTTCTACGTAACCATAGCATTCACTATCACATAATACAAGGGTTTCATTATTGGTTTTGCTTTATTCCTGAAGTGAAGGCTTCAAATGCTCACAGGTTGCATGTGATGTCAAAGAAGTGGAGGAGGACTGTAGCACAGGTGTCTGTTTTGTCCTGGCCATTCTGAACCATGTTTGCCATGGTGTCAATAATTCATCATGCTCAGGCACTGCTCCCTGTCCTCTTGGGAAGATGCATGTATTTGAAAAAGAAAATGTAAACGCACATATTTACAGAGATTATTCCTAGTTTGAACTTTATTAAACATTTAAATCCAAATTGATCTGGTCATAACAGTTCAAGAGTCACGGCACTTCTTCAGTGTCCTTTTTTGTCCTTTAATTACATTCCCTTCAGGGGTGGCCACAGTAATTAAGATACATGTGCTTTTTTCTCTATTGAGAATATACTCAATGGCAAAAGGAGAAATTCAATTTGTCAACTGGACAAAAGTTTATTTGACAAATTGAGTTGACAAATTGAATTTTTCCTTTTGCCATGGATTCTACCTAATATAGTTAATCTTAATTATATTTAGTGCCACTAATGCACAATGTAAAGTTTGTAAATTTAGAAGTTTGCACAAAGAGGTGGCTCTTTTTCTATATGAATTTTACGTCAGCTTGTACGTAACAGGCTGCTCCTTGGCTTGCATTATGTTCTACAGAAGGGCAATGTCGCCTTTTCATCAAACGCATAGTAGCTGGTTGCCATCGAGCACATGAATCACAGGAAGAGAGAGAGGACATTCATTCATGTTGGAGCCTCAGGGCACTAACTTCTCTCATCTCAAAGTTACCCTGTTTGCATCACAGACGAGGTGAGAGCACTGCAGGCTCTGCTGCACAAAAAGTGCAAAATAATCTCATCACCTTTTTGGCACAAATCTGAGGTGATTGGCTGCTGACACTTTGCCTGAGTATTTATAGCTGTTAAACCTTACATAAATTCTTATAACATGCTTCACTGTAGGGCAGTGTTCTGATTTTTGTATTGTGCCATTAGTGATTTTTCATAGAGCAACAAAACAGGATTTATATTGTTCATATAAATAATAAATAGTACTCAGTGAATGTGTGAAGCCATTCATGTAAAACAAATAATCCACATGACAAGCTTAGGCACTTTGTAGATTGCTCTTACTGCTTCTGGTGCCATAAGCTGAACAGGAGGGATCCTGTTCAGTTTGCTGATAGATAAGGTCAGAGTTGTATTGATTTGTAAGTGTTTGGGATAGAAACGTCTTTGGGCTATTTGCCATGCCAGACAGATGGTCCTTCATGTTCTTAGAATAAAAATAATGTGCAGCATATACATTACTAGCATCCAATGCTTATTTAACACAAAATAACCTTTTTCATTAAGTTGAGCTGAAGTTTAGAGTGACATATTAAGCTGCCTGAGGAATCCTGGCCAGGTGCCTGGACACAACATGCCTTCTAGAGAAGAGTCCTTGAGATCTCACCCCATCCACTTTAACTGTATGCCTGAGATAGGAGCAGCTAACAGCAGAGTGACGCATGCACCTGCACACTCCTGCTGGACAGCCAGGCCTGGCATCATGGCAACTTCCAGAGGTCGTCCCTTCCTCAACTTCAGCTATAGCTTTGTGTCATGTCATTCAGGGCTTCCACAACTTCCACACAAGTGCTGAAGACATACATCCCTCCAATATGAGACCACTTACCATAAGAGAACCATATCTGTGATTGGATTTGTGGTGTGCATGCTGTTTATTGCTGGGCTTCCAAGTGGTGATGTCCAACTATCTTGAGCCTATATGTTTTTTCTCACAGGTTTGCCCAACCTGTGCGCCTCAGGTAATGCCAGAGAAATCCTCTTTGACGCCTTGGTGAAGCTCCAGTAATGAGTGGGCTGAGCTCTGGGGCCTTTTGCGTGGGGCATCCTAGGCCTTTATTGATCCCCTGTTAATTAGTCTGAGGAGCACATGGTGCATAATTAGACTGATTCTGAGCTTAAACAATGTAAAGCTACACTGACTCCCATGGGGAAGGCTCACTGTAGGATGGATGTGGAATTTGGACAATTGCAATTTAGTTTGGAGGAAATCATTTTAACAAAATGATAAAACACTGCTAAGCCCAGGCTCATTTTAGCACAGCCCATTGCCATTTGCAAAAGAAATGATGAACATCTGAAGAATGTGATCATTATGTGAGCATTGTCCAGATAAAAAACAGGGCACACATAATAATGCACCCTTCACATGCTTTATCAAAAGCAAGAGGGCTTTTAGACTCTAAGTGCCACTTCACTAGACATCAACAAATTGTATGGTAGTGGACTGTGGGGAATGAAGGATAAAAAAAGAGACTGAAGATAGAGTTTTAAACAAAACATGAAATTTGACAAGTGACAAATGGCCTTTTTAGAGATGCGTGGAGACAGTACAAGTGCTTTTGTCACCCATGTGGGCAGCAGTAAATCATGCTCCAGTGATATTTCTCCAGAGCTTTGATGAGTTATTGAGACATTTTATCAGTCAATTTGACTTAAAAAAAAAAAATCAGTCATTTATAATCAGCTTTTAGTGTTGAGAGAAAAATGCAGTTTGCAAAAAGTGAGGTTATGAGGTTTGTTTTGCAATACGTCACAGTAAAGTCCTTTCTTCCAGCATGTTACTCCTGAATATATTCATGTGGCTGGACATGGCTCATGTGAAGCTGTCTCCATCTCAGACCTGGGACGGATCGCACTCTCTCCAGGGAATAGACTGTGCTCACACTCCATTCAGGAGCCATGGCTATGGATCACTCAACGGCCAGTGAGTCAGAGGAGCCCTGCTCATTAGCAAAAGGGCAGAAGCCATCTTGGTCGTCTCGTGCTCGCAGCCCCTGTCACTTATTGCTCACACACTGTCACTGTGTGGACAGCATGCCAAATATCCACCATCAACACATTTATGTCCAGTCAGAGATGCTCATGGACATTTATTCTACAAAGTAACTTCTGTCGGAAACTTTGGCTTGTTCTGACAAACTTGGCTGATCAATGTAGTGATTAAATGTTGGTCACGTATTGTAAACTCTTTGGTCCGAAATGATGCAACGATCACTAATTACAAATCGGGCTCCTCCCCACTGCCCTTTGTCATGGCATAAGAGACGGTGAACCTCATGGGGATAACGGGGGACTGTCCTGAGCTAAAAATAGTGCAGACCGTATACATCTGTGCAGGAACCCTCAAGCAGTGGCTTTGAAATGGAAATGCATACGCCTGTTTTATCCATGCCCTGGAGTTTGAGCAAGTTAACAATTAATAAGTATTGGACAAGACATCTCAGGTTTCTGAAAGTTACAGTCATAGTTGCTTTAAAGTCCTGACAAAATGTGTTCAATTTTTCTGTTTATTGATTCCATACTTTTTGTCTGATGGTAATGAAATTGGTCCTCTGCATTTGACCCATCACTTAATCTGTGCTGAAAAGTTATGAACACGAAAAACCACCCACACATAGGGAGAACAAACTCCTCTCAGCGTAGCCCCAGCTGACCTAGAATCAAACACTTGACCTTCTTGTGGTAAGACAAAAGCTCTTGAGATTGAAGTATCTCGATTTATGCACATACGAACCAACAAAATAAAACCAGTATGGCACACTCCCCTATTAAATTATGCTCTGCCAGAAACACGAAAGGAGAGTGCATGAAATAAGAAGATATTAGTGGAAGATTTTGAGGTGTCTTAAATGTTTCAGTATTACTTAACACAGTTCTCACTCACACTGGGAAAGGAAGGAGGAAAGCTGCAGGATGCGACCTTCAGAACTAAAAGCTGTACAGAGCTCTCCTCACTCCAGAGGCTTTGGCACAAAGGAGCTCAGCCTTGTGTGAAGAGCCTTAACCTGGATTGCCAAGAGGTGCACACGTCTAACATCTGCACCTTTGTGTGAGCCTGTGGATCTCAACATGCAAAGCAGATTTTCACCTCCATTACTCTTCAAAGAGGAACACTTTTATTCAGTAAACACAGACTGTGACCGCCTCTGAAGCCTCAGAGCATGATGCTGCTCCCTCTGAGGTTCTTGACACCATTTATTTGGCCACACCTGCTCTGGCTCTGAGGCTATGGATGCAGTTTAACATGTGGAACTCCTGCTGCTCTGTTATCTTATCTGCTTCACTGAAAGATGAAGAGCGCTGTTAAACCATTAAATGGGAGTAATTCCTTCTTGAAAAAATACAAACTGTTTGAGGTTCCTGAATGCCTCTTTAGTTTCCATTCTGTCGCTTATGGGAATACCTCTCCCATTCACACGTGCACTTCCATCGAGCACCTGGAAGTGACTGCAAACATCACAGACATTGTGCTAATTCTCTGGTTTATTTTGAGCTTATTTAGACATTTCTCTGAAACAGGAATTACACATAATTGTCACTCACGCTGTGAAATGAGTGTCATTTGCTCCATGGCTGCATACACAGTGTCAATGACGAGTAATACAAGTGACAGAAACTCCCAATAAAATGCGATGATTCAGTGTCACTGATCTGAACACAGAACGGATGCTGCTCCATCTTTGATTCTTTACATGCCATTACATGGAGAAAAGCAGCTTTACTGTATGTGTGAAAGGCCCGGGGCTACGTAACCTACTGTAGGCTCTGTGTGGTTACTGACACTTCCTCCTGCCCTCATTTAAAGTCATTGCCTAGTCCACCTTATGGGTGCATTGTTAGATTCAATTAGGCAAATGGTTGCATAGGCTCAATCACAGCCCATGCATTCAAACCTTGTGAGGTTTGTATAATGTTACTAGATCTAATATTACAGAGACTACAACAACATGTATTTGGGTTGCATTGCATGTGTACTTGCACAGGCCAGGGGTTTATGATTCATGGGTTATATAATTTATTGTATAAATACAGATAAAAGTGAAACTCAAGTTTAAAAATTAACAGCAAAATTTCTTATATTTCAAAAGTATTGAGCTAAATTGATAGCTTAGCACAGGCAAACCCAACATGCATTGAACAGTAAAGGTCCCATGCCAACATGTGCAAAAGAGACTGGGGATCCAAATCCCCAATCTAATTAATGTTTACATGAATGTGGCTCATGTTATTCACATGTGCTGTGTGGGGCAGGTCAGGGAGCTCAGGGAGAGCCCTCTAGAATGTGTAAAGCCCTTTAGACCAATCAGTAGAGATTCAACAATGGCCACGCCAAGCTTGACCAGAAATGTTGAGTTTTTTCCCCCTGCATTTAGAAGTTAATTAGCATTTGAAAACTGTTACATTACTGTTACATTAAATACTGAACTCTAACATTGTGTGCTGATATTAAATTGCTTTCTGTCTAGCAATCACAACATGCTACCATCAGGGAGCACTTAAGGAGCTTTAATTTACTCCAGTACTAATCTAAATGTCTTGACAAGAAAAAGACAAGTCGCATAACCATGCAAACCTACCCCTGCTCTGCATTTGAATGTTTTCTTGTTAGTGGTACTGTAAAGTGTTAATGTCATGTTTCATTAGACCAAAATTAAACAGCTATTAAAAGAATAGTTCTAGTGCTGGAGCAATCAGGATGCACTAATTATGTAGGTGCCATTAGTCTTTCTGACTGTTGGATCTTTAATTATATTGTTGAGAAAGCACAAGGTTCATAAGGTTGACCATTAGCCAATACTTTTACACCTCTTTATTGTCAACTGAGAAGGTCCTCACTTATTAGTATTCAATGTTTAATTATTCCACTTAAGAGACATTCTTCATGCAATGCTTTAGTCAAGTTTTGAACAATTTGGAGATATTTGCCCTGCACTCAGAGCAAATGTGATATAAGGAAATAAGGATCCTAATGTGTTTTCAATGTTTAAACCTCTCAGTGGTTGTCATTTGTACAGTGACGTACGTGACAATTTGTACAGTCAGAACTGAAGAAGCAGCTTGGATGAGCTGTGAAACGTATTCGACCAAATAACGTTTTGTCCAGTTGACAAAATGAATTTCTTCTTTTGCCATTTGTACAGTGGCATTTTTCAACTCAATGAATTCTTTGAATAATTGCAAGTACAGAACAGTGGGTGGAGACAGCAGTAGGTAGAAACAGATTTTTTCTGATCACTCAATGCAGAAGCCTTCAGGATTAGTCAAACATGCACAAATCTATCGAAATAGAACTTTGAGTATACTGAGGAGGGAACACTTATAACATGATCAAAAGCTATTTCTACATAATGTTTACCCTTGAAATGTACTTTATCATTCATAGTTTGATTTCCTAGAACTAGCTACATACTAGAATGATATTATAGTATAAGACAAAGGGAATAAAAAAAGGATCTAGGATTTCACAGTAGGTTGGTTATGGTGACAGTAATCATAAATAATTGTTAAATTATGATGTCTTTTCTCACAATAACTGTCACACTAGCATTTTATTCTGTGAAATCCCTAATGACACATTCCAGGTGGTCCATTTCAAATCATGTTAAAACAGTAGCAACTGTTAATTTGTTGGTTATCGCTCTCCAAAATTGTATGTCTCCCTTTAGGATAGGCAGAGGTCTCTTTGTCAGTTCTTTTAGAGTTTGGACAGTAATTATGTGATAAATTTATCCTCATCATTGACTATGGAAGATTAAGGTCACTGCTATTTTTTGTAATGATTAGAGAGATGGTGCCATTTCAGACACTCAGTACAATGGGGATTTCAGGGCAGAAGAAGGCTGTACAGAGACTATAAAATGTAGTTGTTAATATGTTCATTTTTGGAAAATAACAAATGGCACATCTGTATGTCATTTTATTAAGACTTTGCATAACATGTAGATAGAGGGCTATCATTTGAAGGATCATCTTTGAATCATTTAATTGAAAATTTATTTGAAGGTGATTTAAATGTAATAAGGATACACTCCAATGATGCAGTAATCAGTTAATTACACAGAACAACACTCGTAACAACACAATAATTATAACACAACCATTTTACACCGTACCATTCACTTAAAAAACATGGATTTCCTTTCTTTTTAAACATATTTTCAAACATTCAGAACTGCCATGCAGTGTATCAAGTGTTCAGGTATCTCTTTACAATAAAATTTGTTTTTGCAGTCTATCTTTCTTCTATCAGTCCATTAGCTGTGTTGTGCTGCTATAGGGACAGTAAAGGACAGTGCATTTCCTGGCATGTCCTCGGACAGCTGGCCCCATGTCATCCGACAAACCCTGTCTTTTTACAGGACCTTCCCCCCCTACACTATTAGACTTGATGCACACATGAATGTGTGTATCTCTCTTGATAGATTTATTGCATTAGTTTTATTTCACTGGTCCAGTTGATTGATGCCAAGCTGCGTGAGCTTGAACTTAAACCCACTCAGTTGAATTAATCACATGAAAACAATATTTGATGCAAGTGTGCCACTCTACATCAATAGCTAAATTATATTTACATGTTAATAGTTAGTGTTGGCAATAACAACAACCATGTGATATCTGAAAACAGCTCAAGGTTCACGTGTATAAACTTGCATGTATAGAAACTGGGTAAGACTGATGTCAAGAATATCACTATATTAGATTTTAGTGTTAATGAGAATGTGAGAAGAAATATCACGTATATTCACAATTAATGACCCATGATCAAACTGCAATGAAAATGTTAATTTGGTTAAAAAACAAAACAAAACTGAGAAAACAAAACATAAAAAGCACTTTATACTTACATCTTGACTGAACTGAAATGACTGTATTTTGCTTCTGACTTTGTCACAATAAATGTTTTTTGTTCTTATGCTAATATTAAATCATCAATCAAGCACTGTTGTTTTCTTGCCTTTAGACAAAGTAATATTTTAAAATGCAAATCTAAAATGGCTCGACCTTTAGAGATGGATCAATACATGGAGTTTCACTGTGCTCCTAATAAGCGCTTGTGCATGTCTTTTAAAGATGATCCTCTGGGTTTTCTAACTTTAGACTTATTGTTTTAAATGTTGCCTGTAATGCTATTTTTGGTGGAGCACAGAAATAATAAGCACAATATATTTTCTCCAAATTAGGAGAGAGGAGTCGCTCTTACACAACGCGCCATCACCCTCAAATCCTGGAGTCCTCACTGGGAAAACACAGGATGGCTCATTGGGTTTACTCTGGGATACAAACTGTGAACTAAATGTTTTAATTGGACAGAAAATATATTTTAAGTAGCACCAAAATTGTGAAATAAAAGGCAGCAGAAGTCACACTTTTACAGCTGAAAAGTCTTCACAAATAAACATCACATCTAATCTGACTGCATCTTCACTGGCTTGTATCCGGTTTAATGTGCTGATGAACAATGGATTATTCTAATCGCTATGGGGCCAATGTCCAGCCCTCTCATCTGTAAAGACTGTGGCCTTAAGATGAAACAGGAAGCCCTCTGTTTGCACACACAATATTTGGAGGAAAAATGAAGAAGTCCTCCATATTGGAGTAATTGATATCTTCTTGTTGTTGAAACTGATAGATATATTAAGGGACTTTGTCAGACTACTCTTAAAGAAGGATCATACATCCTTGAGCGAAGATACAAAAGAAGACAGTATCCTTGCTCTGCCACAATGACAGTTTTCCCTCATTAGCCTTTCTCTTGACAGTAAATGCATTGTGCGACTCTTATCTGCCCTTCAAACCAACACAAAAACAACTCCCTTTATTTCTCAATGTGGAGTTATATAAAAGCAGTATTATTGGTTTGCTCAGCTCAGAACTGATTGATTCTGAGAGACACTAGAAGATTTCTTTAATTCTTTGGGGAAATGTGCTATTTTAAAAGATCACTGGAGATTTCAACTTTTTTCTTTCGCTCTTGACCCGTTCAATATCTGTCACTGTGTTTGCATAAGAAAGCTGTCAATCAAATTGTACTGAGTTGGGGGTGACTTCAGTCCATCTTCACAATATATGATTGGAAAAGATTTTCTGTGATTGCTTCTGAATTGGTTAAACATGCCTTTACATACACTAGGCACAATAAGAGAATAAAGTAGTCATCATGAGCCTATGGTAAAAAGCGAATATATGAAATGAGGGGTTTGAAGAGAACGTGAAAAGTGGGCTTCACTCTTGGCCCAATTTCTTTGACCTACTTTAGTTCTCAAAACCACAATTCTGCCACATTATTATGAAAAGATTGTACAAAATATTCTTCTGTGCCATGCATCAGTAAAAAAAAGAGTAAGAAAATGGATGCCTCCTCACATTAAGGCACACTCAGGGTTAACACCTTCAGTGCTGTAATGCCCCTGGGCTTCAAACTTGCATTATAGACAGTTTTACTTTACATGTCATTACAGCTTGGAGTGTGGCCACTATAGCAAGAGATCCATCCATCCCATAAGATTGCAAAAAGCCTGCTGCCTCACCATGCTGAATTTTTAAAAGATGACATTTTCAGAAGCAAGAATATAGCTGATCATTTCAATTATGAAGAGTTACGTGGAAGAAAAAACAGACTTCTATTCTGCTTTTAAAAGGAATGCTCCAGAGTGTTTTTCTGGTTGACCTGCCCTGACACACAATCTAAGTAAAGATTCGTATGTAAAGACAGTAAGTCACATGTTAAAGCTGTTTTTAATTATTGCTAACAACTACAAGCACGATCACTTCATGGTCCCAAGCCTGGATAAATAAATATGTTGTATAATTAACTGCACTCAAGAGACAGTTGATTTGCAGTGAGATGTTTTGTTGACATGTTTGATTTAAAGATCTAGAATGGTTTGAAGATCTAGAAACTTTTTAGCATCATTGCAAAATAAGTAGGGATGCACGATATATCGGCATTAACATCGGTATCGGCCGACATCGCAAAAATTTTAACATATCGGTATCTGCTCGATGTGTAAAAGTGGGCCGATATTAACGACCGATATTTGTCAGTACAGTAATCCCTCGAATTAACGTTTTCTCACATTTCTCTCTCTTTTAAACACTCAAACTTCCTGAGGAGGAGGCACGCAGTCTGAACATATCAAACCTCGACATGAAAGCAAGAGCCGCACGAAACCAGGCAAAGAGCCATACGCAGTGGTTTAATCCTGGTTTAGACCTGGTCTAGTCCTGGTTTAGTCCAGGTCTAGACCTGGTCCAGTCCTGGTTTAGTCCAGGTTTAGTCCTAGTCCAGTCCAGGTTTAGACCTGGTTTAGACCTGGTTTAGACCTGGTTTAGACCTGGTTTAGACCTGGTTTAGTCCGCGTTTAGTCCTGGTCTAGTCCCGGTCTAGTCCCGGTCTGGTCCTGGTCTGATCCTGGTCTAGTTCCAGTCTGCCCCCCCACCCCACCCACCCCCCGCCCCATCTATAACATCAATCGGCAAAGGTATCGGCAAAAATGTTACCTCAGAATTAAAAATAAATAAATATTGGTATCGGCTAATATCGGTATCGGCCGATAACAGCAACATTAATATCGGATATCGGTATCGGATAAAATTTTCACATCGGTGGATCCCTAGAAATAAGTAAAAGTAAAAGCTAAAGGAAAAAACAAAGCCTTGACAACTTGGGGGAAAAAAATAGATGCTATACATTTAGACCTACTTTGTGAGCTATCAGCCTGTGCTAATATTGCCCTCTTTGTTTCTTTCTAGTTTTTATTTGTAATAGGTTGATCACTTGTTGGTTGGCGTCTGGTAAAAAGGCCACTTCTGTTAGTGTTTTTGAAAGGGCATTTGGTGTTTTTAAGAGCTTATATCACAGTGCTATAAAGGAGAAGGACACCTGAGCTGCAGTGGAGGCGACGTGGGTCTGTGAACAGAGCCTTAGGCCTATTTCACAACATGAGTTAATTCTTATTACAACAACCACTGTGACCTTGATTATTAATAATCGTTCTTTCAATGTCATGGGTGTATAATAATTTGGTTATAGCACACAGCAGAGAGGTGATTAGTCTTAATTTTCAGAGCTAGTTTTGGATATGGCTGGTAGGGAGAGCTACCATATTTGAGCAAAAATGTTTTAGACTGATAAGTACTGGACTGGTGACGTGCCCTTCTCATCTTAACAAAAATCTCATATGGCAACTCTAAAACTGTGGAAGACAAAATTACTAAGAAAGCTGCAAGAAGATGCTGTGGAGGGTAAAAGCTAAAAGCTGAGAAAAAAATGGTACCAGAACAATGAGTCTGTTTTTGTTTGTACAACTGCCTTTATGTTTTTGTTTTACAGTTACCGTACATGAATAGCAAAAATCAGTAACAAATCATCCTTAACTTAACCATATGTTTATGTTAAGAGAATTGCATCCCCCTCCCTTGGGGCACATAATCGGTATTTCAAACTAATCACAGGATTTATCTCTAATAGCCTTTGTCTAAACAGGTCTTTTCTGGCATTACAGGATTCTCTCAGAGTGAAGGACAGTAATTTGAAAATGAAGTGACATGAGTTGACCACAAGCAGTCACAATTGGAGGGTACTAGCTATTCGTGTCAGACAACATGTGTTTCTGTAATGGGACCTGACAACTTCCTCCCCAAAGCTATGCTGAACATGAAAAGCAACAGAGTAAAAGATGCCCCAGGACAAAAAACTTCACACTGCTTCCACTCTGTGCCTCAGTCCAATTAAATCTCAAATGAGAATAACATATCAATTTGGAAGGTGACATACAGCTAGACAGGCTCAGAGAGCTTTATGCATTGTCTTCACGAATGTAGATATCCTCTGTGCCTGCCTCTCAAATGTGTTCATTACTTGAGTGCACGAAATGTGCCGAATCATTTTGACCTCTTCAAATTATGTCTGAAACTCAATTCAAACTGAGTTACAGATGTCTGAATGCAACAGGTTTAGTTTTGGCATGCATGCGTGTATAAATGTACAATTCCAGAAAGTAATAGTGTGAGAATTAATTTCTTACATTTGAGATCTAGACTGAGAATAATAAATAGTATAGCCATACACATGAAAGAAAATGCAAGTTTAGAGATGACTTGAAGTAGAAACATATGTAATGAATTAAAAAAGGTGTATTGTGATTATGGGTTTGTCTGCAGAAGGCATGTTGCCAGCTCTAAAGTGGCGCCTGGTGCAGAGGCTGTGACGCAAATATGTTCAGCAGCAATGAATCACAGGAGACAATGGCCATCTTGGTGTTGTATACTGATGTATATCACAAGTCTGATGTTTTTTTTCATAAAGTTCATTAACATGCCTGAGCAGCATGATCAATGATAAATCTTCATTTGTTCACTTTACTAACTTGTGTGGCTTGTCACATAAATTTATTTTGCTCTTAACACCATACTCCCAAAAGTTTTATTGAAATCTATTTTTAGTTAAGGGCAGTCCTTCCGGTTTAGTTGGTCGCCTTCCTTTTTAAAACCCCTATAAACCCCTGCAATCACTTTTACTAAGGCTTTCAAGTGAAAATGTCAGGTGTGGCACCTATAGGCCACTGCTGAAAGCACAGAGGTAAACTGACGTGCACGCGCGCGCACGCTCACATATGACTCATCTCATCTAAACTAAAGCACTTTGTCAGAGGCGTTCATTCACATTACACCCGGGTAGGAACGCGCAGACTCAATCTCACTTTGGAGCGCAACACTTATAGTGAGCCTGGCTATATAAGTCCATTCAGCATCTTCTTTTTAAGGAACTAAAGCTATACTTGATTCTTAGCGCAGGCAAGGAGAAAGACTTTTACCAAACACCTGGCAGCACAAACATCTGACCCTCTGACTCCTCTAAACATTTAAGGTATGAACTCAAGTGATGCTGATTTTTGTTTCATCTCTTCCATTTTCATGCGTGTAGTCCTTTGGATAGCATATGAAGTACCCTACTTCTGATACTCTGAATTTGTCTGATTCTTTGCTGGATAGGTTAATTCATTAAAGATTAGCGTTTTTTCCACACTCTCATATTATTTGCTTTTAGTAAAGCAAGTCTACTTTATTGGTTCTTGAACTAAATTATTTTGACTTCCAAAAGCGTCTTTACGCACAAACATTACGCACAAATCGTCTTCCTGTGTAAAGCGCGGACTTTACACTTTAAATATATTTTAAACAAAAAGGGCGGTGCCATTCAAAATTGTAAATATGTAATGAATTGATTCTGATCACAGTTTATATGTGATTTCTTTAACGGAATGGCTTTTGGCACTGTGCGTAAATTTTCCGCAGCACCTTTCATATCGCGGGATCTTTTTTACACACATGTAATATGATTTTATCTGTGCTTTAGATTCCAGTTGAAATCCTGACATGAAGCTCAATTTACTCGGAACCACTGTAATTCTGCTAGTTGCCTTCTTACCGCGCTACGAATGTCGGGCTATTGAGAGCCCTGGCACTGCTCTGCGCATCCCCGCTCCACAGAACCAGAACTCCGAGCAGCAGACTGGTCCTATCTTGGAGCGGCTCGGAGAGGAGTATTTCATACGGCTTGGCAACGGGGACTCGAACTCTTTTCCAGCGACTTCTTCAATGTATCCCTCCTCCGTCTTCAACAGAGCTCTCCAACTCCAGCTGACGCGGCGTCTCTTACAGGGCAAAGTTGGCAACATCAGGGCGCTCATAGGAGACTTGGCTGACCACGGGGACGAGCCCATGGAGCGAGGGAGGAGGTCCGAAGAACCGCCGATATCTCTGGATCTGACCTTCCACCTGCTGCGGGAGATGATGGAGATGTCCAAGGCGGAGCAGCTAGCTCAACAAGCGCAAAACAACAGAAGGATGATGGAGCTCTTTGGAAAGTGATGTCCTGCCTCCAGCTCGCCAAAGATCTCCCTTCCGTTTTACTTTTGCTTTCCATTTCAACCATCAGCACAAAACATGCTCTGTACAATATAGTGCTGCTTTATCACAATTATTTAAAGAAGCTTTAACCTGATCAAAACAGGCTCGGCTCTTACAAATCCGATTGTACCTTACTACCATTTTAAATGTTTGTGTCAAATCTGTAGAATATGACCATTCTTCATATTTGAGATGAAAAACC
The DNA here is from genome assembly GCA_036785185.1 of Paratrypauchen microcephalus. Taxonomy (NCBI): domain Eukaryota; kingdom Metazoa; phylum Chordata; class Actinopteri; order Gobiiformes; family Gobiidae; genus Paratrypauchen; species Paratrypauchen microcephalus. The sequence continues at coordinate 2,059,601 of JAVJIX010000012.1, read as the reverse complement.
TCTATGGTTTGGATATAAGTTGCATATTGCATCATTACAATTTTATTTTGTTTTAGATTATGTTTCTCAATGTATTTATGATATTTGTTAATAAACTTCTGTGCAACCAGTCATTTTTTGTTGTGCAAAAGAACATCATCTATATTTCTAATAAAAAATTGAAAGGAATGCTTACATTTTTTCTGCATTGTTACTTGGATCAATAAACATGGATTATACTTGCGACATGTGTGCCAATAATAAACTGGCAAACCTATTCATTTACTAGAGCACTTGCTAAATCCACTGTAGTTGCAACCTTGCACACACACCTGCCTATTGATTTATGAAAAATAGGTCCGTCTTGAATACAAATGTCTCATATAAAGCATAACCCTGAAGTCAGTAAGTCACGGGTTGTTTTTTAAATTTAATCCTGAACAGGCAATTGTCCTTATTACATTAAAAAAGACATCCAGGGATAGCTGAAAGGTGCAGCACTTATAATTAATGAGTGTGAAATGCACAGTCTGTGTCCAGTGTACACTGTGCTGCTCCTTGACCCTCAGTGTCACAGTAAACCAAACAGGAGCCGTGTATGTGAGTCATCCTATTTCATTTGGCAACTTGGGGCTTAGAGCTACATTGAACTGTTTGTAAAGGATCCAACTCTGTCAAGAATGAGGTCTAATAATTATAGTAGATGAGACTCAGTGTGACTGGCTCAATGGTGGGACAGATCGGAGGATTAAAGCAGCACCCAGGATGTCAGGTGCAATATTTGCTAAAGCAGTAATGTCTTTAAATGCCTTTTTGGTTTCGAAATAATTAAGTAAATTACATGTGAGTCTAATGTTTCTTTCTTTCATGAGCTTTTGCGTGCATTACTATAGTGACAAAATCAGGCTTAACAATCTTCTGTAAAATATTATTAAAAATTCCTTTTGTTATTGACAAAGTTTAACATAAAAAACAACATCCTGGTTTATGAAATGTCAAAGACTCATTTATCAAACTAATAAAGAAGTCGTAAAAAGAATACACAGCGAAGGACAACCTGGAGCCCTACTGAAAGTTGTAACAAAAATGGTGAAAGAAGGCCAGCTACATAAATAAATCCATTTGGGATCACATCACGCAAAATGTCCACAAAAAAAAAGAAAAAGAAAAAAAAAAGAGATAGCCAACAATACAACAGGAAGAGTGGAATTAGTATTTCAACAACTACGTCACCTACAAATGCTTTTCCAAAATTGCACTAATCTGTTTAAGCTCTGGATCCCAACTTTCTCACTTGACTATTTGGAGAAGAGGGTGGCACTCTTGTCAGGTGCTAGAGGCTGTGCCAGGACTCTTGCTTGTACTGAGAGAAAGATTTTGTACGGCTTGTGTCACCTCTGCGTCACTTAGATCTGTCTCTCCATCCTCATCTTCGTCATCTTCATCTGTACCCAGACACAAAAATGTATAATAGCAACAATTACAGACTCAACACAAAAAGATGTAATAATGATCAAATTACAGCAATTTCACAATTTATTTTTTTTTACCTTGGATGAAGTCGATGCTTCTTAGGGCCTGGCGTTCTCGTCTAAAGTCAACACTAAAATGATCCATGTTCTCATAGCCACGTTCAACCTTTTCCAAGTGTGCTATACTCGAAGCCTCTGCAATCCTTTAGGATGGCAAAGGGGCAATTAGGGTCACTCATCAGTCAGAATCACTGTACTGCTGAATAAATACTATCAATCTTGATGCACACCACGGTCAATTACTTATTTTTGGAATAATTACAGTGATTTGCTTGCTACACTTCACCCAATTACTCTCAACTACTCAGGAAACAGGACTACTAGTGTATTTAAGTCATAGTAAGAAATAGCATGATAATAAGACTTACTTTTGGAGGAGAGGCTTCGCAGCCTTCAAATAAAAAGAATGAAACAGGAAAAAAGCCTTTATTAGTTAGTCAGATCAATGTATTTATCAAAATACTGTACAATGCATCTCTCGTTCTAACCTGCAGAAACACAGCCTGTGCCTGCTCCTCCATGGTCTGAATTCCAGTCTCCACGATCTTACAGCTCTCCTCCAGATGGTCTCCGTACTTCCGGGTGAGTCCTTGAATGTAGTTCACTTTCTCCTCTTGCTCTGCTGTAACTTTCTGACACATTTCCCTCTTCTTGTCCTCCAGGATTGTGTACAAGTGGTCAAACTTCTCACACAGCTGGGTTTTTTGTCTACAGCTGTTTTCCTGGATGTACACATGAGATGTCGTCATTTGGGCGTATTTATAAGAGGTGGGAAATTTTTCAGACAATGAAAAGTATCTAAAATGTAGATTTGTAAAGGCAAAATCAGAATATCAAATATATAAAAAACATCAAAAGGCTGAAAACCAGAGAAGATAACAAATAAAAAGATCAGTAACTCAAAGCATAATCTTCCAAGTGATATTTCTGTTTAGTTTTGTGCATGAACCTGAAGCAAGATATTTAACCAGCACATTCCTGATGGACTGTCATAATATTGTCTGCATCTCGTCATGGGGATGATTAAAAATAGAGTCAAGTATTTTGTTAATATAACCCACCCCTATTCAAGTTGCATAATTCTTTTCTACTTAAACCACTGTACATGTTTTTTCCAGGCTTATCCTTTTCGTTAAATGTCTAAACTATTATGATTATAGATTACTGATGTTGAAAATCATTATTTTTATTCAAACAGATTTTGTTTATACTGTATTTTAAGCGTACGCAAAATGGTAACACAACAATAAAGCCTTTATTGCTCCCATAGTTCCATTATTGTAGCGTGCACAGAAATGTTACATAGATACTATGCAATGCAAACACTGTTATCATCATCCACTATTTGCTCTGTGCAGAAAGTGTTTTGTATTGAGATTATTGTACAGAAACATTGATTGATCAGAGATTCTTTCTTTATTGTACTCTTACAAGGTTGTGCACTTTTACAGCACAGGCAGAGAATATTCACAATCATTATATGTCAACCTTCACTTTACTGGTGGTTTTCCGAATGTGATGACTCACAGATGGAGACAAGGGCAGTTTTTCCAAATAATCACATTGTGCTTTGCACGTATCCAAAAGGTGAAGTTGCACATGCTGAACCTGAGAATTTCAATTTTGATTGGACTTTAAGGTCCTAACCGATTTTGTCCAGTGTGTGTTTGTATTTGAGCTAAATTTGACTTGCTCCATACAGATAAATTGCAAATGCCGCTCTTGAGTAAGAGCGGCATTTAAAGTGAGTAATAATGTTGGACTCCTGCAAGCCATGTGTGTTTTTTTTTCTTCTTCACATTTTAAGGTAAATCAGGTACAGAGCCATTAAAAACTAGTATTACAACAAAATAGTTTGGATTTTAACAATAACATCATCTGTATTAAATAATATTCACCAATAGAAAATTGTGATGCTATCTGAAAAGCCACCAATTTGCTACTATGTATGTAAAATACTAGACGCATTGACCAAAAGAAAGAGCAAGCGGGCCCAGGTCACAGTGACAAGTGTGCTGTGTAATGTCATCATATTTGCCTCTTCATTTGAGGCATGTTGAATCTTTGCACTATCATCTATACACCCCTTTGAAACTTGGATTCACCCTCAATCAGCTTGACGTCAATCTGTCCTAACTTACGCTAGGCCTTTGGAGGCACTGCAGGGCTGAAACTCCAGAAAAGTGTGCATAATATATTTCATCATCTGGACCTCTTGACCTGTAAACCCAAAGAGTCCACTGCACTTGTCATACAGGGAGTGTAGCACATGTACAGGGTGAGGCTGAGCGACTGCACCTGTTTTACACTGACCTCTATTGCACGACATGCTTCCTCCAACTGACTAATGATGCCCTGCATCCGGTCGTTAGTCCCAACCATCATGGCAATCCCATCACTGAGCTCTGTCTGTGGAGGCATTCAACATACTTTTTGAGAGGATTTTCAAGTTTGTAAATCATAGTCGTTATTATTATTATTATTATTATTATTATTATTATTATTATTATTATTATTATTATTATTATTATTATTATTATTATTATTATAACATCACAAATGTGTCACAAACATCACTTTTGTTTACTTTACTTTTAGACTCACCTTTTTGGTCTGGAAAACGCTGGTAATGGGTGCTACCTCACAGTCTTTGTGCTCCCCAAACACCTTGCACATGGAACAGGTTGGCACACCATGTGTCACACAGTAAATATTAATCTTTTCCTCTTTGTGGACTTCACACATGGGCGTCTCCTCCTTCTTCACCGGCTCAGGCTTTGTGCTGTTGAGTTACAGCAGAGATACTTTACTGTCTGCTCATACCTGGCACTGCATGTTAATTTGATGCGTAATGTCACTTTGATAATGCCACAAGAGCACATCTCACTTCTGTATTGACAATCCATCACTCACACCTCGCCGTGCGCAAAACGCTGTCGGCAAAGTAATCATTGTGTTGCCAAATATAGACAATATAATATGTAGAAAACTTATAAATACATTTTGGAGAATTCCTACAATAAAAGTGCTAATAACACTCACAACAAATTGTCTGATTCCAACATCTATATTATATTTCATACTTCCATTGCATCTTAAATTAATAGCTTTAAGCAAGGTCACAAGAATACAACACCATCTTATAAACTCTATGTCAACAATACTATAATGAACAAAACAAATAAAAAGGTATAATCTGTCACTTTGTGTGACCTTTTTTGGAATACATACATTCATATAGGACAAGTCTTGTTTGTGTGAAAGGCCTTACCTGCTGGACTCTTGCTTGAACATATCAATGATATTCTCAACCAGCAAGTTCCTCTGCAGCCCATAAACTCCATGGCGATCCAGTACTACCTCATGTCTGCAGGATGGGCATCTGAAGCGGCCCCCAGATGTTAAAGAGCCAGCCCTGGTGGGTAGATAAGGATTTGCTGCCTAAAATGAAGACATGACGCCAGATTTTAGACTACAAAAAATATTTCAATTGTTAGAAATTAAAGCCCAAATTACAGTATAAAATGTAATAAAACATATCCAACATATGTTATTCACTTAAGCCACGCTAAACTACATAAACTCGCATAGCCTACATTATTTCAGCTTCACATCACTGTATAGATACCAATGTATAGCCCACAAGGTCAGTAGTAGGCTGTAGAGTATTTTTAGCTGGCACTTTCTGTGCGATTGTGGGAAATCACTGGAAGAAACAACAACTAGAGTTATGTCCAATAAAAGATAGAATACTCTGATCAAACAGATAGTTGTGGATAATAGCAACAATCTTGATAGTGTAATATTCATAAAGCAACATTACAAAAACAAAAATATCAGTACTATACCACATGTTTGAAATTTCAGTGACCTAGCCTGGACGTAGATGTGTCGTTTTAGTGATGGCCTACCACATCTATAGCCTGAATGTCAAATAGGCTTAAATAACATGGGGTAAATAAACAGATACTTAACTTACCTGAAAAACGTCGTTGGCACATTTTCTGCAGAGGTTATGTTGACAAGGCAATATGACCACTGGCTTTGTAAACATTTCCAGACATATTGGACAAATAAGCTGTTTTTCCAAATTGTCCATCGTGTTCATGGTAAATACTGGTCCGCGTGAACCACAGGGCACAACGTAAAAAGACGAAGAACAAATCAAGGTTATTATGTTCTGTAAAGTTCCAGGCCGAATACTGTCCTGTTGGTCTTGTCCTAGCTGGTGTGGGCCACTATCTTGTTGGTGTCAGTTCTGTTTTTAGCAACTATTGCTGCCATGTCAAAGAGTGCCATTTTTACCCTGCCCATATTTGAAAGGCAGTAGGGCAGAAACCTACAGAACAGCTGCTGAACCCTCCACACGATCAGCTGCCTGTCAGGGCCCATACATTTGTTATTTAGGCCCACTTTATTGGCCAAAATGGACCAGTTAACTTACACTTGGCATGATGTGAGTTATTTACTTAAATTATGTGGGCATACAAACGTAGACTTTTTAGACTATGATTGCAAGCCGTAACATTGCAAGCAAATATACGAGTACAATACGTTCAGCTCTATCCTATGAAACCAGTTAAGTAATCAATATAGTGTACGGACTTTTATTTGCTATAACCTATTGCGCAACAACGCAACTATAAATTGTATGTTCGCAACATACAAAAAACAAAAAACAAAAAAAACTGTGGCACCGCGGAGTTATTGCGGCTACAGAATGTGCCAGTAGCCTGTGCGTTTCCTTCGATGGCGGAGTTGGTAGAGCGGAGGACTGTGGGTTCGAATCCGACTCGAACAAGAGACTACTTTTACCACAATCCATTTTCCCTATTATTTTAAAGCGTATAAACTGTACTTTGCATCCCTGATCTACTCATGGAAATACAAGACAACCAAAGAAGTAGGCTTAACCTCATTAATAACATTAATAAAATTTAAAGTATTTAGATTTTAGTACAAGTAAAGTTACACTTTACTCAACCTACTATTAATTCTGTGCGTTTTCTGTCATTTTCTGATGGCTTATTGTAAGATCCATATGTAGTAGGCTACCTAATACTTTTAATCATGTCTCTTTAAAGGGGTGAGCTAGTGTGAGCCAGTGATTACATATTCATTAACAAAAAGCAGCCGAAGCCAAATGCTCACCTTTTAACCACCGCCTAAAAGTACATTTAATGAGACCAATTAAGTGGAAGAAGTTTATTCTTCCAGGAAATAAATCTATTCATATCCTGAAGCCATTAGTGCCTGACTCACAATTTTGCAGTCTATCAAATACAAAGCTGTCATATTATGTAGTAGATCACATGCTTATATCACTGGAGATCAAAAGTACCATGACCATAGCATTACAGCATTTTGTTTTGTTTTCTATTACGATGGTCCACAGTCAGTGAAGTGATGGAACCAGAAGATCTTCAATCTCATATTTTTCAGGTAAGTGGGACATTGGTCATGTCCTAAGCTATAGGCAAGGCATTAAGTTAAAAGCATTGTTATAGGCACTAAGAGTGGCACTATTCAAGTGATCAGAACAGCAGATCAAAGAAATAAGAAAGTATCAAGGAACAAATCAAAGTTATAAAACATTTCATATTCCAGCCTAATTTGATTATTTTATTTGTTTTTATTTTTTCCATTGGTCACCATAAATTGTAGGGGTCAGAGGGTCAAAGCATCAAACATATTTTATCTAACCTAAATAGTTCAAGGCCTTTAATCCTAATCTTTGGCACCTTTTCATCTTCAATTTGTCAATGGATTGTAAAATTCCCACAAAATAGGTGAAAAATGTGCATAAGAATACAAAAGTAAATGTTAACAAGTCAAGTCAAGGACAAGTCTCCAATATAGACTGGACAGAGGGTTTCAAAGAAAAAAAGGTGGGAACTACTGGGTTAGATAATTTGTATAAAAAAGTAAGTAGCTATATGTTTGTCATATTCATATTTTATGGCAAAGGATTCTATAAATGGGATGAATTTTTATTTGCGTTTTATAACATTTTCTACTAGAGTGACGTAAAAGATACGTCAGCATGTTAATAGGCTCCACTGCATCTAAGTGGGGTGCACTCAGACCTCTGCACAACGGCAAAGACAGAGTTTATTCCGCTAAAACTCTTAAGATTATCTCACATTTCTGTAAAAATAGTGCATCTGTTCATTTTGTCCACCAGCCAGTGCTTCCTACATGGACTGGGTGTTGTGGGAAAAAATGTTTTTCCTCATATCGATTAAGCTTGATTTTCAATTAGATTTGATTTAGTGTTTCCAAAAACAAAAATATTAATAAACAAAAATAAAATCAAATCAAATCAAATAGCTGTTAGTATTGATTTCATGAACATAAGTACAGTAATACAGAGTTTTAGTTCATGTAATTCAACGCAAAAATAAACAAACTCTTGAACTCTTTCCCAAACCACATTTATTTACTGACAGATGATTCATAACCCCAACCATAACACTGACAATTAGACATGACATCTCTCGATCTTTCATTTCATTGCCCAGCACAACTTTCTACAACCCCCAAGGATATAAAATGTCCACAAACCTACAGTAATACTATAATAGGTGGTCCATAACCAAATAATGTTTTAGCTGAATGTTATTTTCACTTTTAGGAATACAAAACCAGACACACACGCCTTCATGTTAAATATTACATTTCAGTAAAGGTAAGAAGCTTAAAGTCTCAGCTAACATAATCACTTCACTGTCCTGTATCATCCTGTTCAAAAGTTACTGGTCACTAAATACATACATTGGTTTACAAATCATAATGAAATGCATGTTTTTAATTGAAATGTGTGATTTTATTGATTCTTGATTTTTTTGATTGACATTTGTGATTTTCTTGAAGAAAATCAAGAAATTGCCTTCCAGCAATACACTTTAACATTGAAAATTTAAACCAAAGATTAATCACATTTGTCTTGTGTTCCCATTAAAATAACAGCGACAACCAACCCCATGGGGTGTGAGGGCCATTTCTATTTAATTTTGTTGCCTGAGACGTTAACATTCTTTCTTGTACCGAAATGGAATTTTAAAGATAAGACATTCAGATGAACCTAAAAATGTGACAGCCAACCCTAGTCTCCTCAACATACTTTTCCAGTTTCTATAATGTACAGTAAACATATTGTGTATTGTGAGTCTAGTTCGATGACAGGAGCTCACGATCATCAAACTACTCTTTGTCCCATTATTCAATGTTGTATCAGCAAGACCATTGTATTGTATTAGTAACTTAGATTATTGTATGAGTAACTTGGTCAAGTTGATATTGTTGATATTGTCAGTGTGTGTACATCAGCGATAATACAGCACCCTCTAGTCGTGAAAACAGCAAACAACGATGAGTTGACTGTTGAAAGAAAGTCGGAAGTGTGTTGACTTTCATCATAGAAATGTAAAAAAAAAACTTGTCACAAAGCCTACTGTTTAAAACAAAAGATCCGTAGACTACTATTCTAACAAAAAGATCATATCTATAATCTATAATCTATAATCTGTAATCTATAATCTATAATCTATAATCTGTAATCTAAAATCTATATACTATAGATTTGTTAGAAACTAGGCCCTAAATGTATCCACAGATGCAATGGCCACTTAATGAAATTACCTACCCAACTGAACTCTCCTATTTAATCAACGCAAACACCCAAATTGTGAGTATTGTGTGCACTGTATTTGCAGGTTTAAGACACTAGATGGCTCTATCTACTTACCTTTACAAATCCACAACTCGTTGCCCCGTTTAATTGTGTTACAAAGCACATTGATTTAGTACACAAGAGTAAAGGAGCACACTCAAGCAGCTAAATCAAGCTAAATTCGATACTGCATCCACAGTGTTATAATGTACTAGGCCTATGAAGTGACAATAGAAATTCCCTGTGTAGTTAATGGCTTATTAATTAAGTGACACCAAAGCAAACTGTAATATGTCCCCAGAGTCTGGCTGTTGTCTGGGGTGTGAGGCACCAGGGGCCATATAAGCCTGGAGCCTGGAACCCCAAGAGGAATCATCAGGTATGCAGCATACCTTTTTTCCTGTGAGCACACGCTCCTCTCTAAAAGTGCAAGCCTGTTCGTTTGTGTGTGACTGAGGCTAGCAGCTGTGCAAGGAATTAATTTGAAAATCCCCCCAAGTATCATTTAGCTGTTCCCAAATGTGCACTTAGAGGACAGAATGTAAAAATCTGTACCGTCATGACGTTGTATTGACGTAGTCATTTGTCAGATCAAGCACTTTCTGAGTTGTCTGGCAACAGCATCTTGGTGAACTGTGAGTTCAACTCTCTTCTCAATTAATGTTTAATCAAACAGATTTAAAAGAAGGCAATGCACTATTATTATTTTTAACATTTTCAACATTTTCACTAACCATTCTGTTTAAGCCTTAATATATGGCCATATAGTGGTGTTGGTACTGTCCTATGAGGAATGTTAGGATACATTTTAGGCCTATGCCCTCCTCCAGCTTGATAGTAATTTAAATCTTTGAATGTAGGCCTACTATGCAATTATGGCAAGGAAACATTCATCTATTTAATATTACTTTAAATGCGTTATTGTCCTACAATAAGTTAGGCCTACCATAAATCTGGGTCTTGCAGTGTTGCTTAAGAATAATTCGGGACTCACATTGTGGGGGTTGTGATAATGGGGAGATGGATTGAAGGCTGTAAAAATGGGAGGGGATTATGGCTTCATTGGCAGTGTTGCCATGGCACATGGCACCAGCACATGGCACAAAACCCCACTGATGTCTATGATTTGGTTTGGTATTGCGTATTTCTTCCTCAAAATGTCATCTGAGAGGCAAAGGGTACTTAATGTTAAACATACATAAGACTAAAGTGTTGGAAGGGGGTCAGACCCACCATAAAATAAACCCATAGCCTCAGACAACAAAGGAGTGAATTGCCTCAGCCTCAGTAGCCTCCAACAAAGCCACTTTATATTTTCTAAGTATTCCCTAGTTTGTATTTCAGACTCTAGTGAGACTAAGCTCCCAAGTAGTATGACTCATGAGAGGAAGGTAATCACAGGCAATGATGTGGACCGCTGCAGGGCAAGCCCCGTTGTGGAGGAATACCCTTGAGAAAGTCCACGCCGTCTGCAAACGACTGCTCATATAGGTCTTGGGATCGCCCCGGTGATACAACCAATCACAGAGCCCGTTGTAAATATTGTAGGCGCGTTTATCCAATCAGCGACGAGTTTGCAGTAGCAGCTTTAACGCGATTGGTTGGTTTTTCCACAAGGGCGTATTCGCTCGCTCCAACAGCACCATCTCTGGCAGGTGATGTGCGCTTTAAAACCACACAGTAGGCTAATGTTTAGGCGTGCGGATGGGTAGTTCAACACAAATAGGCGTATTTTACTTTAGCACTGTGCCATAGTAGGTCGCTAGCTTATTAGTACGTGCAAGTGCGTTTGTCCTGAAGGCGGCGGAATTGGAGTGACCGAGATGAACGTCGGGGTTCCCCTCTCTCTTTGAGCCAGACACACTGGTGCTTTTTACGATCAGCGGTGAATTAACAACAGCTTCTCATCATCATGCAGCAGCTGAAAAGACGGAAAAGCCCTCCGCGCTGATGCCGTCCAGTCCCCGGCGTCGTGCCTGCTCACATCCTGGAGCTGCCTCGCTTCGTCCGCCGCGGCCACCCGGTGCATACAGTATGATATGTTGATGACATTTTTGGAAGTGATCGTGCCTTTTGTTTTCATTTCGGGATATGCGATATGCGGATCTCCAAACGCCTCAGATGAACGGACGTTTTTAATGTGCTCTACAAATGAGGAAGCGTTTCTATAAAGACCTCGAAAATGACAACAAGGTCTCGTCGTCCGTCCGTGGGCCCGGATTTGAGTAAAATGAGAAGGAAAAGGGCTAATGCAGCAACAGAATGATCTTTTTCCTCACGGAACCATACCAAAGGTGGGGGTAGACCAGACGCAACATCAATGAAGGCGATTAGGACAAGTTTTGAGTCGCTTATCATGAACAGAAACACTTGGCTGCTTGATTATAGCAGATCACATTACTGAAGGGATTAAGAACACTTTAATTATCACCAATCCTGCACTGCATTTCTTATTTGTTGTTACCAGTTGCTTTTTCGTTTTATTATTTTATATTTTTGACTCGGATCCAGCTCTGACTGTTCAATGGAAGTATGTTATCAGCTGCCGGTTTTGCCTCTCGACAGGCCGGTTCCCAAGCACGTCCTCAGCCGGAGGGGAGCCATAAGTTTTAGCTCCAGCTCTTCCCTCTTTGGGGCTCCTGATCCGAGGCAACTGTCACAGGTATAACCATCCTTCCTTATTTACGTTTCAACATTTAGATTTAGCAGTACACACAGGCCTTTAACTCCCTCATTTTCTTGGCAAATACATGACCAAGCTGCAGGAATCTTGCAGGTGGTTGTTGGATATCTAGGCCTTAACACACACTGTGCATATTCACTCATTTACAGTACACAACCTTTTCTTATCTGTCACACCCCCAGCATATGCACACATCACCTCAAACCATTTTGCATGTGTGCATGTGGAAGCAAGATAAAGCCCACATGAGTTGGCCTGTACCAACACTGAAGGAGGATACCAAAAGTACTACTAGTCTGGACACAGGACCACAATTGTAAACTACAATATGCTACTGTGTTATTTGTGTTAGCATCTCTTGACACATTAACAAAATAAGCTTAAATGATTGTTGGAAAAGTGGTAGGTTTAGGGCCCGACAGCCTTTTTGTGGGGTCACATTCTGCTTGACTCTCGAGTACACACAAAAAGTGGCACTGTGGTACAATGCACTTCCAATGCAGTAGTCAAACAATGTAAGTGTGCACAGGCATGAGTCTCAGATTAAGATATTGTGGTATTTTTTTTACTTCCCGTAACACCAATTTCATAATGTGAACAAGTTTCTCAACACATCATATGCACACAATTGTAGTATGACTCCTGCTGATCTGCCCTTTTGACACATTAACTAAGCATTAAGTCATCGTTGTCAGTTTACTTTATTTCAGTGGGGTGTTCACTGGTGCTTTGTTCGGGACACTGGTCCATATAACCATTCATGTGTGTCCACTTTGAACCTCTTGTACCGGCCCTCAGTGTATGGGGAATGAGTGGCTTTCTTATCTTTTTAATTGGTTGTTGTAATTTACTGTTAGAATGATCATTTTGCCAACTTCCTTGTGCTGAAGCCAAGTTTAATAGCACAGCATTACTGTTCAAAGTGAGTTGCATGGTAATGTAAGCCCCCTTTGTCTTAATTCATAACACTAAACATCTTTCATAAACTCGCTTCCCTCTCAACAGGTTTTTATTTCATCACATAAGCGTTCATTTCTATTTTGCAAGTGGGAGGTGTGCTCCATTGTTCTTGTTTGGCAGTAATTTGGCGAGAATACTGCGAGTTGGAATCATGATTTCTGTACAATGCAGTATAAATTTAGAAGGTTATTAAAATGACAGTAGCCCACTATAAATTTCAACATATCTATGGTATAACATACCTATACCTTTCTATAGTCCCAACACTTCAGAACCTCATGAGGGACACTTGCTCCAGTGGCTGCCATGTTATGTGTGTGGTTCCTCTGGCCTGTTGTTGATGATGAAGTAAAGCTGGACATGGTTGCAGAAAAGGACAGTTAAACATGTGCACTGGCTCTGTGGGCAGTGGTTTGGCGCAATCCCAAACTCACAGATGGCCAAAGTCTCTTTTCTTTCACTGGCTATCTTGTTCCGCTTCTCCCTCTCTCCCCCTCTCCTCCCCTCCCTCTCCTCCCCTCCCTCTCCAATGAAGACATTTCCTCTTGTAAACAGAGGATGAAAGAGAAGAGTTGAACAGACTCTTAGAAGAATATGTCACTATGTAGTTTCGGAATGCTTATGATGAGGTGTAAATATGCAGTGAGGGAGGCGAAGAAATGGCATTAAAGAACGGCCACATTTATCCATTACAAAGGCGCTATTGTGTCAGGTGGGAGTTTGTGTCGGTGGCTTGTTGATTCAATATTTTTAATAATTAAGTTCTAGCGAATTCTAAAGCAATAATTGATTCACTGATGTTTTTAATAGATTTTTTTTTTTAAATGGAGATGGGATGCTAAACTGCAGTGCAATACAGTTTAGTATCCTATCTCCAAATCACTATATAGGTTTCTTATGTATTAACCAGGCCAGGAAAACACTAGCCAGCCCTAAAGCCAGCTCTCCAGAGGTCTCATATAATCTAGGAATTGTGCATATGACTGTGCATAGTTGTTTGACACAAAAATATTATGGCTAAAGTACTAATTAACTAACTAATTAATTAAAAAACACCATTTGAACTGGTCCATTATATGTATATATATTTTCGTAACATTTTTTGTGTCTCTGACACTTTATTACTTGAAGAATATTTGTATTTATTCTTCTGACACTGTGAAATGGTACATTATTTAATGACATGCATAAAGTAAAGGTTTGTTTGCACATGATCACAAACGTACATAACTTTGTAAAGGCGGCAGTAGTTCAGTTAGTCTCAAGTGCGTCTGTTAAATTCTTCTGTAGAGTGCCTTTGTTTTATGCTTTTGTTTCATCCACCTTGTATACATGAAAGTTGGTGTCATGGTGTGATTGATGATGGCTCTTATCTAATAATGGATTATTGTTATTACAAATGTAGTATCATGATTAAATATGTTTTTAACTTTACAACTTCAAAAAAACTAACTTTGGTGTACTTTAAACTTTGAACAAAATCAATTTGCCACGAAACTAGTAAGCCATTTCAAAGTATTGATGATGTCTGAGTTGTCCCAAGAAAAAAGTGCTTTGTCCAAAGAAGTGATGTGCTGAGTGTGTTCAGCCCTTGTGATGTTTGGTTTCTATTGGAGACAATAGACGTAAGAAGGGCAAATATCATTGTGCGTCCCGTCCACTGTGTGAACGATAATGACAACTCCACACTGCTTCTTTTTAAGGGAGTCAACTGTTGTTTTCAACTGTAGCGATAAGCATTTTTCTTTTTCTGCTCAGTGCCATCACATTGACGTAGTTTCAGGATGTGGTAAGAATGCTGAAGGAGCCGTTCAGACACTGAGCCTGGAGTTTCACAATCTCTCTCAAAAACCTTAACCCTTGTTGTGCCAAAGTTTTACTTCTTGGGAATTTAAGCATTTTTCCAGTGCAGTTTATTTATATGTTGTATATCCAGAAATCCTATCCTGCCTGCATTTGTACACACACAAAGTGTCCCTGCCGCTTTTTGCTTCTCTGTAAGGGGCCCCAGTCACATGACCACTGTTATTGTGCTGCAGTGTTGAGTGCAATCAGCCGTGAGAATATGGCTGTACACATCAGTAGGCCACCGAACACAAAATCGGTGGCCAACCCGACCGAGATAGGGTTTAGCCAGAATTACTCTGAGCTTCACCATAAAAGGACAATATATTAGTTGCAGGTGTTTGGTTCAGATCCAGTTTTTGTTTAATATTCTCATTGGGACGTAAAATAATCTGGCTAGAGAAACCACTACAGCTTTGGACTGATGTTTGAAATTAATGAAATAGGTGTGTCGTGTAGACGACCTGTGAACAAATGAAACAAGTGCCTCCCTTCCCCCACCTCTAACTGTAGAGCTCTGCTCCAAGCACATTTATACAAGGCCCCTAAAAGCACTCTGTGTAAAAGAACCTTTAAATCTTTTTATGACACTTCAGCCGCCAGTAAAAACATTACTTTCAGATGCTATTCTCTTTGGTGTCAACAGCGTCTTGTCTCTCAACAGCAGCGGCTTGTCCAAGTCCTCTGGCCTATCAGAGCTGCGTGTGCTCTAAAAGTCACTGCAGCTGGACTGTATCAAAGTGTGCATCTGGCGCTTAGGGCATGCACGCACACACTCACTCCTGCTCCACCGGTGAGCACTCCTGACGGCACTGGAATGTCCTGAAACATACAGTAAAGTGCTACAAGAGGTCATCATAGCTCAACTGCAGCTATTCAGGCTATGCATCTGTGCTGACATTCAGAGACAGATTTGGTATGTAACTATTCTGATCATAGCAACATAAACTTCCCCATCTGATTTAATCTACTACTAACCTGTGCTGCAACAGAACCGGATGACACAATGCAGTTAAACACGGAAGTTAAATATGCTGTTCTGCAGTGGCCATGTTAAACAATGCCTTTGGCTTTGCTAAATAAGAAACAAACAGACACAAATGCCCCAAAATGCATTAGGTGGTTTGCTTTAAATTCCCCAAAGCAGTAAATTCATAGCAGAACAAAATTTTCAAGATTAATGCTGCGTCTGTAATGTTGTTAACGGTTAAACCTCTGACCTTAGAAACCTGAGTCCTCTGACCCCCGCCAGAGCTCACCACAAAGATAAGGGCCAGAGCCGCATGTAAACGAGCTTACGTGGAATTGCAGGAGCACAATTGATGGACTGTTGTACTAGCTGTTGTAAAAGGCTAAACAAAACAGAAATTTTGTTTGTTCTCAGACCACAGCGAGCAAACACAACATGGCCACAGCTCCAGGTGATTGGTTAATGTCTCCACAAAGGAGTTCCCATACAATTATAAAAAGTTTTGTGCACTGTAATTTTTCACACAGATGACCTACCTGACTATATAGAGCTTAACAGTGACCATCCATCCCTGGAGGTAAATTTCTAATACATTTTTCGCTAGACTTTCCAAAAAATAAAAAATAAAAAAAATAAAAAATTAAAAGTTTGTTAGCTTGTTCAGGGCTAAGGGCTGGTGACTAAAGACCACATGACTTTATAGTTTCATTTATAATCTGTTTCCAAAGTGTTTTAAAGCATTTGGACTTAAAACATCCATGTTATGGATACCACATAATCAACTCTTAATACTTGAATTTTTTGAAGTCCATCTAAAATTTACTTCGGGAACCGGAGCAGGCACTCTTGAGCTTCACTAACATGCATGCATGTACCCTTGTCTCAGTAATATTAAATGTCCTATATTACAAAATGGATTCTTATGACGTTTAACCCACGTCATAATGTTTCCTCATAAGAAACATACCCAGTGTTTTGTTTCATTCACACATGAGTAATCCTTAATTATTAGTCTGTCTACAACTCCAAAGCTCAGAATGCTCTGTTCCACCTTGTGATGACATATAGTGGATTGTGTAGTTTTGAAGTTGACCCTTTTATCTTTAATTTAGTAGAGAATTCTGGATCTGCAATCATCCAAATGTTTTTATTGAAGGTGTATGGAGTTTTAAAACACTTCCTATATTACCACATGACAACACAATATAGTATTTTGTTTGAGAGAAGAACCCTAAATATGCAGGATTTGTGTTTAAACATGTGTGAATGAAATAAAACAAAACTCCAGGTGTGTTTTATAACATAGACTACACACAACTGCAGAAATATTACTTTATAATGTGTTTGACATATTGAGCTACACATGTCTTTTCTTATTGTATAATCAGCTCTTTTTGTAGCTTTTTAGACCAGTTCAAATAAAGTAATGAATTAATAAGTATATCTCTAAAACAATTGCATCATTATCCATTTATCGATTCATCTCCCACCTCTAGTCTGAATACCAAGATGAGCCACACCTATCTGCTGAACAGATACGCTTCAAAAACAGTGCAATCTGTTTTTGTGTATATGGAATGCTACAGGAAATGCCTTTATTAAATTTAAGTAAAATTGGAGATTTGAGATAAAACCCTCATTGCCTGGCGTGGATGTCTGGACCACCCTGTTTAACTAGGTCACCACTAACACAACTGAAGGGTTGGAGCTTGAGGAAAGGTTTTATATTTGATTAAGGGCATTCAAGTTGTCTGTTTTCTAAGAAGGACCAGCTGCACAACCTACTTTTACCCCAGGTGTGCTCAAGCGGTACTATGCAATTTTCTC
Organism: Paratrypauchen microcephalus; assembly: GCA_036785185.1. NCBI lineage: Eukaryota > Metazoa > Chordata > Actinopteri > Gobiiformes > Gobiidae > Paratrypauchen > Paratrypauchen microcephalus. The sequence continues at coordinate 2,042,133 of JAVJIX010000012.1, read as the reverse complement.
CTGGTGAGATACTCTGGTCATCAAATACTGTTTTAATAATGGATAAAATTGTGTTATGCCTGATTTACACCAATTGCAGACCTGGTTTTGTCCCCCTTTATTCTAGTCCTAGTAGGAGTAGCCTGTCATAATACCAAATTTTGAAGTGCGATATTTTGAAAATGTAGACAATTAACGATAATATTCAAGCTAAATGATGCCACTGACACAATGACCCTAAATTATCCCTCCAAAACCAATTAGACCTGTGCTAAAAACAAGAGCTGCAATATAGCACAAAGAAACATTTAAGTACCGGTAGTTATTTCTTCAACTCCCTACAGCTCAAAAGAAAAAGTACCCATGATAAATAAGTATTGTTCTAGCTCTTATTTACTGAAGTTGATATAGTAATGTGGTGAGACTTGGTGTGAAAAGGTTGTGAATCACCACCCTGTCTATAGGTGGAGCTTGTTTAGTACTATTTTTTTATGAGTCATTTAATGAAAATGTGGATATAATCTAGACCTAAGTTCATGACCTTAGTTCGGTCTTTCGGCTTTCTCCCTTATTTCCTAAACATTTGTCGATAAAGCACAAATGTATGATAACAAAAGCTTCAGTATTACAGTGTTGTTTCGTATAAAACATTTTTGGAATTGCATTGTGGTTCAAAACGCTAGACTTGGTGACTTTTTCCAAGACTCCTGATGTCAGTGCTCAAATTTCTCTTTACAGACACCTATTTTATTATGTGTCCAAAATTGGAGTGAGCAAAATTTGCGATACTGTCATTTGAAGGACTTTTAAGGAACTTAATCAAACTAATCAACTTAATCCTAATCAAAAACATGTATTTAATCACTATGGCGGTAGTCCTCATTATTCCGATGACAAAATTCAGACAATATTGGGCAATCAATTAGAAATCTGCTAAACGTGTCTGTTAATGTCATGGTTCTAACTATCATACCAAAAGTGACATGACAGATGTTCATTAACATCATGCCATTATATACCATTATTTGAAATATTACACTGCAAGTCTTTTTTGTTACAGACTATATATTTGATTTTCTACCATTTTGCCTAACTCCAAACATTGTTGCAATAATATAAACTCTTAAATAATGCGCCCATTTTTTCAAAAGTTGTTCAAAAATGCACAAATAATGCACATATTTATATGTTTCAGTTTCCACCTGTTGTAGAATAAATTGTAGCCTGAGAGTTGAAGAGAAGAGAGACGCAGTTCTAACACAGGAAAAGTTTATTTACCATCAGTACAGGACCCATTACCTGGAGACCTGAACCTTCAAGACACTGTGATAGTGTTGTCCATTCCGGTCTTGTACAGTCCAGTCTTGTACAGTCCAGTCTTGAACAGTCCAGTCTAGCTATGCTTCCACTGTAGGGAGTATTATACATCTGATGACGTTGACCAAGGTAACAAGGAATGAGCTGGCAGTGCCCTTGGTACAGCACAGAAATGGAATTTATTAACACCTGCTCAAAGGCACCATTCTTAGGACTTATGGCCATTAAATGACCATAATGTCTCTCTGTCACTCTGTCATAATGTCACTCTGAAACTCACAGATAGGAATTTTAAACATTGGTTCTTTTAGCACACATGCAAATTGTCCACTTAAGTGCCAAGAGCCCTTCTATATTCATGCTGGTTGTAAGCTCCGGCCAAAAGGTTTGTTTGGAGAGAGTTGGCACGGTTGGTCAACCCTCCATTGGCAGCCCGAGGGGTAGCATTATGCACTTGTCATTAATGTTCCAGTGGATACTAGCTCCCCCAGTGTCTCACACACACACTATGTATAATGCTCACGGTGCTGTGTGTAAACAGAGAGGCCTGTTGACACTAAAATACAGCTTTGCAGATTACCCACCCAGAGTTAAACTGTTTGCTAGCCAGTAAAATATTAGCTTTGGATTGGTTGCTGTCATGAACTTGGATAAGAAATACTGTGAAGTGTGTTGTGTGTGTGTTGTGACCAATCCTTTACATATGAAGTAATGAAAGCATGAAAGCATGTACGCTGGTGTTTGCACATGTTTTTGTTTGCACCAGTTGACAGCTGTTATTACCTCCTAGATACAGGGCTTCAGATGCACCAGTTTGAATATCCCTTTACAAAAACACAAAGAATAAGAAAATATAAATTCTTGAAATTATTTAGCAAATTTCTTCCTCTAAAAATCTGAACTCTACTCCAAACCACATGCTTGTACTGACAGGATTGGCTCTAGACCTCTTGATTAAAATGCCCCAAACATACAAAGGACTATGACAGTTTAAACAAAGAAAATTACGCTTACAACATATTTTTTCATATTTTTTATAAGAGTAAATTTCTGCCTTATTTGTTTTGTTTAAAGAGGGGGTATTATGCTAAATCGACTTTTTGGACATGCCTGAATAGGTTTTATTTTCATTATGATTCTTTACAGTTAGCTGCAAAGTTTGTTCAATGCTCCAACCCACAAGCCAACATCACCCATGCTCCCATCATCCCACATGACAATTCTCCATAAATACAAAACGCATACAAAAGCATGAGAGGAAACGATACACTACAGCTTTACAAACCTGTGATGTGATCTGAAGTAGTTTCATTCACACTGATTAAGTTGCAATTGTAATGTGAAATGGATGCGAAGAGGGAGTGGCTTTTGACTCGGAGTGTGAAACTTTGTTGTTGTTGTTTTCTCACAAACCTTTTCTAAACAATAAAAGGTAACATGGTGATCTAAATATTATGTGTGAGCAATTAATACCCCATAGAAAGTTTAGTTTTAGTTAGTTTTACAGTCCCCCCCATATGTTTATCATATGTGATAAACATATGATGTGTTGTATATTTTTCTTTCCAATTACACAGCACAGAGTTTATTCCTAAAGTACAATGTTTGTTCTGTTAGAGAAAAGTGTACTTAGCCTGGCAGACCCCCGGTTCACCCTGCTTAATCTTGGACAGCCAGTGAGTCTGAGAGTGTGGTCAAGCGCTCCATAAGTCATCTTGTAGTCTTGTGGACAGTCATGCGGCCTGTCAGTGGAACGGGTAACCCAAGCTGAGGGGAGCCCCGATGGAGACTTGTCCTGGAGAGGGGCCAGGATTTATGGAGTGCACAGAGAGGTGAGCCAATGCTGCAGTGTAGCCTAAATCAGCAGTCTGTCCACACAAGAGCTGCTTGCACACACTCGCCCACTGTCTCTTTAATAAACAACAGTGGTGACAGCTGGCTCCTGGTCAGGTATACTGTTAATGACGCCATACACATGAAAAATTTAAAGACATTGAGCTGAGATATTTGAAAGTCCATTCACTTTATGCACATAAAGATCAAAGCTTATTATTATTATTATTATTATTATTATTGTTGTTGTTATTGTTATTGTTATTATTATTGTTATCATTATTGTTATTATTATTGTTATTATTATTATAAATTGCCAAGTATACACTGTGATATGATGGAAATGAATCTTTGTGGCATAACTTTCTTTTAGTGTGATATACTATACAGGCCTTTGTTCAATATAATACTTTGTTCCCGTAAAGAGTGCCCTCATTTTAAATATAACTCCATAATTCATCTTGTCATTTGATATGATCTTTAGTATGTGTCTGTTCCCAAGGTTGATGCGAGTGTATTTATACAGCCATACCAGTGTAGGTTTACCTCTCCAACCAATCTGTCTTCATGAACGCAAAGTAATAAAAGCCCTGTAGCCCTGTAAATAGTTGTTTACACCTCAATAACAAAGCATAATCTGTTATGTTGAAGTGCTTGTGTCCATTTTTATAATTGGAATGGCATTTCTAATACATCAGTGTTTATCAAATACTTTCTGGACTCTGTATTGGTAGACCTGTCCTTTTAATCATGAATAAATACAAAATGTATTAATTGCGCAACCCTACAGGCTATCATTATTTAAATATTCTGTTATATTTGCCTATATTTAAATATTTTTAACTGAACAGTACTTTTTAAAGTTTGTGTAAAGATCATACCAGCTTATCCAGCTTATTGTTCAGCTCATGGGGGAGAACATGGGCTTATAATAAAATACTTCTGAAAAACATCATTATTCTAGTACTGGAGTAATTTGTACTTGTGTAAAATGACTACATGTGAGTGGATGTGAGCATATGTGTGTTTGGATAAGGCATGTGTTTCTCACATGACAGATAGCAGTGGTGTAAGTGCCATATCAGGTGGATTGATGTGGAGCTAGAGCAGGTTTTATCAGTGACACAGTTTGTCTACATTCACAAACTGTAGATTAAAACACACAGCACTACATCACACTACACTTGAATAATTTACTGATTTTATACAGGACTTACACATTATTCCCAATCACATTCCCACTGCTTTTGTTTTTACAGAGACGAGGGGCCATCTCCTATGACAGCTCAGATCAAACAGCGCTGTACATTCGTATGCTAGGTAAGTATTTTACAAATGGTTTCTTCCTCTGACTCTAATCTCCCCATTGCTTGAACCACAAAAGCCACTGTAAATACATTTTCAAATAAATATAGTTTAAGATGAATATTTGAATTGTTACATCGTTGCATTATTTAGATTTATTCAATGGAGAGTACATTTTCAATCAAATTGATCCTCATCATTTTGTTCATGTGCACATGTATGTGTTTTTTGCCCCTTAAAAGTAGAAGCATTTTTACAGGTCAAATACTGTAGTATTGAAGGCCTATTGCTTTATCAGACATCTAGGACAGAGACCACCACTGTAGGACTGTCTTGTCAATACAATTTGTTGTTGTTTGGATCAGTTCCAATATACATTGCATTTTCTCAATGTACATTTCTAGTTTTATTTTGACTTGGAACAAAAAAATAACTAACAAAACAACAAATGGACAACAAACAAAACACTGCACTATGGTCTAGTATTTAAACCATTTTATTTGAGTATCAATGCTCAATAGTGGATAATAATAGTATTCTGATACGTCAGCAGCATAAAATGTCATAAAAGCATACTTTTTTTTTTTTTTGAGTGTGAGAGACACACAAATGTGGCCTTCGCAAGTGTTTAGTCTGCCAAGTTAATGCTGATTTGCTTTCGGATAGCTGGAGTCAAAGCTTTAGCCACATAATTTCTAATGACATGACCTACATCCACCCCAGAGCATCAGCTCTAATGCACCGCGGAGGAAACATGGACCCATTGACTCTGCCTCACTCTAATCACAAAGGCACGCCAGGCCTAGGCACATGCAGCTGCGGATTGTATACAGCTGGAACCATAGGTTTATACACTCAATAATGAAAATTTCCCCACTATATGATCTCTAATACAATAACATTTCACACTATATAATTGATCAGTAAGAAAAATAAAAGATATACAATATACAGTATTTGTCTCATTCCTGAAAACAAACACATTTTTAGATTTATAAACTGCTTTTGTATTTTTTATTTGGACTCATGGTTTCTTTGTCAGACATTCAGCCTGTGATTGTACTGTAAATCTCACTGTAGATTTTGAAATCTCTGCAACAGAATCCTCTATTATCTTCACAAATCTGGACTCCAGGGTTAATCCACACATTTTGAACCATTGTTTGAACATGAACTGATCTCCTCCTTCAACAGTATGATTCAAGGCATACGTTTTGAAATGATGTGTGTGGCTCCCTCATGGCAGTGTACTACTCTCTTCTTGATGTCTTGACCGTTGTTATCTCATAATGATGGGATGAGACCTATGTGGGCTTCATCTACATCCTCCACAGAGTTGCATCCACTACCCAACTGCTGTCAGTTATCGTTCTGTCAGTTGGTCTACTGTCAGTTAGCCTATCAGAGGCAATCGTGACCAACCACCACACTGAAAAGTGTGGTTGTTGTTTTTTTTGTCACACAGTGGGGGAAAAATAGATGTGTGTCTTTATGCAGTGTTTGTAAATATGTGGTTCCAGCAAGACCAGTGAAGTTGCATATATTGTTCCAAACTATCCCTCATATTAGTTCTTCTAGTTCTTTTTTTTTTTTTTTTTTTTTCCTGGCAGCACGGTGGCTGAGTGGCTAGCACTCATGCTTCACAGCAAGAAGGTTCGGGTTGCCCGGGCCTTTCTGTGTGGAGACTGCATGTTCTCCCCGTGTCTGGGTGGGTTTCCTCCGGGTACTCCGGTTTCCCCCACCAACCTAAACATGCGCCATAGGTAAAATCCTCCAGCTTAGGGCCTGACCAAAGCATAAATAACAAAACAAAATCATGGGGATGGTCCCCGGGTCAAATATAGAAACAACTTCTCCTGTGCGAGATCAATAAAGGTCAATCTTCTAATCCTTGACCACTGTAAGGCGCTTTGTGCTACAATTTTGTATGAAAACCGCCTTATAAATATTTGATTGATTGATTGATTGATTGAAAACACTTGGCAAAATGAGGATTGAGGATCCATTTGGTCTGAATTTATAGTAATTCATAGTTTTTGATATTTTGATAGGAGCTTGTGTAGTATTCAAACAGCTGTTTGCAAGTAAGTAACGCACTGGTTGGGGGGACATACCTGTGTGACTGCTCTGATTTCAAGTCTAATACACATACAACATGACTAAAGCCCTGGCAAAAAAGACCTTTGCACTGTTGAAAGTTAAAATACTTCCACATGAAGTCTTGCTGTGAAGGTAGTTGCCTGAAAAACATGCATTTTACTGCATTGGTGTCACAGCTCCCTTCTGTCACCTCACTCTGCTCTGGACTGCAGTCCTCAGGCCAGAGCTGCAGCCTGTCCCTGTGCCTTTGCTTGAACTACTAAAACAGACATAGAGCAGTCGAGATCTCTCAGTGCCTATCAGTACTAATCTAGAGCGGACCATCCTGACATGGCATTGCATGCTCAGCTGTCTGATTGACTCGTCTGTCCGTTTGAATTCTCTCTTCTGGTTTGTGGGAGTGTGTGGCTGTGTGTTTATGCAATTTTTATCATACAGCAGGGCTGGGTCAAATAGTTTTTACAAATATTTTGTTTCTGTATCCCCACAATAGTGGGCTAAAAAATTGCTATTGCAACTTCTGTGCAATGCAAAAACATTTTTTTCCAATTACAGTTTCAAATGAGAAAGTGGCCTTCAATTTTCAGATGTAAAGTGGGTTGTTAAATGATGTGGAAAAGTTTTCATGTGGTTTATTCAAAGTTGTAATTATCCTGTGGTAAAGCAAGTGGCACATAAGCAGCACAACAGTAAAATCTAAAGTGTCTTGTAAACACTACTTGGCCTAGCACAGCTGACACTGAACACCGTGTGGCTTTAGAGGAAATAAGTGCTGATTTCTTCTAGGAGATGTGAGAGTCAGAAGTCAGGTTGGATTTGAACCGGAACGAAGGAGCTCCCACCCATACCTGTGCATCGACTTCCGAACTCTCCACAGTAAGTATGAACAATGGCCCCATCAGTTATTAACAAGTGACTTCTCAAACAAGACACCTTTTGTTCTGTTCAACATGACTGACAGGTGTTTGTGCACTGCTTTCTCACACGATGATCTGGAGTGTCATTATGTAAATTGTGTCTAAAAGCCATTCCATTACTTCATTAACTACCCACAAAGTCTATGCATGTGAGGACATTCGGGCCAAATGACCAAATTTAACCAGTGTTTTTTGCGGGTTGTAGCCACAGTTGATCTAGACCCAGTGCTTCTGTGTGCATGTCTGCCGTGTGATCCCAGACGAGAGGCTTTTGAGTGGGCGGCTGTGTCAGCAGCCTCTGTTTGTGTATCGCTGAGTTGGTGTCAGATCCCCACCAGCTTGTGTGATCCAAATGACTGTGTGAGCCTCGTAAGCCTGAGGCACAACACAAAATCCCCACAGGCTTTTCATAAGTGACATTAATAAAGATTTGCATTGTTTGATTGATGCAGCACGCCTGGGATGTGGCTCTACCTCGACCTCAGGTCCAGAGAGGAGGGTCCACAGGTTACTGAGCTTTCAGAGATACCTGCACTCATCTCGTCTGCTCAGAGGCATCCCCCAGCAGATGCCCCTACACATCCTCGATGAAGACTACACTGGACAAGCCAGAGTAAGGCATTTCAACAACAAAATACAATTGTCAAAAATCATGTCATTACTGTATTTACATTCCCTAACATGTTGTTTCAGTGTATGCTGGATAAAGTCGGGAACTGGAACTTTGATATTTTCCTTTTTGATAGACTGACAAATGGTGAGTAAATCTGATTTTTGCTTCTTGGCCTCTGCTGTGTTATGAGCAGTGCCATCTTTGTGGCATTACATTTCACTCTTACAGGAGCACAAGAAGTATAATAGGACAATGTGTTTTTTCCAGGAAACAGCCTGATCACGCTGACCTTCCACCTGTTGAATCAGTTTGGCCTGGTGGAGCTCTTTCAGCTAGACATGGTCAAACTCTGGAGATTCCTGGTCATGGTGCAGGAGGATTACCATAGCGACAACCCCTACCACAATGCTGTCCATGCTGCAGATGTCACACAGGCGATGTACTGCTACATAAGAGAGCCTAAGGTGAGACAGGACACTCTCTTCTCAACAAATGCAGATATCAGTTACAACACTATCAGTAATTAATTGTTTTTTACTGCAGCTCGCCAAGTCTCTGACCTCATATGACATCCTCCTTGGGCTGCTTGCAGCTGCAACTCATGACTTGGATCATCCTGGGGTTAACCAGCCTTTCCTTATCAAGACTGACCACTATTTAGCGTCGCTGTACAGGGTGAGTCAATATAGATTCCAATGTTGTGATCTGAACAAATAAGACGTAAAAACTGACGTTTGTGTGGCTTTGCAGAATACCTCTGTTCTTGAAAACCATCACTGGAAGTCTGCTGTGGGCTTGCTCAGAGAGACAGGGCTGTTTTCACACATGCCTCCAGAGGACAGGTCAGAACTGTAGCTGTACCTAAACTACATATATTCTCTATTACATACAGCCCTGTCTAACTATGTGTGATCTTTGGCCTTCAGCTGGAGCATGGAGAGGGATTTGGGCTCTTTGATCCTTGCCACTGACATCAGCCAACAGAACGAGTACCTGTCCCGCTTCCGCCTCCATCTGGACCAGCAGAACCTGTGTTTGAGCAATGCCAGCCATCGGCACTTCATTTTGCAGGTTAAAAATGCCTTGCATTTGTTTGTTGCATCCATGCCTTGTGCATAGTATGTTGTGTACACAGTACTATCAAGCTTCTCTCCTCCCCCAGATGGCCCTCAAGTGTGCAGACATCTGTAACCCCTGCAGACCATGGGAGCTCAGCAAACAGTGGAGTGAGAAAGTGACAGAGGAGTTCTTCCAACAAGGTCTGTCTTTAAATTATACTTTTTCTGTGGAATTGCTAAATACTGTGTAATACTATTAGTTTTCAATATTAAAAATATAAAAAACAAACTTTATTTATTTATTTATCGACATCTGTTGTAATTGCAGGTGACATTGAAAAGAAGCACCATCTTGAAGTCAGTCCACTTTGTGACCGAGAGACGAATAGTGTTGGCAACATTCAAATAGGCAAGTACACTATAAGACGTGTTCAGTATGCATGGACTGGTTTGAATGCAGTTAAACATTGTGAACCTTGCCTCCCCCAGGCTTCATGACGTATGTGGCAGAGCCGCTGTTTGCGGAGTGGGCTCGTTTCTCAGACACCCGTCTGTCCCAAACCATGCTGGGCCACATGGGACTGAACAAGGCCAGCTGGGGTGGCCTGCAGCAGGAACTGAGTTGTGCCTCTGAGGAGGCGGAGCCTACCACTTCAGCCTCAAAAGACGAGGACGCTGCTGGAATGATAGAAGGAACCAGCTCCAAAGAAATACCTCAGGGAAGCAGCGTGTCGTGACGTTCCTCTCACTCTTCAACCTCAGCCTCCTGACCCACCTCAAGGCTTCTCTCACACTGTAGGGCAGGTGGGGCGCCCCACCACATCCTAGCTTTTTTTTTTTTTTTTTTTTTTTTTTTTTCCCTTTTGCTTTGCTTCTGCCTCCCATTGATAAACCACTGTTTTATTTAATTTATTTATTTTTTTAATTCCTCTTTTTGATATATAGCAATACATAGATACCTCATTTGGCTTCTGCTGTATTTTCTTTTATTTGCTTTGTTATATTTATTTATCCACTGTAGTTTTGGCATTACTGACTGAACACACCACTTTTGTGGTGCATAAGAGGAAAGCAGTATATGAACTTAACCACACTTTGTGGTGTTCTGAAGTGCCATTTGAAAACAAATGTTTGAAGAATGACATGAACTGCATTGACTGGAAACTGGAGTATTCACGACGACACCCTCCTAAGACTAAGCGTAATGCCATTTGTATTGAAGATTCTTCCTCATGTAAAAACTAAAATGTGACGAGCCCAGTCCTTTTGCTGCCTCTACGAAGACTGTTTACGCATCTCCTTTTTGATTGTTCTCTCCCTTCAACTGAAGTCAATCATGTCTACTCCATGGTTTGCCTTCGAAGCACAGATGTGAAGAACCACTCGTTTGAACTGTCATCTCACTGTTTAAGCCATTAGCAGATCTTTGTCAGTCTCAACAGATGCCATAAGTTAACTCTTCACCTGCGCTCCTGTTTTTGCGCTCCTGATTTTGCACTCCACATAATGACAGCATTCGTTGAGCAGCCTTTGTGTTCACCCTTGTTAAAAGTATGGAAAGTAGTCCACACTGGTGTGTTTTAATATGTTGTGTTGGTTTATGTTAGGGAAGAGTCCCTCCCACACTAGAGATGAGTTATTCACTGCATATGCATCTCACCAGGAAATCCACTCCACGCACCTCGACTCCTCAGGGTTTTGCCAGTCTCATATCTGGAGGAGGAGGGGCGGCTGCAGGCGGGAGGCAAGGTTGTTGGTTTTTCTCTTCGTGATTAGGATCTAGTGGACGAGACTTTTTCTTCTGTTTGCAGAATGTCTCTCACAGCCACATGCAACCTAACAGACTGCTCGATAGATGCCTTATAACTATGCACAAACTATGCTAAGTGACCAAACCAACTCTTATTCCCATCAAGTGCATGGTGTGCTTGTCTTTGAATGCACTGTTCCACTCCCTTTGCCTTTTGTTGTAATGAACAACTACAGCATCCTTTTTTTTTTTTTTACTGAGACAAAATGGTCAAGTGACTTTGAACATTCCACTTCCTTATTTGGTTTTGTCCTCTTTGATTCTGTATAGTGGCACAAGTTGTGTTTGTGTTGGAACATTTTAAAAACATAACAGGTGCTTTTCTTACTTTAGCTGATTTGTATTTTGCTGTAAGTGCTGTAAGACTGTTGATAAAACTGTTTACAATTTGTTGCGACAGCCATTTTTGGGATGACTTGTATGTCGAGCCAGATTTTGTAAAGGCTTTTGCTGTATTGACCTTTTTGATACATGCCTGTTGCAGTTAAAAGTTTGAACAATAAAACCTGTTGACAAATGTTTGGCCTCTACTCCTCATCCTCTTAGAAGGTTAAGGAGCTGATAAGGCCCCATCACACTTGATTACTTGTAATACGTCTAATCGGTTCAGCTCTTAAGACATTTTACATCTGGACCTATACACATGAAACAAAAACTGAAGTTCAGCATCTTCTGTGGGTACTAATGATCACAAGTAAAATGTTTTCACAATAGCTTCAGAAGTTGGTGCCATTATTCAACCCTCAATAAAATTGTGGCAAAATTTGTGAAACCAATACCCAACCATGAACATGGATTAAAGGGATAGTTCGTTTTTTGTTTTTTTTATGTGAATCTGTATGGCATCCCCTTCAGCAGTGTCGTGCATTAACACTGGCTTATCCCTGACAGTGTCCTCAGAGTCGAGTTCTGCTCCGGTTCTGGCGCTGACGAAAGTAGGTCCGGCAAGTTATCGGGGACAGTTAATAAAACTTGTTTTCTTCTCAAAGCAATATTTGTCCAAAAAGTGATCAGAAAGCGCCAGAAAACAGTTGCACACGAAAAAGTCAGCAGTCTAAAGCGCTTGGTGCTATTTTCTCTCGAGTCGTATAACTGCGCGCCTATTATTATTATAAGCCTGTTCACTTGTAAGTGGCGATGTTTACAAGTGAACAGGCTAATAATTTCTACTACTTTCGTCAGCTCCAGAACCGGAGCAGAACTCAGCTCAGAGGACACCGTCAGGGGTAAGCCAGTGTTAATGCACGACACTGCTGAAGGGGGTGCCATACAGATTCACATCAAAAAAACAAACTATCCCTTTAACATTTCTAGATCATACCATATGTTTCTTGCAAAAACAGCAGATCAATCACAAATTATATTCAACACTTGGAACAGCCTTTATTCACAGTTGCATAGTTGAAACTGACAGATTAAAATGAGCAAGTCACAATACTTGCTCACATTGAGGTGGTACAACTTGGCTAACTCGAGTACAAAAAACCTTAAAATGACAAGATAACAGGAGAAGTTCAATTTGTCAACTGGACAAAGTTTGTTTTGCCCCTGTGTTTTACAGTATCACTACATTAAAAAGTGTCTAATAACTGTTTCAATCAATCTTTTTCATCAATTGTACTGATTACCACTTTACCTGCAATATATATTTTTATCCCGAGAGACAAATTGTTAAGCAATGATTAAAGCTTCCCAGAATGTCTGCAATATCTGGAATGTCTTGGATTTTAATATTGATTGTAACAGGATTACATTTTAAATTTAAAGCTTTGGTAAGTATACGAACTGGCACAATGTAAAATTACTTTACCTTAAAATTAATAACATTATAAACATTATTAGTGTTGGTAAAACTATAAAGATAAGGCCACAGAATAAATAAAAGAATCCTCATCAGAAATTAAGTATACACATTTACAAATACCACCAAATACCACAAAAGAGACCAAATAAGAAAGTGCTCACATTCTTCTGTGGTGGAAGAACCATTGAGTTTTCTGTCCCACTGATACTGGGAATGCAACACTGCCCTGCACAGCTGACTAAAAACAATGTGATGTACAATTGAACTTTCAACACTGAACCGTTGTTTCTGTGTGAACATGCAGGCTCTCAGTATGAGGAGGAAGAATCATTCATAACAACAAAAACACTAATATACTGTAGTTACAAAATTAAAAGTGCAAAATAAGAGATGACTGGTAGTTTAGGATGTCTGTGTCCACGTCAACAAGAATTTTCATTCTATTGTATCAACAGCTGATTTGGAGAAGGCACATTCAGACTAATTTCCGCTTTCCCGTTGGCTTTAACATGTGTTGCCCAAACTGCAAAAAGCACAAATAATTCAATTATTAAGTCACATCACACAATGTAATAAGCTTATTAAAGGTTTACCAAAGGGGCAGCTGGTTTGGCCTTTTCCTCCAAAAATGGTTTGAAATCCTCCTTGTCCTCTGTCTCACTGTTGTGCCTGTAGCGATGAGCAAACTTTCTCTTGAGGGCCTCAGCGATCAGAGCTGCTGCATCTGCAGGCTCATTGGTCTTAATATCACCTTCCTCACCACGACTGTAAACACAAAAAAGTATGGCTATACGTATGAATGTTATTTGAGAAACAAATAATAAAAATTATGCCTTTACATTGATTTTAGATTTAATTGTCAGTGTAATAACTCACTTTTTGACAGAGCGTAGCTTAACTTTGCCCATGTCTTTCAAGATGTCAAGCATGTTGGGGATTTCTGCTGGCTTAGGCTCTAAAACCGTCTGGTTGCCTGTCTTCTTCCCTTTGCGCTCCTTAATCAAGTCAATGGCTGAAAATGTCCGCTGGAGGCTTGGGGGAGGCGGAGGTGGAGGTGGGGGAGGGGGAGGCAGAGAACCACTAGGTGGAGGGGGTGGGGGAGGTTCCCCTGTAGCAGCAGCTGGTCAAAGGAAGGAAAAGTAAAGATACAGGCTTTGAGCTAGACTATGTGACTCTGGGACCATCTAGTGGTAATATGCAGACCCTACATCACGCAACAACCCTGAACAAATTTTCATCTTAATTCAATAAGTGCAATTATTGGTGTTAATTATATAATATGAATATCGCTGAAAGGGAAAGAAAACAAACATACCTGGCTGTGAAGTCTTTTCCTGAGCCAAAACTATTTGTGCAATCTGTGCTCTGAGTTTGGCCAGTTCAGTTTCCAGTGCACCGATTTTCTGTATGGCCTCATCATTAGCTATAGTGGAGCCCTGAGGGTCAGGAGGCCCGTGGTGCAGGCTCGGGAGGGATCTTTGTCTGGTGAGTCTCTGCCGAGGCTCATGAGCTCTGAGCAAGAGACCAGCAGGAAGCCCAGGCCTTCATAAAGTGAACAATTACGATTATATTTAGTAATGAAAATTACCTCTTGCAAATTACTCATCAATGGTTTTTACTTTACCTTGGTCTGTCGAAGTAGTCTGCATCATCTTCATCATCTCTGTCAATCCAGCCAACATCAGCTAGAGAGGCCACCAGTCCAGGCTGTGGCTTGGCAGCAAACAGGATGCCTGCATCCTCTGTGTATGGATAAAGCTGCCATAGAAAAGAAACCAACAAAAGAAAAAACTAGGCCAATGTAAATGCCATTATCATGTAATAATTTGCTAGGTGGCACTGGTCCTGGGAAGTAAATAAGCTAAGATACGGGCAGATAGTGGAGCTGAGGGCTGTTTGTTTGAAGGTCAAGGTAGGTCATGAGTATTTCTGTAGTCTCTAATCAGCTGTAGGAGGTAAAAGTTTGGTGAACAAACTACCCTCATTCAGACAGACAGCATTCCTCGTGACTTAGGAGACACACAAAACTGAAGAAAAGACAACAAGATAGAAAAGCACGTTGAAAGACTAGGGAGCACAGCAGTAGCTCTACTACATGTGTGTTATTGCAAAATAACCCTTTATTTATGGTTCCCAAAGAAAAACAGAGCTTGAGGAGGATTAAAAATATGTGTGCATCATGGACGGACAAAGAAATTGTCAGTGTCAAGTCTACAGGAAATAGGAATCAAACTTTTTAGATAGATGATAGTTGTGACAAAGAAACAGAAGAGAACACACCTCAGTAGATTAAAGGAGAATGGATGCAAACACAAGACGTACCTGAAAATGAACTCTGGGGCTGGGCTTGAGAGGTAGACTGGACGCTATTCTCCTCACTATACTTCTGGAAGAGCCATAAGGCTTGGCTGCTCCAAAAGCCTGCAGAACAATACCTGTTAAACGATATAGACAGCTTTCTATCCTCAGATCTGTGTAGCTACTCACCAAATCCATTTCAATCCGCGCATATTTTTGGCTCATTTCTGTGAGTTTTCAATGCTCACATGTCCCCGGTGTGAGGGCATGTTCAGTGGTAGGTCATCAGGGTAGCCAGGAAACTACATTATATTAGAAAAGTGGAGAAGAATTAAAAACAATAAATCAAACCATAACTTACATTTCCATGCTTGACGCTCCATGACAGCTCCATTCCGCGGCTCTAGTCCAATTATTTAGCAACATTTGTTCTCTTGAGTTTAAGACATTGACTGAGTATACATTAAGACGATCGTTTATCTCAACCACGCGGCGATATTTATTCGAGGAGTTTCGCAGTTTGGTGAAACATTTTTACTTACGTTAACAACGCGATGTGAACTTAGCAGGCGATGTGGCTAACTGTTGCTACACCGTCTTCTTCCAACTTGAGCTGTTTACGAGAATCTGAGAAACGAAAGGTTAACCTTGGCACCTCGATCACTGTCAGACACAAACAAATGAGAAAGAGATAGAATGGGAGATCTAAACGCTAAGTGAGAAGAAGAAACTTACCAAAAGGAAACTTTTATGAAACTTTTTAGTTACTACCACCTTGTCCAAGCGACGAGAGACCGAAGAGATGAGTCTGAGTCGGAGGAGTAGTTTTTCAGCCAATGGCAAAGCGCTGGATGGATCATGTGATCTTTAGATTAAGCATACATCACCTCATCGTAATTAATTTTATTTATAAACTGACAGCAAAGATAACAAATAAAAATATCTGAAAAGCTAAATATTTATTTGATGAGTCTTTGTCGACCACAATATACGAGCAATCGCATGTTAGTAAAGTGTGCGTTTGATACTGACACCTTTGTTTCCCGCTCAGGATTCTGGCGTAGCTGTGAGAAACACAGCAAAAAACCGGCAAGCTCCGTAGTAGAAAGCAACTGCACCCTTTATATGTCACAAAAACCTAAACACCACACAGCTGCAAGCTAGAGCTCCGAGGCCTACTGGTTCGTCGCTTCTTTTATAATTGTGGACTTTTTGATTTGATTAGGATCATTCATTGTTAAGACTATCAGCGAGTGTCTTACAGTTTTATTGCAAATTGACTGAGAGGTAAGATGGATTTGTCACGTCAGCCGAGCTGTTCTAGCTAGCTACACAGGGCGTGATTTGCGGTGATGACTTTTAATGGGGTCGTCTTTGACAAAAATGTAGTTTCACTTTTACTGTAAAGTATTCGGTTTTTTTTGTGTGTCATTTTTCATTTGTTCACATGAAAGCTATGTGGTGCTTCAGCGTGCATAAGTATCCTTTGGCGATGACAGCGCTACAAGGCCAGAGGGCACCACGTCTTTGTTATCATGTCTTGTGCTTTTCATATAATGTTATATTTACTTGTGTTGGGATCCAATTGTTCATTGTTTTTATATTTATTTATATTCTTATGACTTTATTTGTTGGCATTTGTGTATCTTGTAACTAGTTAATATCAACGTATGTAAACTTCAGAGTTGGTAGTGGAAGGTCCGCCATCTGCTTGTCTCCGGAGAACTGTTATTGTTTTGTGTAGAATGTTCCACTGTATAGCTTTAACCTATCGAGACGTGTAGGTGACAGCACTACGCTATATTACAATTCAGATTGTAATGTAGCATAGTTTTTGTGTTTTTGAGCAATAGAAACACCCATAATGAATAAATGCCAGATATGTTAAATGTCATGGAACATTCTAGGCAAAGCGATCTTCATGGAGACAAGTAGGTATGTGCAGTGAAACCTTTAAGTCATAATCGTTTTATTCAGTCTTAAATATTACACCTTTTATTGTTCATCATTAACATGGGAATGAATTTCATACCTAATAATGTATGTTTTCTGCTTTTGTCAAAGGAAGTGGCTGGTTTAATGTGTGTGGCACCCAGGCCAGCAGCACCATGAGTGCAGAGGTGGACACTCTGACTGTGGTGAACCAGCTCAGAGACCTTGCAGCTGACCCCCTCAACAGAAGAGCCATAGTTGAAGATCAGGGCTGTCTCCCTGGCCTCATCCTTTTTTTAGATCACCCTAATCCACAAGTTGTCTACTCTGCACTATTGGTATGTATCAATCAGCTATATTTGGCTTTTAGCTCATTTTCGGACAATATTATATCAGGTATAACATAGCTAGTAGGATAGTCTGACAATCAACTGTACTGTCTTAAGTGACAATGGTCATTAGACAACAAACACAATAATTTGGCATTAAAATAGAATAAAAAACATACTACTTGATGGCTTTTCTTTTAAATGCTGCTAAAGAAATTGTGTACAATTATTTATATGCACCAAGAGCCTGTTTTAAATCTATAGCATTACATATCATGGTTACACATCATTAACAAAAAAAGAAAAGTGGTACAGAAATCATTCATCATTTCCTATCATCATTTATTGTGCAGCATTCCTGTGCCTTTTAAACAGTGTTGTGTTTTTTAGTTGATTGTACATACTTATTATTATTATTATTATTATTATTGGGGCAAAGCACTGAAGGTGCTAGGCACTACAGGGTACATCTTTCTGAGGAGAGAAAAAAAAGTGCTTTGTGACTGTTATTGTGGTGGTGAAATATGTACTATTTTGTGCCTGAAATGTGTATTATCGTGTACCTTGTAATATTAAACGATAAAAAATAAAAAAAAGTGTTTGTACTGCGTTGCCTAGCGACGTTGCCTAGCGACGTTGCCTAGCGACGTTGCCTAGCGACGTTGCCTAGCAACCCTTTGATCTTTCCTTTGATGTGTCTTGTCTCCTGATTCTTATTATTATTATACAATATTCTCCTAAACATGGGAGTCTATGGCAACCCCTAGAACCGTCTGGTAAAAAGTTGTGAAATTTTGCATGCATATTCCAGCCAGTCTCCTCATTACCCACAGCAATTTATAGGCCCCCAACTCCAAACGTCTAGTGCCACCAGCAGGTCAAAGTTGCAGAAATTTTCAGGAATTGCCTAGCAACGCATCTAGCAACCGATCTGTCTTTGATGTGTCTTTGATCTGTTAAACCCTGTTAGACTCTGTTAGACTCTGTTAGACCCTGTCAGACTCTGTCAGACTCTGTTAGACCCTGTCAGACTCTGTTACACCCTCTCAGACCCTGTCAAACCTTGTTAGACCCTGTTAAACCCTGTTTCTGAGTCTGGCAGGGTCTAACTACCCTGTTAGACCCTGTTAGACTCTGTCAGGGTCTAACTACCCTGTTAGACCCTGTCAGACCCTGTTAGACCCTGTCAGACCCTGTTAGACCCTGTCAGACTGTTAGACCCTGTCAGACTGTTAGACCCTGTCAGACCCTGTTAGACCCTGTCAGACCCTGTCAGACCCTGTCAGACCCTGTCAAACCTTGTTAGACCCTGTTAAACCCTGTTTCTGAGTCTGACAGGGTCTAACTACTCTGTTAGACTCTGTCAGACTCTGTCAGACCCTGTTAGACCCTGTCAGACCCTGTTAGACCCTTTCAGACTGTTAGACCCTGTCAGACTGTCAGACCCTGTTAGACCCTGTTAGACCCTGTTAAACCCTGTTAGACCCTGTTAAACCCTGTCAGACTCTGTCTATCTAAACCCCAGCACCTGCAACAAGGTTATTATAGTTTATGAAAATTGTCAGATTCTGTTAGACCCTGTCAGACTCTGTTAGATCCTGTCAGACCTTGTTAGACCCTGTCAGACCCTGCATGGGGCTTACATGCTGAGGCCTACATGCACCTTCGGTGCTTGGCCCCACATTGCTGCTTGCAGCTATATTTATTATTATTATTTATCTTAATTTTGACGCATGCTCATATTTTCCTACTGTTTCTGAAACTTGCGTTGTGACACTGCAATTTCTCCATTGTGGGACAAATAAAGGATTATCTTATCTTATCTTATTCACCTCCTTGGTAGCACACTAAAGGAATTAAAAGTTTTTTTCTTTTGGCTCAGGGGAGCCTGTATGTCCAGAACAGAAGTAGCTCACTCAAAGTATTAAGAAAGAGGAAGAATCTCTTTGAGTCAAATCACTGGAATCTATTTTGTTGGATTTCTTTTCCCCATTTATTCTATAAACTTGCACAGCCTGTGTCTTTTGGCCATTTTATGAAAGTGCACAGCCCACATCAGTCTTCATAAACCTAAACAAACATAACCTTCAACAAAAAGAGTAAATGAATGAAATAAATTGCACAGTATAATACACGTAGTACAATCATTTTCTGTCAAGCCCAGTTTTACCACCCCTATCCACAAGAACAATATTGTGTTTTATAGCTGCTTTATGTAATAGTTGCTTCATGTCAGGATCCAAGGAAGTATAAACACAGTGGGCTTGCCTAATTTATGTAATGCTATTGAACAATTACAATCAATGTAGTCTCCCTTTCTTACTCTTCTGCATTTGTGTTTCTGCAGGCTGTTCGCTACCTGGCAGAATGTCGAGCCAATCGAGAGAAAATGAAGAGCGAACTGGGCATGATGCTGAGTTTGCAGAATGTTATGCAAAAGTAAGTCCCTGTTACTGTAGCACACACATTTTGTATAAACCTATAAAATGTTTGTTTCAGACAAACAAAAGTAAGGGTGATGGTTATTAAAGCTGAATTTGAAAAGAACTGCCAGGGACTTTCATGTCAAAATACATTTGCCATCTTTCAGTGTTTTTGATGAAGCCAGTTTTTGTTTTTCACTTTTTTCACACAAGGGCCAAGGCATATTTGCCATCGAGGCATAAAATTGCATGTGCATCTTGTTTTGCTGTGGAGGTGTTAAGTGGCTACTGTTTATCATTAGCACTATTGTTTAAGTGGCCCATGGTTGATGGTCTGTATGATTTTCTTCCCTTGTAGCAGTAATGTTGTAGCTTGCCCTGCAGTTCCAGTCACTTCAGCTAGACGAGACTGGCATCAAGAGAAGCCCTGCAGTAACAGCAACAGCTTTCTCTCCTTGCAGCCCGTCACACTGACTTTGGGTAGAGGTCATTCATAGCTTGACAGACTGTAAACTCAAACAAAGCAACATTGTGCAATGTGTTTTAAATGCAGTGTTTTTGTTGTGAAAGTAAGGTACTTAATAACTGGCAAATTAAAGCTCCAAATAATTGTATAAATAAATAATAAAATAATAAATAATAGATTGTTAGAAAAGACAGTGGGGGTTGCTTTTAAAAGAGGCAGTCTCACAAGGCCAGTCTCAGTGTCAGACAGCTCACGTCAAAGTTATTTACTGCAAAAGTAGTGATGATTTGTGACATTATAACAGAACAGTTTGGCCTGCAGGGCGATGTCAAGTATCACTCTTTTCTCTGCAACAGCAAAACGTATTTAAGAGATAAAAAATAACTGCACTAAGAGAATGATGCAATAGTAAATTTAACAGATATTTCTGATTACATAAAAAAAAAATTACTTTTTTTTTTTTACTGCAGTCGTTTGTCTGTGTATTCAAATTATTTTGGCCAAAAAAAAGTCTAGGAAATATGATTCATACAGTAAATAGAATGGACCATTTTGTGTACATTGAATAGTTCCTCTGATCCCAACAGAGGCACATCACCAGGGGAGACTAAGCTACTGGCCTCAGAAATCTATGAGATCCTACAATCGGCTGGGAAAGAGGCTGAACAGGCGGAAGAATCTGCAGCCTCCTGTCGACGCAAAGCCCATTTTTTCTTGGGTTCCAACAACAAGAGGGCCAAGACCGTGGTGCTGCACATCGATGGACTGGACGATTCTGTGAGAGTTCATTGTGTGTGCGTCTGTCATGCTCAGATGCACTGCACATGTTTGTTTATGTTGACACTGTGTCTTTGGTCTGTCTGCCACGAACCGAGGGAGGCAGGGTCTGGTTGCAAATGTCACCTATTGAACAGCAGGTCGCAGAGATTGAACCTGAATGCTGCTCTGTTGGATATTTGAAGCTAGCCAGATAACAAACGGCAGATATACATCCTCTGGCGGGCTGCTTATTTATCACTTTTGGCATCAGACAAGCCAAATCCTGCCATACTTTATAAAAGAGTAGAAACTATTTTGTTCTTTTTGTTTAGTTTTTACTTTTTGTTTGTTGATAGAGCCGCAGGGGCCTTTGTGAAGAGGCTTTGCTGAAGATTCGAGGGGTCATCAGCTTCACCTTCCAGATGGCTGTCAAGAGATGTGTTGTCAGGATTCGCTCTGACCTTAAAGCAGAGGTCTGTATTCATTCATAAACTTATCACACCTTGAAGTCTATTTACAGGGTGTATCGTTTGGGATTAAGGGGAATGTTGTTAATGTTTGTTCTGCTACTTTTTTATACTTGATGTTTGTTGCTTGAATAGGCATTGGGCACAGCAATCAACTCCACCAAAGTATTGACAGCTCAGCAGGTGGTGAAGACAGAAGATGGTGAAGAGGTATGAACAAGAAAATTATGATCTAAAGCTGTATGCTCTTACAAAATGAAAATTTTAAAAAAGTAAGTTACAACCGTAGAGTTGGACAAGTGTATTAAATGGTGTGTAACTGACTCTGCTTGAGACTTCATTACACTGACATTGTGCTGCCCACCTCTCTGCTCTGGTATTGGGCTGATTAATTTGGCTGAACAAAATTAAGGCTATAAATTAACCTTTTGAGTGTTAAATGTCCTCCCCATACATTAAATAATTGTATGTTTTTTATTTTATTTTATTTTACAACATTACTGAGAATATATGTTGAATTAGAAATAAAGGTTTTGTTGTAGTTTCTTCTATTGACCAGCAGGGGTCAGACAAAGCTCACTTACTCTTTACAGAGGAAGAATCTAAAGTTTATTGTAGTTGTAGTCACTTTAATCTTGTATCCACATTTCATTTCGAAGTGCGTTTCATTTAACTTTATTTTGTTTTTAAACAATATTTTTTATTTTCTTGTGCAGCGGATTGTGCCCTTCCAAGAGGGCGCAGTTGTTTTGATGGAGGAGAACACAGACATCCCGGACTACCTCCCCGAGGAAGAGAGTCCATCCCAGGAGCAGGACAAGGCCGTGACACGCGTAGGCTCCATCACAGATGGCATGGGCTGGCTCAACACTGCTGCTAACTTCCTGTCCCGGTCCTTTTACTGGTGACCACTTCCTGGTGTCTCTCTGCTCCCTGTTATACCATCCAGCTGCAGCCTAAGTAACAGCCTGCTCTCTGTGCTCACTACTCAAGGACCCCAGCTGTGCGCTACAAAGGCTGGTGCAATAATCTAAACTTAAACTGCACATCTCAAAATTGACCACAGCATATCGTAACAGGACCATATAAGTCATACAGAACTACTGCGGGAACTGCAAATCCAACACAAACTGAAGACTAATCTAGAAAGATATAGAAGTATTGGCAGAGGCTGATCTTGTATATTTTTTTTTTGATGATTTAAATTGTGTTTTTAATTAAACTTTTTTGATCTTCCTTAACATTTCCTTTCTATGGATTTTGTGCCAATCATGTCTGATGCCTAGAGCTATGTTGTGTGTCTTTATATTATGTTATTTTTCAGTTTTAAGATGATCACAGTAGTGTTTCTTTATTGGTCATTTGCAGTGCCCAGCCTCTTCCAGCTTGCATCTCTGAAAACATATCTTTATTATAAATAGACACCAGCAAGAACCTGCAGTTTGTTCATCTACATTTTATTCATTTTTCTTTTTATTTTGCTAATGCTGATTTACAAAGGTACAGTACACTAAATGTGGCAAAGAGACAGAGCTCATAGATTAAATTGCACAGACGCAGGCTACCTCTGCTTTCAGCCAACTCGCATCAGCATTGTTTGTAGCTTCAACTAAATTTTAAGTCTGCATGATGAGAAAGAACCATTGTAATGTGTCTTTCCTGGCGTTAATAAGTATTCTAGGTGCACTTGTTTAGTTTTGTACATTAACCAAGCCAGCAGTGTCCTTAAAGCCAAGATCATGTACAATAGGTGCGCGTTGCCATGCTAGCAGTAGTTGGCTGATTCCTTACCAATGTTTTATAAATCGTGCCTCTACAATCTTAATTTAAAGAACAATTCTATTTGCAACTCTAATTTGAATTTTTAAACAAATCTAATTAAATCTGTGATTTCTTTTCAACCTTTATTAGTAGTGTTGCAATCCTATAGCCCCCACTGTCTAGTGACACACTTCAGGTTTAATTGTATTTCATAATTTGTGTGCATGTCATTAATGATTATGATGAGTGCTGACCAGGCAACATATCTTGTATCTAAGGTGCAGAGATGTCACAGTCAGTTGAGGTCAAACTAAGGGAATGACCTGGATACCCTGCAGAACAACAAGAAAAGCAATAAATATTCTTAAAATCTAGGATATACACTTCAGCTGTAGATTTAAAGGGATATAGCTTTTCCAGTATTATACATTTTTTCTCAAAATCATCTTTTTTTTTATGTGTTCTGACAAAGAACTTGAAAGCTGTTTCTGAAAGGCGACTTGTCAACGTGCATAATGTTTCAGTTAACATTTGTGTTTTCAAAAATTCCACAAATTATAAATAAGTGTACAGACATCACATGCGGTTGTCATTTGTAATATTATGCCATCTACTGTAATAATTCAAACACAATAAATGTAAAATCAATACATTTTCCTAATCTCATTTATTGTTTTTATTTAATATTTACTGTACTTGTGTCCCCTCAGTCACTAATACTTTTATGCTCTCTGCAGAATTTGCAGTGGAGAGAGAGGGGATAATGTCTTCTTTACTGGTGCAGAAGTGAAGTGCCCCAGGGCAGTCCTGTGGCCCGACCCCCACCCCACACAGCCGTGGAGCTGGTGGGGCAGAGGCAGCAGTCAGCCCCAGCTGCACACCCCCGAGCCACTGCTGATGCTGCTGTGCCTCAGACATGATGCCAGGTCCTGGTGGCCTTCAGTAACCACTGGGTCACCTCAGTGTGTGTGAACTAAATGTAGAGGGAATGGTAACACCACAGAAACAACCTGCAGTATAGGGCTTTTACATTTCATATGTGGAGTAGAACACAGATGAGTTTATAATCTGATGTAAACAGTGCTTTAATAAGATAACCTGAGAGTTTAATGACACAAGAACACTGCTGAAACTGCATTTCCATCTGGCCAGTTTAGGCTTGAGTAAGAATCATCATCATTAACATACTGTGTCTGTGTCCATTACCCTGCTTTGTCCAACCTTTAATGTGTGTGCATCTGAGCTCTTCTCCACGCATGCACATTAGCAACGGATTATTTTTTATATTGCTGCATAATTCATAGAATAACGTTTAGTTTTGTCTGCACATGTATTTCAAAATGAGAAACATGCAGTGTTTTCTTAAAAGACAATTCCCTAGTTATTCGGATAACCCGTTATCTTGTTCTCATCAGATAAAACTCAATCACTAGTCTCGCCTTCCGAGTCCTATCAGCCCAGTGCATGCCCTGTATATTCATGATGAAGGTGCGTCTATTTGCATGGTTAATCTTTACGCACAGAAGATGCTCTGATGGAGGCAAGGTGCGCCTCCGCGACCCACGGCCCTTGTGGGTTTTTATCGGAGGTTTAGCTCCCAGTCAATGGGATCAGCAGTAAATCCAGCGCGGAGTGTGGCAGGAAATGATGTGACTCCAGCAATTTATGTCAAATAACTTTTGAAGATGTGTGAACGCTGCGATCAGCGCTACCGGGCAGCGATAACTCTTCGGTAAGGGCCTCTGCGCAGATTTAATTGAGACATTTTTCTTTATCTGCAGCGAAGCGCCGGAACCGAGTTGTTGTGTAACGAGATGTAATGTCTCTCTTTATACAGAGGTCAACATCCAAGATGAGAGAAGGTCGCTGCTTGCGCATCAAATGTACTCACTTAGTGCGCGTCACAAAAAGTTGGGTAAAAGGGGCAATGACTTGTTATGCGGTCCATATATATCTCACTAACTACACTCAGAATAACAAGATCAATTTACTTTACTCTGTAAAAGCCTAGTTTAATTTTCTTGCATTGACAATCACAATCAATAGTGGTTCAAGCCAAGATATATAGCTACCATGATAACTGAAAACACAGAAAACTCATATGCACATTTATGAGGGCCATTAAACGTTAAACATTAAACGTTTCCACACAGATACAAAAAAAAAAAAAAAAAGATATGGGCTTCAGTATTATCTTCAGGCCCATAGACTCAATTGCAGACTCATTTGTGCATTTAGGTCTTTCACCACCAGATTTAAGTATTTTTCAGCACATAATGTAGATTTAACTTGCACATATAGGCCAGCCAGTAGCTAGCTTTTCCTCTTTCCTTTTTTGTTCATTTGCACTTGAATTCCAACATGGCCAGATGAAACACAAGCTTTTGCCATTGTCCCATAGGCCTGTGTGTAATGGCTGTGTGTGGCTTCTCATCCTGTGGCACCTCTATGGCTGCCAGTCTGCTCTCTGATTGGTTGGATGAAATATTACGGGTGAAAATTAAAAGGTCCCAGTGTCAAAATAATTCATGATATGCATATCTTCCCCATGGCTGATGAAACGGCTGATATCTGGATTAGGCAGATAATAAAAGCGATCAGGCCGCAGTTAGAGTGTTACAGAGGAGGGATAGGGGCGTCTTCTTTACGTGATGATGGCAGGGTCAAGATACAAGTGTGTATTAGGACACTGACCACCACCACACACACGCAAGCACATACACGCACTTCCCTGTGATTTGAATATCTGCTGTAATTGTCCCAAAACGACTCATCATGGATCTGCCTGCTGCCATTAGGGTCCAACAATATGGTGTGACATTCAAATTCCCCTCAATGACAGGTTATTAGGAGCCTCCCAGCCTCAGCAACGTAATTAAGCACTGCAGCGTTGACCTGTAATAAGAAGTGATGGCTCAGTCGCATGGGGCAAAGAGGAAATGGTTGCTTTGTTAAAATATGGCAATATGGGAAAAACAAGACCGCTGTCAATAAACACTTTGATTTAAATGAGGGGATGATTTGGCTTTATAAGTGTTTGAGAGGTGCCATAGAAAATGCCTGCACAGATGCCAACACATTCTGCTGCAAAGACAAATTCATTTTTTATTCTGGTTGACATTTTGTTCATCGACTTCATGTTATACGCCTATAGTGTGTTTTAGGTGTGATAAAAATCTTAAAAGTGATGTTAAAGCAAGCAACCTGAGAAAAAAAACCAAATGTGTGACTTGTATTTGGTGACACTAAAAGCCGATTATACAATTTAAGACATGCTGTCTAAAGCCCCCGCTCTCCCCTTTAGAACAAGTGGACGTTGTGATGAGCAATGGACCCATCTGTTGTGCCCTCTCCTCCAACTGGTGTGTGAATATGATGTAGTCTGGAGGTGCCACTTCCAAGTCCGAGCGGCAGAGCAGTGCTACCTGGGGGTAACATTCATGACACTTACAATGGACTTAATACTAGTATGTGCTCTAATCATATGACCATTAAAACTTACATATAGTAATATAAAAACATATCTAAAAGTGGCAACATTTCTTTTAACATAGAGGCAGTGGTCAAAAAATATATTTTTTGTAAAAGCTCATAAAGCCAATTGTAAAAAAGGGGAAGCAAAAAACAAAACAAAAAAAACGTTGTATAATCTTTGTGCCAGTCCAGAGCCTGGATAATTCCATCAGACCGCATGTGGAGGCTCAGTAGCAGTAATGACCAGTGCAGTGAGCAGTGTTCAACAGCCCTCTTGGTGATTTTAGGGGCTGGTGGATTTTGTTGAACAAAAAAACAAGGATTCAGATTTGATGTAATTTCTTAAATTGGACCCTGCGCTCACCTCTGCAGAAAGGCCTGGCCTGTGTGTTAAACTGTACGCCACAGACCTGTGTAATGGTGGCTGTGTGGCATGGCTGCTGAACAGAAGGTCTTTTCTCCCTCCCTCCTCTCTCTGTCTTGCTCTCTCTATCACAGCCCCCCTCTCCTTTCATAACGGTGGCAGATGGCTGCAGATGAATCCCTCATAATCATGTCAGGACGGCTCCTCCGATCCCAATTCATCTCTTTAAACACATTTCATCAGACACAGAATTACACAAAGATAAAGGCGGCCAGCCGACAACAAAAGCACACAAAGATTGTCCTTGCAAACAAGTGTTCCCAGTCCGTAACACCACTTAATCATTCGCGCTCCTGTTCCTGCTCCTCACCCTCTGTACAATCAACTCTACCCCATTTCCACTTCACTTCTTTATTTATAGTTTAGCTCTACCGTTAATTGTTCCTATCCCCAGCCAATGTCTGTCCTTATTAAACATAAATCTTTGTAACAAGCTTTGCTCTCATCAGCCCAACTGTCTACTTGGGAAAGACAGGTGTGTAAAACCTAACCACATCCTAGTCTGGACTGGGACCTTCTAATGCTCGCCCTTTTTAGAGAGATGATAACATGTCATAAAGTTGAATTGTTATTTTTCAGGCCCCCTCTGCCCCTCCTCCTCGCTGTAACCCGGTGTTACCCATCCGCACACCGCCGTTAATTGTGGATCAGGTGAAGTTTGTCTCACCTCATTGGATGGCCATGCTCGGCTAGGGCCATTTTCTCCACTCAAAGGCCACATCATTTCACAGCCTCCTACTTCTCATTAATCCCGCTCCTCTCACAGTTCCAGATCATAGATTTGTTTTGCTCCTGTTTTCTGATTCACTGCTTTTCCAGCCACATCTACGTACTTTCTGTGATATTCGTCAAAATTCACAAAGCAATAGTTAGTCAACTGTAGTCAAATGTATTTTATGTATGAAATTACTGCTAATTACAACTGGAAAAATACAACAGGCGTGTGTTGCGGAGGTATACAGTGATCAGACTCAAACCATGAATCTTTTAGTTATGTGGTAAATGCTCTCTGCCCTTCATCGCAAACTCCATATATAGCACAGTTACTACTGGAAACAATACTATCTACAAGCTCAAATTTTATTGTAAACATTTAAAACATTTAAAAATAATGTAATAATAATGCCTTAGAAAGTACTTTACATCTCATTATTCATTTCTAAATTTGGTGGCGGCAATATTGTAGCCAATGATACCCTGGAGAAGACAAAACTTCCTATTCCACATGTATACTTTTGGGCTATTAGCTTGTATCTAGAGCCCTGAGTGTAAAGTAGTAATTTGTCCACTTAAAACTACTGAACACATTCATATAGAAAAAAATAAAATTTTACTTTATTTGTTCTGAAATACAATAAAACTGATTGAAAATGATATGGAACTGAACAATAGCAGTAATTTGGAGCCTTTGTGTCTCGTCCATGTGCATCTCTCCACTCTTGAAACTTTTTGTTGCTGATTTATGAATTATGCATGAAGGAAAAGCTGAAGATCTTTCATTAACATAAAATAACAATTTGCTAATTTATGGAAACTCCTAATTACTTTCCTTATTTGCCATGACCATATTAAATATTCATAAATATGTGATTATTACTTTGATTTGACTGTCATTCGGTTTAATCGACTAGTTTTGCCTCACAATAGCCGCATGCAGCTTGAGAAAAACAGAGAACAATGAGCAGTTTGTGCATTCAAAGTGTGTAACTTCTCAGTAGATTTACTTCATATTATCCACATGCTAATTCAATGTCTGTCATTTTTCATTCAAGAGTTTTTATGCAGAAGAGGTCAAAAGTCATGCTGTGTTTTCAAGCTGAGGATTGAGCATTGTGTGTAAACAAATATGCTTCACTTCTGTCACAAGCTAAACTCTAAGCAAGAGACAACAACACAGTTAGTTTAATTGCTTTAACTGCCTTCGATATCTTAAGATTGTTTATGTCTACAGAGCAGATGTTACTTTAAAAATGAGGATGAAGAGAGAGGAGAGACATTAAGAATATTGTTGGAACTGAGACTCCCTACGCAGAGGCCGTGAGTTAGTCTATGTGTGCTACAACCTAAACCTCTATGTTACTGTGCAGCATTAAATACCCCAAAATCTGATACTGCATTTTATGAAACAATTCAAATAACAGTTGTGCTCAATGATTTGGCAGCGATTATGATCAGATCAGGTGCCTTCATTTCTCTGTGCTTGGGACAGGAATTCAAACGTCTTTTACGGTTGAGTGACATAAAAAAGAACAGGGCTATCCTCGCCACTAAAGAAATGAAGTACATATTAGCTTTGAGCGCAAACTCATTTAAACAAGCAGCCACAGAGACAATCAAAATGCATTAATTCAATGGCCTCCACCCAGAACTAATCACTCAATTTTCCGATCTGCAGCCCAGAATACAGCCTCCACTCCAGTTCATTTTCACAAATAAAAACAGCTAACAGACTGCTCCCAAAGACTCTCTTTGCATATCTTCTCTTGCCTTATCCACACACAGTTGTCAAGGCCCATCTCCAAGCCAACATTTTTCCACAGAGAAGTCTTGTAGGATCCCATCTGGGAAAAGCTCGAGGTGGTCTCTTGCTGTCACTGCGTCTGTTGTCAAGGCTGCGTTTAACCCCAAATTTATGACTTTGTTATATCAGAACTAATTACCAATATTTCCCCCCAAAGTGAGTGACGTTGACGGAAAACGCAAAGCTGAGGCAATTTAGCTCTATTTGTGGATTAATTTGGGCCCACCTGTGATGCTTGGTGTGCTAAGTAGGTACATCAGTTTTAATTACACTGCCTGCACAGTGGGTTTAGTTACATTACAGTATTAATTAGCACATTTAGCATGTATCACAGTGACAAACGGTTGAGCAGAAGCACTCGCCTCACTTCTGTTTCTCCAGACATCTTCACAGCGTGCCCTTCAAACAACCTTCAGACCTAACCAGGATTAATTGTTCAAAAGATACGTCACTACAGTCACCAATATATATTATATATTATATATTATTAATGTAATGCAAAACTGAGAAGCTTGTTGGCAGTTAGCTGAAATGCACTGAAGAAAACATTTAGCGCAGGTAGCCCCATGGCCTTTACCCACACCATTAGCCTCTTCATTCACTCGGCTGCATTTATGTCCTCAGAGATAATATGATTCTCGCTCGACTGCCACTCCACTCGTCTTCATCTGGAGGCAGGAGTATCACCTTTGAACCCTGCACTGAAGACACATGAGACAATGAGGGTACAATGAAAGAACATTCTTAATTTGGATCAGATTTGACAAAGTAAAAAAAAACAAAAACAAAAAACAACTATATATATATATATATTAGGGATACAAATTATCAATTAATTCATTAATTGATAGTTGATTGACCTTATCGATCGATTAACGATTAACTGATAAGCGGCGCTTTTCACCTGAATTTTAGTGTTTCAATAGGGTCTTTAAGAATATAAGCTATAGTATACATAACACTGAGTCATAAATATATCATAGTATTATTATATTGAATATTCCTCAATTAATTATTCCTTAGTAAAAAGCAGACAAATGTATTGATGCTGAATAACAAAATACAGTAATCCCTCGCTCTATCGCGGTTTGCAGATTTTAAAATTTTTTTATAGTGTAACTTTTTTATAGTGTAACATTGTGTTCTGCATCCTGATTGGCTAAGAGACTAGACCAGGACTAAACGTGGACTAAACCAGGTCTAGACCAGAACTATACCAGGTCTAGACCAGAACTAAACCAGGTCTAAACCTGGACTGGGCCTGGACTAAACCAGGACTAAACCAGGATTAAACCACCACGTGCCACTGCTGGTTTCGTGCGGCTGGTTTGTGGCTAGGGCTGAGACTACGCATTCCGGGCGCCGCGGTTCGATCTCGTGCTCAGCAGCCCCGGTGTACGCGCGAGGCCCACGCGTACACCGGGGCTGCTGAGCAGTGCCGTTGGCGCCTGCGGCCGGCTGTGAGTCGAGCTTGGCGCAGTGCGGTGCGCCGTTGCCTTGTTTCGTGACCACGCGGGTGCGCGTGTCCGCGATTAGCAATTAATTACAATTAATGCATTTTGTTCGACCAATGTCTTGATCGACAATTAATCGTAAGTCGATTAATTGTTGACATCCCTAATATATATATATATATATATATATACATATATATATATAATATATATATATATATATATACATATATATATATAATTTTCTTCCATTTAGGTTCCTCAGCATCACATCACAAGAGTTTTCTAATTCATGGTGTACTGATTGCCCTTAAAGTTTGTATTGCCAAATTATACAGTGAGTATTTCCATTACTGGAATCTTGTGGCTCTGTGAAAATTGGAACATCCCTGTATTGCAATGCTAAAATTTGAGTTTATACCAAATAAATGCATTTCAATACCATTCTAAGAGCAGTATTCCCAAATAATGCCTTTTCCCTCAACGTTTACACACAGGCCTTCAATCCAATGCAGGCAAAACATCACTGAATTACACTTTGACATTAATAGCTTTTTACACCAATGTGTGAAAGGCATTCAGATAATAAACAAAGACCAATATTCACAATCCATGGCCGCCGATACCTGTAAATGAGTTCTTCTTGGTCTTGTATTTGCCTTCATTGTGTACACCTGTCTTATTGGTGTGCATCCAAAGTAGCATGCTAAGCACCACTGCCAGACAATGAAACAAATACCTTATGGCAGGTAAGACTCCTGATTTTGGCAATAACAAACTGGATGTTCTCACAGTTAAGCCTCTGCCATGGGAAAGACCGGCAAAACAGCAAGACAACAGACAACATACCACTTGGGTATTCGCAAAACCATGCAATAAGTAATGTTTGAACGCCAATAGTGCTGTCACTACTGCAGCTGCTCCACTTCCTTTTACCACAGCTATATGACTACTTCTGTTGGCTTTCTAATATGATAAAAAGTATGTTTACTCATTCATAGATTTAGTAGTAGTAGTAAAATTGTAATCCTAAAATGAAATAAAAAGTAACGTATTAGTCATAATATTATACTATAATATATTGCATAAAGATGAATTACATGAATAGTCCAGTCTTTAAAGGCCTATATACAGGTTGTGGCACAGCTGAAATGTATCCAGCTCTGAACTGGAGAGCGAGAGGGTCCTCATTTAGACCTTGGCTCCTACTCTATTCCCCCTAAAGTACTGTATTAATCATAATCACACAACACCATTAGACTATGTCATTCTATTAAAGAAATCACATTATCATACATTTCATTAATTAAACTCAAACTATCCATCCACTCACAGGAAGGACCGTTCCCCTGTGTCAGATCCATGCGGGGCAGAAGAGCAGGAGACGGGGGCGGGGAGGGGGTGATGGGGGCCGAACATAGGCCAAGACACAAGAGCACTCCACTCAGCAGCGCTCCAAAGTGAAATCAAGGGGACAGATTTGCATGTGACACCACTTCCACTGTGGGCTAAAGTTTGAGACAGAGACCAGAGCAGCTCATGAAAGCTCAGGACAGGTGAGAAGAAGATGGAAAATCAGGGGCTTAACTGTGATGAGGAGTTTGATGACAAGTGTCTATTATGTGAGGAGGGCTATGGGAAGGTTAGCAGGAAGAACCTATCCCTTGAATGTGGAATGATACATAATATGGGCACATCATTAGGGCATAGGGTTGGGTTATCACTAGATATACAGCTCTGGAAAAAAATAAGAGACCACTGCATTTTTTTTCTGAAATCAGCATCTCTACATGTATTACAGCCATTCCATTCCAGCATCTGTTGATTTCCAACACAAACACAAAGCTGAGCTACTTCAGTTCTTGCACCAGGAGTGGAATGAAGTCACCCAAGAACAATGTGAAAGACTTGTGGAGAGCATGCCAAGATTAAAAATAAGGGTTATAGCACCAAATATTGATTTCTGAACTCTTCTTAAGTGTAAACATTAGTATTATGTTGTTTTAAAATGAATTTGATCTTGTTTCTTTGCATTGTTTGAGGTCTGAAAACATGTATCTTTTTGTTATTTTGACCATTTGTCATTTTCTGCAAATAAATGCTCTAAACGATAATATTTTTATTTGGAATTTGGGGAAAATATTGTCAGTAGTTTATAGACTCAAACAAAAATGTTCCTTTTGCCAAAACACATACCTATAAGTAGTAAAATCAGAAAAATTGTTAATTTTGCAGTGGTCTCTTTTTTTTTTTCCCCCAGAACTGTATGTGGCTATTGTCTCCAACACTGCTCTACATATACTGGTATAAATATATGAATATATAATATGATATGAATAAAATTGATGTTCAGAAATAAGAAAAATGCTCTTGACTGAGAATCACTTTAGTAAATCCATGTACATTTACTTCAGGATGATACATTAGAGCCCACAATTCTTCTAATTGCTGAGTTTCAGATAACATCATGACATTCTATAGGACAATAATATTAATACAGATGGGGGGCAGCTAAAATGAGTACTGTTAAAATGCAGATTTTTGTTGTAATATGATATTCCATGGCAAATACAATGTAATCAATGGGGAAAACTGGGAGAATGACACCATCACATTCTAGTCTCTGAAAACCACCAATATGTGCCATTGTATAGTTATGGTCTAAGTAAGAATACAATGGTAAAGAGTGTTTCTTGGCTGTACAGTCCCTGTCCCTGCTCCAGTCTGCTCCCTCTCTGAGTGTGTGGCTGTGATTAGCATGTGTAGTGTATGTCCCGTCACGCTGCAGTGTTGACCTGTGCTGTCATCTCCCTGATTACCTCCCTGATTCACTTTCCTTGTTTAGTAGTGTGCAATCAATCTTAATCAATTAGCCAAAATGTTGAATCATTAAAACCATTATCATTAATTAAAATAATTAACACTTTCTGCCAATGCTTCATTACCACTGTTGTGTAACGTGTCTGTGCCACACACCACATTTCTCTGCCTTTTCTTCCTCTCCTCACATCGCACAGTTCTTTACACAGCACAGAGAAAACCAGCCATTACTAATTACTTTATAAAAATGCACTTTTTTTCCTCAGTGTGTAGAAATGGCAAATCAAGCACGTAATTATTACTTCAAAATATTTATGAACTAAAAAGTATTTTGATTAATAAATATTCAAGTGTAATCCTATTGTGTGTTTCACGCCTAATTATTGTCAGTTTTCTGCTTCTGACCGATTGAAAAGCTACACAGAGGAATCTTTAGAATAAAATAAAAAAAAAAACATTTGGGGGTTCATAAACTCATATTTTAAGATATCTGCAAGTAAAAAAAATACAAACACAATGATAGATCATCTAATATTCCAAATAGTAAATACACAACATTCTAACTATAATGTCTAACAACAAAAGACATTCTGAAGATGCAACACTGAAATGAAGGGAATAAGTATGAGTATGGAAGTGCATGGAGGGGTATGTGTGTGTACAGGGCATGTGACTTCTCTCCTTCTTTGACAGTGCGGAGGCGCTTCTCTCACCTGGGAAAGCTACGTGTCATTTTGGTCATGGCACCTGTGGGATGGTAAGTCAAGGAGAAATGGGCTAGTATGGGTTCCATTAAGTTACAACTACTATGTCATACATGTTCATTATTAAAAAGATGGATTCAGGGCCAGTTTGTAGCTTCTAGATACACTGCTTCACACATGCCAACAGCACTACTCAATGCAGAGTCTGTTTCCCAAGTCTGTTGCCTTACCCAGCCAGACAGCTCTGCCGATGCCGTGGCACCTACTGGCATGTCTGGGGAGTCCCGCTGAGTGGAACCACTGAAACAGGCTGCCTGACAGGAGGGGTCTGGGCACATGAGCACTTCTCTCCTGCTCCACCCCCTGGGCCGATGTTTGAGCCCATCACCTGATTACATATTTGCCAATTAGCCAATAGTGAAAAAAAAAAAAAAATAAAATAAAATAACTTGGTGGTTCCTATACAAACCCTAAATGGTTTCTGTTTAATCTTATTTAAATGCCTTCTCTATATTGATGTTCAGTGCTTATGTTAAAATAATGGTCTTTTTCACCTCATGGATAAATCGGTACTGTCCACATTTTAACTTATTCCATGCTTTTTTGTTACAAATTAGAAAAACAAAGCTTTACTGCTTGCTGCATTGGATAAATTTGTTTCAGTTGAACAAATGTCTATTAAAGAGAAAAGACATCGCACTTAGTGGTTACCCCAGCTGCTTGTTTATGAAGTAGAAC
The DNA here is from genome assembly GCA_036785185.1 of Paratrypauchen microcephalus. Taxonomy (NCBI): domain Eukaryota; kingdom Metazoa; phylum Chordata; class Actinopteri; order Gobiiformes; family Gobiidae; genus Paratrypauchen; species Paratrypauchen microcephalus. The sequence continues at coordinate 2,006,827 of JAVJIX010000012.1, read as the reverse complement.
ACTCCTTGGTTTGGGAGAGACAGAGACAGGCAGGGCTGTCAAGTCATAAAGGATGCACTCGGAGAGCGCAGACATGATTTCATGGCTAATGATTCCCACACTAATATCAGTGTGGGCTGTGGAGGGGATAACCAAGTTGAGCTGTCTTAGTTCAAATGATTCAATTAGGCCAGCTGTCCCTATTTGTCATGGCTCAACTGGCTTTAAGATTACCTTTCCAGAATGCATACGTGCCTGTCTCGCACTTACACCAGCTCTACACTTACAGAGGAGTCATTGGAGAGGAAGAAGAATGCAACAATAGCCACATAATGCACTTAAACACTGTGTCCAATTACTGAGATAAAGGGCCTTGAGTTTTGTTGGGGATCCTTTTAGTGAAATCACTGAGATTAATAAATGCATGAGTGGTTGAATGACAAAATTGCCCAAAGATCATTTAATTGCTGTTAAAGGTCAAGAGGCATAAAGGAAAGGATAGCTCGGATTAACCTGGAATATATTTGTACTGTATTTTAAAGATTTCAAAATCAGATTCCAGTGTCTCATTCTTACATTATACATTACTCTTCAATTCAAAGAAGCATTAGTCTCATTAACGTTGATTGAGTGGATGGCTAAAAGGGCGATGTCTTCTTCCTTTTACTTTAATGTAGTTAACGATAAATTTGTGCCAACTAACCTCATCAAGTCTAATTAACACAATTGTCAGTTTTGGGTCATGGCAGGGGATGACTAGCATACTAAAAAGAAGCATTAAATACTTCTACCATAATGTTAGCCTTAGTGAAGCACTACAGGCACACACAGGGGAAGTGTATGATAGCAATGTAATGTAATGCATGTCAGAACCCGATTAGACATGTCTCCTAAACAAAATCCTATTTAAAGGCTGGAGAATAACATGGTCAATGGTTGTGTTCAATGCTCAAACAAGTATGAAAGCACAAATGATGGTTCATTCTTCACTCTGTTGTGGCTAAACAATACATTACTGTAGTGATGCACAGAAAAGGTTTGAGCAGCATAATGGGCAGGGGGTACTAAAGACTGGATTTATTCTTTACAGTCATACATGGCAAATCGCCAGATGACAATGAAAGTTCTCAACTGTAAAGTGCATAGAGTAGCCTATGTAATAGCATTACTCTGACATATAGTGTTTGTGTTCATGCAGTGTACAAAATGTCATACTGTGATGAATGCAGCAAGCCAGTGTTCCCTTTGAGCCACACCCAAGCCCAAACTAACAATAAGTGCTGAACATTCTGGTGTAAAACAAATCAGTGGAGCTGGAATTGATGATTAATAACGACATACTTGGAGGCAGATGACTTGGTGAGGTGAACCCTCACAAGGGAAAGCATTCTGTAAAAAAGATACATACTGTAATCAAAATGTATCAAGCTTTTCCATTGTCATTTCTCATCAATTACTAAATAAACTAGTGTCTTGTGCATGATAAAAAAAAATAAAAATACAGCGTGTGTAGAAGATAGATAGATAGAAGATATAATATTTCTGATCTGTTAATATAACATCCTCTCACTGAGTGAGCACAGTGAGTCCATCATTGAGACTGCTGTGCTAAACGCAGGTCCGGGGAGCTGTCACTGTATGACTGAATCAGAATGATTACAATGAAGCTCTCACATCAGAAGTACCACCAAAAAGCACCACAGAAATACAACATTTATCTAAGCCACTGCACACATTTGTCTTCATTAAAGGGATGTGTTCTGACTGTCAGGGACACAACCAAACACACACTGGACACAGTCGAAGTAATACCAGGTATTACCAGGGGTCACTAGGCTCATTTGTACTCATGTGGCTGTCACTTCTGTTTGGACCTCACCTCCTGATTGTCTGAACACTATTGTGCTACAGGTGATTGATCAGCTACTTATTTAGGAAACTATGAGTTTAATGTTTAATGTTACAATCCGAAAGACTCTTGAACTTAAAAGCAGATATCAGCTAAACATGATTTTTTGATTAATTGAGCATATGCTGTCAAGCATTGTGCTGTTTAGCTGTTAAAATCTTTACCCGTCGGGCCAAACAGTGACTTATAGCCAGACTTGACAGACACAAAACACAAAATGATATTATAGCATTATCCTTAGAGATGGAGGGAGGTGTCGATAACACTTGTGCTGCATACAGGCAGCAGCTGAGCTGTGAGATGTCCTGGCACACCACACAGTCTTTCCAGCCAGGGATTCAGAGCCAAATATAATTTATCTACCTTTACATTTTAGCATTAAACAAAAATGTTATTCATACTAGTGGCTTTTTATCATGTGTGTTATTTGTGCAGAAATGCACAGTGTAAACTAGGATTTAAAAAACCATCTCAATACCAACTTACTAGTTAATTGAGATTTTTTTTTTCATGTATTTAAAGAGGAATGTATTATGTATTATACACAGGGTATGTATCTATGATTACATATATTGGCTTTTGTTTATCAGTAGTAAAATTGTATTTTGCACTGCGTTTAAGTGACTACTGGGTGACTACTGAGCTCTACTGAGGACAAGGACTCATCCACTTGTACCTGCACCTCCAGCCCACTCCGCATCATGGGTGCAGCTGAGGCCATGCCAAAACCCAATTTGGATCATGTCCAGCACTTCATTGGAAAGTAATGGTTTTCACTGAACTGAGTTATGACCAGCTGTTTGCAGACAGTCTGTGACATACTGATGGAGCAGAACACCGTATGTTGCTTTCCAAATCAAATGATACAAGGAGTGTGACAGTGTGGAGAAACATCTGTCATTAGCAATTTTCCACACGCTCCACTAATTCTGGACAAAATACGCCTAATGAAGTTACTGCAGGAAACTTCAAATACTCTGAATGCAACAAGGCCATAAGAAGCCGGAGCTCACCAAGGCCTGTAATCTCACTCATTTGTTGTGCGAGAAATACAGAAGGAGGAGGCAAATTGTTTTTGATCACAATGTTGTTGAATGCTAATCGCAAATGTTCTTTAGTCCAAGAACAAAAAGCACATGAAATCAAGGCCATGTGGGTGGACTGCGCCGGTGTATTGATGTGGTGTCCCTTGTAGTGTGTCTTTACAAACAGGGTTTCCGCGCACATGACTGCACTGGTGCTGCTGGCCTTTGTATGCCACTTCTCTGTTCACACTTCACAGAAAAATAACAGTTTGTATCTCTCTATTGTGTATTTTATTATCTTGGAAGGATATCACTACTCTTTGCTTTTAATTGGCCTGGTAAAAATGTAATGTATTAAATGGTTATAAATTATAAGCTGAAGTTAGTTTAATTGTGGTTTTGATTTAAGTAAATTGGAGATAAGTCTAGCACTTAAATAATATTCATTTGGCGAGTGTGTGCTAGTAATGTGCCAGTGGAATTGTCCGAAATGTATTCAGTCTCTGCTGAGAGCCTGAGAGGGTGACAGGCAGCTCTCTTGAAAGTGGTCCTCTCCTCCAGAACAGTTGTTGTAGTGAGAAGTGTTGGATATGGGTGGGCGTCTGGACCGAGTGTGCTGCTCAAACACGAGGCCTGTGTCTATCTGGCAGCCTTCTTCTGGCGGCAGAAGGGCCATAAACCCGCCTGTGTTAATTCTGCCGTAATTATCATGGGTGCCACATGTTATGCAGGATGTCCTACCACTGCAGATCCACTCGAAAGTTTGCAGTGAAATCCTTCCACGCTGCCACTTAAAGCTGTGGCGGATGAGTGGATGCAGAGGGTGACAGTTGGCCATTGTGATTAGAAGGAGCGCTCCTGGAGTCCTGCCCCTCATCTCATTTCCTGTCGTCAAACCTTTGTAATGATGTGTTTTATGTGGTGCATGTTAGAGAATAACTGGCTGCACTGAGATGACAATAATCACCCATGATGCTCCTGGGAGGGACGGCCGCTCTCCGTGACAACATAAATATGCAAAATAACGGCTGCTGCCCCTACTGTGTTATTCCTTCTTTGATCGTCCTCTAGGTTACCTTTATGGAAACAGAAGTCATTAAAAATCGTACAGATATTTAAGTGAAATAAGTTTATGATTGGCATTGTCGGATACCACATATTATCAAATCAACTCAACACACAACCCATGTTTTCCATTTTTTCTATTGCATACAAAGTGTCCTCTTGCCTGTCTTGAGAGCTGCTCCTCTTGTGTGCCTGGGCCGTGCTTTGGCAGGACTCTGGCCCTTCACATCCAGTCTTTGTGGAGCATTTTAAGCCTGTCCCACCCTGACCCACTCCTTCTTCTGTGCGTGTGTCATCCATCTGTCAGAGAATGCTGTCTTGTCGTCTTGTGATTCTGACACAATCACCCACATGCTCCTCTGTGCTGTCTGTTCACATGGAAACTGCTCCTTACAACCTTGGAAAGGAAAAGCAAAAACAATATATTAACAATTATTTATGGCCAAACTGTTTCAAGTACATTAAGTACTACCAAATTGCAGAATAGGCTGTTGCATCTAGATATGTCTGCAAGGTTAACGCGTGTCTCTTTGCCTATATCAGCTGACACTGATTTGTGAGCATAATGTCTGATTATAGGATAGCTGACAGAAACATTTTATTAAAATTAAAGTACAATTAAACATTTCATCTCTGCTAATTACTGGCTGTAGAGTTGGCAAGATGACCATGTGCTGTAGAAAATCAGCAACCATAACACATTTTAATGGGGCACAGCTGTCTTACAGCCTGGTAATATTTGCACAGAGCACCAGAAATGTAATTTATGAGACAGAAGAAGATAGCAAATCAGCAATGAGCTGAAAACCAAAGTACATTTTAAATTTATATTCTTTTAGAAAGCTTAGACTTGATGCAGATGAGTTTTCATTATTAACCGCCAATGTAGGCAACAGTTTTGATTATGTCCTAGCAAAATCCTGTTAATTACAGTTGTGATGTGAACGTGTCTTTTTGTTTATCGAATAACTAACATCAACATTTACATACCCATCTCAACAAATCTACTGGAAAAATATTGAAAATAGAAATAAGAGACAGGTTTTTGACATGAATTCTTAGCAGGCCCTGGGCAAACTTGATGGGTTCGCGCTAAAGTAATCAGCCCCAGTATCCACTTGTGCCAGAGAATAAGCCTGGGAAATTCACCAAAATGTGGGAACAGCTTGGGAACAGATTGATGCAGAAGGGTGAAAGAGGCTGAGAGGGAGTGTATGTGTGGATGTGTTCTCAGAGCTGACTCCAAAGCAAACAAGTGAAAGCCTCCTCTAAGTAACTCAGCTCTGCTGTGCTCTGATGCTATGTCCCCCGAGGGCGCGGCCATTGCTTTTTCAATTACATGGAAGTTTGGACACCAGATCCCTACTAAAACAGTTGACATGTTTTGAAGAATTCTATTGTTTTACCTTTGGCCACATTTGAACTCAACATGTTAAGAAATTTAAACTGAAATATTCACGTCACTCATCTCTGTTAAAAATGTAATTGTTTGACACATTTGATACAGTACTTAATATTCAGCACAAGTGGCGTTCATAAGATTTTCAGTAGTGTGTTGTTAGTTGAGCGTGATCTACTTTCACCAATGCCTCTCTGAGGCCACCATAATAACCACAGAGTGGTTTGGCCAGAGCTGGCCGGCTGCAGGTCATGTTGGTTGGAGGCCATTGAGGTTAATTTAGCGCTGTTTTGTAGGTGACACCTTCAGTCTGTGACAGAGCTGCGAGGCCTGGTGCTGATGGCACTTTCATCACCTCCCACAGATTCGACTTGGGCCCAGGTTCTGTTTAAAGCATCACACCCCCAAGGCCCAAATGACCTGCTTCTTGTGATTGTCTCAGATTCACACAAGTCATATAAGTGTCATATCTGAACTATGAACTGTAGAATTTTGCCATGTGGATCAGTGCAAACTAATATCATTGTCACTTTTGGAAGAAATACATTTAAGGTAAGAATACAGGTTTGAATTAGTCTAATGCAAATAATGCACCAACAATCTGTGGTCACAAAGTGTGTGTTGCCCAGAGCTGAAATGTGACCACAGGCTGGCATACAGTATGTCACTGTGTGCACTGTCCGTGTGGAGGAGTGGGGGCGCAGCCTTGTAGAAAGCCGTCTGTTGTCCTAAAAGTGCACTAATGCCCCAGGACAAACATTCTGGGCAGTAAAGGACAATACAATTAGCTTTAGTTTTCTATATAATCTATTCCATTGTTTTTATTTTTATCAGATATCAGATTGTTGATAAAATCATTAAATCTGAATGCAACTCAAGTGTTTCCTCACTCACTGGGTCAGTTAAGCTCTTGAAGATTATGTTATTGCAGAGGAAGTCCAAACAGTTGATTAGATGTAATTGATAGAATTGAAGCCATGCTTGGAGCTGTTAAGCATTTACATTAAAGCACGCTCTGCGCTGCTGTTTGTTAATCTCTGATCAAGTGGGATATTACCTCTCATGAAGAACTGAGCAAATGCTCATTAGGCCTTACACTGTAAATGACTGACTAATTATAACTCCTATTTCTGCTGCCTTAAATGGAGGAGTCTACTAACACTAAGTGCTGTGAAGTGAATGAACTTAAAAGGAACATGACAAATGTGTGGTTACACATGTCAGTAGTTAATCCTGAATACACTCCTCACCCTCCTGGTCATGCTGTACATATGTCAGGGATAGGGACAACAGCCTCCTGCCAACGTCTCATACCAGGCTGAATCTGTTTGAATCAGACCTATGCATGAGCGGATATTTGTGCTCAAGCTCTGACACAGTGTTCATTTTATTACTGTTTAAACACTGTCATAACTGTGCATGCTTGTGTGAGGTGTGACATTGACAGCATATGTCAGTGCTCTGTATTGCCTCAGATCACTCCATAATATCATTCACACAGCAGTGTGTTACAGGACCATGAATGTCACCTGCCTTTCTCCACCTACCGTTTTTCCACATGCCACATTGGCCCATTCTTTAGTTCTGAAAACAGGTGTTAGCGCAAGTGAGCAGAGGTATTAACAGTGCCATCACATGCCCTGACGTGGCCTGATGTGGTCCTGTTAGTTTTTTGACAAGTGCAGAATGTGTGTGCGTGTGTGTGTGTGTGGAGGCCAGTGACAGCTGAAGAAGAAGACTGTATTTGTGGAGGAACAGCATGGCTGCAGAGAGGACTGGAGATCCTGAGGGAGGCCTAATGGTTCCACTCCTTCCTGCACAGAGATAAAGACTCATAATAAGCGTGTATGCTCACCATCTGGCCCTGTGCATGTGGCCCTTATGGAGGCGAAAGCAGCACAATCTGTAAACGATCAGGAGCCATGGCGCTCCCCCTGGAGAGACCGCCATGCAATCAAGGTGACAGATGGCAGCACCACTGCTGTGGCCTCATGGAGGAGATCAAAATCACCTTCAATAAACTCTGACTGGAATGGGCACAGGCCCCTCAAAAAGTCAGTTTGTCAGTCAAACTGTGGCAGCTTGCTGAAACAGGGGGGACACGCAGCGGTCCATCGCTGCCGCCTGATTTCCATATTTTCCGTCTGACTGAGCCTGAACTGTGATCTTTCTCCAGTTGTCCTCTCGACTCGTGCCGGCGTGGGCGAGCTGGCTGCCAGGACAAGCAATGCAACTGGGGGAAAATTGAGAGCATAATGCTGCTAATATGGGGCAATAGAGGTGGATGGAGGTGGGGAGGCATTAAGTGGAAGGCTGTGGTGACCAGTCCAACTCAACAGATGACCTTTCTCCTATTTACATATAAAGACCTGCAGTATTGTTTTATATTTGAAAATGATATATTTCTAAAAAGTGATGTTACTGAATTTCTAAGCTTAGATGATTTTTAAACATCTGATAGAGCAGCATGGTCCGGCCTCCACACAGTGTCTCTGTCTGGGTGTTTGTGTCCTGAGCCTGCAGACAGTAATGCTTGGGAATGCTATTTCACACATCCCCTTCATCTGATGCGCAGCTTCTGTCAGTGATGTGAGAAAAACAGCCTGACTCTCCAAGCTTTTTTTGCACCAGTGCAAAAGTTCAAAATTGAAACGCCATCTGTTCAATAAAACTAATCTAGGCACAGAGAACTGCTTCCAAAGCAGTACTGACTGGAACGATATTAACTTTGAACTCTTCACTACAATGGTATTATCATTAGAAAAAACAAGCTTTCTGGTGCTTATGCAAAGGGAAATATGAGCAAGTGTTAATACAAAGAAATACACTCATTGGCAACTGTAAATGTGTGTGTTCAGGACAGGCTCTCAGCCATTTTCACCCCTCACTTCTAATGAAATAAGCGGACCTAAGTACTTTGAGAGAAAATCAATTGTCCTCCCTTGTGCACTCACTTAGTTAATTGCCACACTTATTTGATTAATTTCACAAGTTCCATTGTGCTCTCACTTATATCCTGCTTTATTGAGGTGTCCTGGAGTACTCTTAATCATCTTCTATTAAACAGTTTTACAAATGTTAAATATGTGCACTTGAACTCATAATTACATCAATTACACTAATTAATACCATAACTTGGATTAAAACAGTAAAGTGGCTTTTAGGTTTCATATCTATAGTGGCTTGTCTTTTTGACTCTAGTCTTAAATCTGTGTAACTGCAAAAACATTAGGGCTCATTTAAGGTTTAAATATATAATCAAAACACTCATTATTTTTGATTGAATCTAGTGGTATGTTGCTTTTCTGTAGCCAATAAATTTTGCACAACTTTTGGTGTCAGTGCAACAACACAAGGAGTTACCCATATTTTTCCTTCAGGGCTTTGTTGAAGGGTCAGATGAGGGTGTAGGTAGTCGGTGACCCGTCCGCGGTCCAGAGGGAGGCTGGACTGTCGGTGAGCTGCTCCGCCTCCCAGGCCCTGCGGTGACTGGTGGTAAAAATGTTTAGTTAAAAGTTAAGTTAGCGATAAATCAAAGACACAACTGAATATGATAAAAACATAACTTTTTGATGGTCGTTTTTTGTTATTAAGAGTTGGGTAGCATGTGAGTCTGTCGGACTTAGTCTCAATGTGCTAACTAACTACCCTGGGAAATCCCAGGCTACTTTCAGTCGTTCCGATCTGAAAGACAGCCTGGCAACTATGGCAAGCGAGCTCTCCCGATTCTGGGAGCCAATCAGAGAGCGGGGAGGGGTGGCAAGACGGTGACGCGTACTACGTGACAAACGGAAGCTTGTAGTTTGAACTGACAATTGACATGATTGGCTATGGGCTACGTATTCGCCAAATGATAGACATTCGTAATGCCCAATAAACGGCCGTTGGCGATCGTAAACCACACCTCTGCTACGAAATATTTCGAAGGTGGCTCCCAGACCATATATCACTTGTGATATGGTCAGGTGTAAACCAGGCAACTAACTAACTAGGCTTGTGGCTCAAATACATAGACTGTACGGGCTAAAGAAATGTATGTTAAATAATCAGTTGTAAATGTGTACTAAGACAATGCTGTCGTCGTAATCGTAATCGCAGATCGTATGCAGCACAAGGTAGATACAATTTGCCTCTGGCCACTATTTAAAATTAAAACATCTATAAAAAGAAACAAACCCATGTTTTAAAAAAGAGACACATCATCAGCCTGCAGGCTACTTTTGGCAGTACAATTAACAATCTCATCAGAGGTTAACTAATTGACAGGTGACATGTGTTGTAATGTAATCTGCTTTAGTTGTTCGCATAATTTGACTTAAATCTTTTGCAGGTTTTGGTGATAACACATGGCCATGGCTGTGGTTTCATTCTCAGGGAATCGAGTCGGCTTGCTCATCGGTGCACTTCACAAACAAGCCTACAGAACAAGATAGAATAGGTGGTATTATGATCCATGGATTTCAGATAGTTCTGAGGTAAGTGTTCTAACATTATGGACGTAGATGAGCGCAGGGACCAAATGTTCCCTTTAGGACCTAATAAAGGAAATATGACAAAGGCCAATTGGGTTGATCTTTAGTGAAATGTCTGGCTTTGGGGTCTTGTAAGATTGCATTAAATCTTACTGATTCATTTGTGAGCTCACACTGATCCCATTGATTTGTCAGACAGGGATTTTAATTTGTGCTTCACCTGATGGATGCCTGTAATTTATGCTGATTAAAAATAAAGCATCATATTATCCTATTTCTCTCTCACCCATCTGAACAGAGGATTTTTCCAGAAGGGTATGAGGAGAACTTGATTAGTTGTAATGTGACCACTGGACCCCGCGGCTCAAATTTATGTCCTCCATTTGAACTGTGTCTCCATGTGATGTATACATCAGGTTTGTTAATGAAATATGTCGCCAGGAGGCAGTCAGTGGCTGTGGCTGTTCAGTGCTTTGACACATAATCATATTAAATATAACCTTTCTAACTTCAACTCTGCTCTCCTTTAGTTATATTATAATTGACTGATGGAGGGAATGTGTACTGTTCAGTTATTTATCCCTACAGTAAATATACTCACTCTAATATGATGTTTAGGTGCTAAAAATGCTACTTTGTGTTTTTCAGTAACCATGTTCTACTCACCTGCTCAACATGTAATGATCTATGCCTCCCTTCATGCAGACCCTGGTCCAGAGTTGCACTTTGCTGCCTACTCATTGTCCTGATGAAAGTGACAGGTGACAGTGTTGTCCCATGCAGCTGTGGGAGCTGTGTGCAGGGGTGTCCAGTGAAGCCGAGGAAGGCCACTGTCTCTGTCATCTCAGTCACTCTTAGTCTTTGGCATGTGTCCTTGGAGCTGTATTGTCTATGAGCATCATGTGAGGCTCGACAAACACACCACTGAAGACAGCTTCACTTCTAAGCAGTCCACTTGTCAATCTGTGATTTGCTTGAGTGGAGACACCGTGCTATTACATTAAAGGCTTGTAGATTCTCACAATAACATTTGTGACACACCACGGACTTTGAGTCCTCATGTCGGCATTACAGATTCTTAGAAAATGCCATTTTTGTATTTTTTTTTTCAAAATTTGTGATTTTGTTTTTTTTTTGCAGAATGTGCTAGTTGAGCTCATGAAGAAGCCTCTCCATGTTTCAGATAACAGCATTAGTGACGTTAAAAACATTCATTTTTAATTTCAAATTGGCTTATTTTTTCGGAAAGAAACGGGGTGTGTATAAATCAACATATTTTCCCACGCTCGCTCGCCCGCCAATCCCGTTGCGAGAAGCGCCGACGGGGCTTCCCCTGTACGCCGGTCAGCTGTGAAGAGCTTGCGCATATGTAAGCGGCACTGCAAGACACTAAAGGACATGAAAATGGACTTTTAACTTCTACTTGGACACATGACACGTTCGGGAGACCTTCGGGACAGGTTCGGGACACGTCCGTTTCTCCGGAGCTCGTGTACAGAGTGCGATTTAGCTCCGAAACACACGATACACGTTTACACGTGGAGATACGCCGAAAACACTGCAACACGGGGTGAGTCATAATTATTATCATATTTCTGCATAAAATTGTCTTTATAGACTTTAGGACATGTTTAAATACTAATTCAGCTTTCGTGTGGCGATCATATTGCACTGTGCTCTGTGCGGGGCCGTGCTGTGCAGCTGCTCACTGCATATTGTGGCTCCGTTGCCTGGAAGAATCCATGGCCGTTTCCCAATTCACCGACGGCACACTTGTGAGCGTCCTTGGAACGGGATATGCGTCAGATCCGGTGCGACAAGCGCCGTTCCATTCATTTTTTTCCCCCTGCACCGTCGAGACGAGCCCTGAACGGCGCCGTCGTTTCCATGGAAATCGGGGCGTGGACCAAGCGTGCGAACATGCACGCTTCGCACACTTAAAAGCCCCAGCATGCACAGCGCGGGAGGATATATGACTACAAAGACCGACTCGCCAGCGACATCCACAAGTGAGAGTTGCGACGTCACTATAAAATATACGTACTGGTTCACCTCACCTACAACTATGCTACATGAAACTCTTCATAAACTACGCAAAACATGTGTGACGGTAGCCGTAACGGCATAGTTCACGGCACCTGTATTACCGTTCACATGCTTTTCCCATTACACTTCTATATTTCCTTTGCTGTTGTAATGCTGGATATTAAGAGCTTTTTATTCAGCCGCGGGGTCATTTTTTTTTATATCTGCAAAGTGCGAGCCGCGCGGGGGGGTTCATTTCGGATGTGGAGTTAGTGTGTGTTTGCTCAGACACATTAAAAATTAGGGGGAACATTGGCCATGTCCCAATTCCAAGTATTACTAGTCGCAATAGTATAATATTTTTGTCTTTAGGGAACAAGGAGCAGACCACCCGGCTCATTGAGCTGAGGCGGGACTTGTTCCATTTCGCAGACGGCCATGTGAGAAACGTAGTGCACTAAGGACAGAGCGAGTGTGCGCCGTCTCGACGACAGCCCGACGGCACACTCACAAGCATGCCGTCGGTGAATTGGGAAACGGCCCATGACTCATCGCTGTACCAGCGAGTGAGTCTGGTAACGCTTGATCCACAGAATGCACTGCGGTTGCGCGTAGACAGACAGCTAAGTGAACCAATCAGAGATTGCGCCATCTTGATTCAAAACTGAGGCGGAACTTCCGCTGCCTAAGAGTGGCCGTTTCCCAATTCACCGACGGCACGCTTGTTAGCGTCCTTGGAACGGGATATGCGTCATATCCGGCGCGACAAGGGCCGTTCCATTCGTTTTTTTCCCCCTGCACCGTCAAGACGAGCTCTGAACGGCGCCGTCGTTTCCATGGAAATCGGGGCGTGGACCAAGTGTGCAAACATGCACGCTCCGCACACTTAAAAGCCCCAGCATGCACAGCGCGGGACTACAAAGACCGACTCGCCAGCGACATCCACAAGTGAGAGTTGCGACGTCACTATAAAATATACGTACTGGTTCTCCTCACCTACAACTATGCTACATGAAACTCTTCATAAACTACACTAAACATGTGTGACGGTAGCCGTAACGGCATAGATCACGGCACCTGTTTTACCGTTCACATGCTTTTCCCCTTACACTTCTATATTTCCTTTGCTGTTGTAATGCTGGATATTATACAGTATCGCCATGTCCAGCGTTTACTCTAAGCTGCGCACTGCTCGCACATTCTCAGCGCACAAGAAAACTTATGCAGCGCACTGTAAATCAGGGATGAAAGACCGCGGGGTCATTTTTTTATATCTGCAAAGTGCGAGCCGCGCGGGGGGGTTCATTTCGGATGTGGAGTTAGTGTGTGTTTGCTCAGACACATTAAAAATTAGGGGGAACATTGGCCATGTCCCAATTCCAAGTATTACTAGTCGCAATAGTATAATATTTTTGTCTTTAGGGAACAAGGAGCAGACCACCCGGCTCATTGAGCTGAGGCGGGACCTGTTCAATTTCGCAGGCGGCCATGTGAGAAACGTAGTGCACTAAGGACAGAGCGAGTATGCGCCGTCTCGACGACAGCCCGACGGCACACTCACAAGCGTGCCGTCGGTGAATTGGGAAACGGCCAGTGACTTTGCGGGCAAAGGCGGGGGCACTGACGTCACCATCTTTGAACGAACCAGAATCGCGAAGTCCGTTTGGAACCGGAGGAGCGAGGGTGGATGGAGGGTGTCCAAATGGTATCGCGGTGTATAGGAAATACAGAGAGATATCATTTGGCTGGCCAGGTAAGTGGCTCCGCGGATCTCCATTCACAATGCGGCTAAGCTAATGCTAACGCTAACATTGATACAAATGCGGTGAGCGCGTCTCTTTAGGTGAATTTCCACTCTATTTTTTTTATATAAAAGCCGAACGTTTTGCCATAGGCTATAGCGGTAGAGTAATACTTTATTTTGATTCAATTTGACCCGTTTCGGCACTTTTGTAACTTTTTTGACGGCGCTTATTTAGCCATGAGGTTTTTAATGGAAGTTCTTATGGGATATATACACTATATTACCAAACGTATTCACTCACCTGCCTTGACTCATACTATGAAATGAAGTGCCATCCCATTCCAAACCCATAGAGTTCAATATGATGTCGGTCCACCTTTTGCAGCTATTACAGCTTCAACTCTTCTGGGAAGACTGTCCTCAAGGTTGAGGAGAGTGTTTATAGGAATTTTTGACCATTCTTCCAAAAGCGCATTGGTGAGGTCACACACTGATGTTGGTCGATAAGGCCTGGCTCTCAGTCTCCGCTCTAATTCATCCCAAAGGTGTTCTATCGGGTTCAGGTCAGGACTCTGTGCAGGCCAGTCAAGTTCATCGACACCAGACTCTGTCATCCATGTCTTTATGGACCTTGCTTTGTGCACTGGTGCACAGTCATGTTGGAAGAGGAAGGGGCCCGCTCCAAACTGTTCCCACAAGGTTGGGAGGATGGAATTGTCCAAAATGTTTTGGTATCCTGAAGCATTCAAAGTTCCTTTCACTGGAACTAAGGGGCCAAGCCCAGCCTGTGGCCAGGCCAAGTGATTAGGACACCTGATTCTGATCATTTGAATGGGTGAGCGAATACTTTTGGTAATATAGTGTGTATATATATATATATATATATACACACACACACACACACACACACACACACACACACACACACAGTGGTACCTCACCTTAGGAAATTAATTCGTTCCAGAAGTGGTTTCGTAACGTGAATTTTTCGTAAGTTGAGTAGCTATTTCAATGGAAAAAGCCTGATTCATTCCAAGGCCCCGTTCCAAGTTTTTTTTTATAATGTAACTTTTTTTTTTATAGTGTAACACTGTGTTCTGGGTCCTGATTGGCTAAGAGACTGTAGACCCAGGACTAAACGTGGACTAAACCAGGTCTAAACAAGGTCTATACCTGGACTGGACCAGGACTAAACCTGGACTAAACCAGGACTATACCAGGTGGATTAAAGCGCCGCGTGTGGGTCTATTTCCTGGTTTCTCACGAGTCACAGCTGAGGCGGGCAGCGAGGAGGGGACCGCACGCAGTCCGAGCGCATGAGGTAAGAGGTGGTTTAATATTGGTTTAGACCTGGTTTAGACCTGGTTCAGACCTGGTTCAGACCTGGTTTAATCCTGTTTTAGAGGAGGCACGGTTTGAGCACGGGTCTCGTCCTCGCAGCCCCGCGCCGGGTCATGCTGCGCTAAAAATTATATTGGTTACTTTGCTATGCTATTAGTAGTTCCTGACTATCTTGGCGAGTCAGCGGTTCTTCTTGATCCCCAGTATTTCATTGCATTATTGTTGATCTTTTTTATTTTACATTGTATAATACATTGTATAATACGTGCAGTACGAAATCGACGTGCTATATATATATACAGTATATATATATATATATATGTGTGTATATAAATATATATATAAATATATACTATGCTATATTATGTGCAATACGAAATTCATTTCAGCAGTATTACCTCCTGTGAAATACTCCTTAAATACCTGTACCTTGGTATTTTATTACATATTTTATTACTTTTTTAAAAATTATATTGGTTACTTTGCTATGCTGTTAGTACTTCCTGACTATAAATAAATTTTGTAGTAAACGTTGACTTAACATATTATCCTGTATATTATTAAATTATTGAATGATTCTGACCTGCCTGGACATTACCACCACACCACAGTGATAGTCATGATAGGGGAGGGCTTATCTTAATGTCATGCAAATTAGGCAAGGAGGGCTTTTATCAGAGCTTTTGAAAATCTGCTGTACATGCTTTCAAATAGCGACAACTTCAAATATGGTCAGATTTTCATGTGTAAGACATCATTGGAAAGTTTAGAATCTGTACTTTCAGAATCTGAATAACTCAAAATGCCTCCGGGATCATATGTGTCCTGAAATGCTGCGGTTGATCACATTTATGAAGTGGCTGTTTTAGTCAACTGCCTCTCTAGTGTCCTCTCTACCCTGATCTGACTGGCCTGCAAAATACTGACTGTTTTCCAAATAAATAATTTCACAAATGAAAAAACAGCATCTGCTTTCCTGTAGCTTCACATATGGCATTTAGTGCTGCTCATGTGAACTGAGCAGGTAACCAGGGAGGGGGGTGGCCTCCAGAGACCCTGAACAGAGGGCCAGACCCCAGAGACCCTCTCTGCAGTGAGGGCCTTTTGGCCCAGCTACATAAACCAGTATATGAGGCCACAGGCATGGAAGCTGCCTGTGTGGACAGGCAAATGTTGGATATATTTTATATTTACAATACAAAATAATAATAATAAAGCTTTACTTTGTGCTTTTTGATACAAATATCATTTGTCTAAGCATTGTTGCACCACCTTTTTTCCTCCCTCCCTCTGCTTTCGTGGCACAGTTTTAGGAGATCATAGCGTGACAAAGTGTCCCAAGGGAACCACTAGCACTGTTTACACCTCTTAAGGTGACAGCGTCTCCTGTCTGCTCTGGTTTTCACTGCTGGATCACTGCTGCTCTCTCTTCCTGCACTGATGCAAACGGCATTTATAGATACAGAGGTGGAACTAGCAACATCTGGCAGAAAATAATCATGTCTTTTGATTTAACATTGCACAAACTGTACATGCTGCTTATACAAAAACAAATCAGTTGGTTAAATCATTACCAGTATGAGCCGATGGGCAACCCTGACTGTAATGATTGCTAATTGGCTTGTTAGTATGAAAACAAAGCAGTGTTTTTTTCTGAACTGAAGGGCTAAATTAGCAGGAAACAAACAAGTGGAGGGGAACATGTGAATAAGGATGTTTTTACATGAGCATCTGTGGATACAGCTGCTGCTTGCTCTGACCGGCCTGTTTTCTCTTCTCTCTTTCTCTCAGGCTCAAACAAACAAAGACAAACAAGACAGCCTCCTCATGCGCCTGCTCCGGTGAGTGCTGTACAAGACAGGACCAGTGCCTGTCTTCTGTGGTTTAACATTTGCACTGAGAAAGATTTGCTTAAAACAGTAACTATCTGATGTCTAGCAACTATAGAATCTTAATAAATAGAATATACTGATCTTTTCCATTCATTTTTAGTCAAACAAATTAATTATAGACTTTTAATTGTTGGTTTCACTCATATAAAACACATTATAGTTTTAGAAAATGAAACAAAACATGTAGAAAAGTATGTTACAATTATGCAATTTAATTTACTGCCATCACAGTTCAAAACATTATAGTCATAAATTACAAAGTGACAATAGAGAGGGAATAAGTCTGTTTTTTCTCTGCAGTTTTAAGCTTATTGGAGCTCTGATTTTCAGGTAGGGGACAGCTGCTCCATTTGGGTTTGTTACCCGGGTGACTTAATCCTGTACCAGGCCTCACAGACGGCCCATACACCAAACTGCTCTCTGGTCGCCCATTCACTCACGCAGCAATAGGAACCAAGGTCACGTTTATTAACTGCCAAATTGGTATTTAAACGATAACACTAATCACTCACTTTTACTGATGTAAAAAAGAGGTTTATGTGGGACTGTGGGGGAAATAGGGATACTTTAGATCAAGTGCTATTTTTTATGTGATTATAATACATTATATTTTATAGCTTAAAACCTCTGAGCTAATAAATATCAAGAAGCAAAAGTTTTAGGTGCCCTCTCTGTATGGAGTGTCATATCTCTACTTGGATGCTGTAGGTAAGCTACGGACCATGGGATATTTATTCAAGCCAACTTTGGGCCCATTACTGTTACTGCCCATCTGCCACTGCTGCCACTCGCACTCCCGCTAAAGGTTATTCATTTACATATTGGGGGAAGGGGGGGCAGCCATCCACTAATAATTACACAGCTTCAATCAATCAGTGCTTCATGATTAGTCTCCTATAAAACACTGCAGCCTTGTAAAACTCTGTCCTGCACCTTTTTTGCTTTCTGGCTTCAAAATTGCCTAGGAACTGAAAGTAACTGGAGGAAACTGATTGCATTGCGTAGTCTGAGATAAATTATGATGAGGTGCTTGAAATTGATTTATTGTTGTGATCATTAACCATATGGCACAAACTGTGCCCCCTCCCAATGTTCAGAAATCTATGATTACAGGGCCAGGTCGGCACAACCTTTACCTTTGCACCAATAAATCTCACTCCAATCAAGGAGAAGGACAGTACTGTCAGCGCCTTCTTTGCACAAATATACACTTATAATCAATGAAGTTGTTACTTTTAAATAGAAAAAAGGAAAGTACTGACTGTTAATGGACTTGGATCTGTCTACAACATATTTTATGACAAAAAAAAACTTGCAAACCACCCCAGTCATACATCTCAAAATCAATACAGTTTGACATGGAAGAGTAATGGAAGCCTGGTAGTACTTATTCTTTATAGTACCAAAATCAATTATAATAAAAGTTTCTCTTGTAGCCAGACTAATGGTATTTATAATTATTTGCATGTGACCTGCCAGCATTTACATAGTCATCTCTGTCTGGAGTAATTGCCTGGTGTCTCTCTGTGGCTTAGAGCGGCATTCCATTAGATTGTAATCTTCAACACTGTTGGCTGACACAAAGTTGATGTGTCATGGTGATTGGCATGGTGGAGATGACATGACAGAGCTGGTTTTGGGAGTTGACAGATCCTTGGCAGGTTAGGGCTCCCCTGTTGGTGCCGCACTGCCTCAAGACAGTCACCTGTCAGCTCAGGTGAAGGCTCGTCATCACTGATGACTGGAAGCAGCAGAGTGAATATAATGGGATGAGCAGACTGACACAGACGTGGTCCAGGACTCCTTTTCTGGTGGTCAGATCCTTATCTATCCATCCATCCGTCGTGGGGGCAACAGTCTAAGCAGGGACGCCCAGACCTCCTTCACCCCGGACACTTCCTCCAGCTCCTCCAGGGGGACCCCAAGGCGTTCCCAGGCCAGCCGGGACACATAGTCCCTCCAGCACGTCCTGGGTCTTCCCCGGGGCCTCCTCCCGGTGGGACATGCTCGGAACACCTCCCGAGGGAGGCGTCCAGGAGGCATCCCAAACAAATGCCCGAGCCACCTCAGCTGGCTCCTCTCGACGTGGAGAAGCAGCGGCTCTACTCCGAGCTCCTCCCGTGTGACTGAGCTCCTCACCCTATCTCTAAGGGTGCGCCCAGCCACTCTGCGGAGGAAACTCATTTCAGCCGCTTGTATCCGCAATCTCGTCCTTTCAGTCATTACCCAGAGCTCATGACCATAGGTGAGGGTAGGAACATAGATTGACCGGTAAATTGAGAGCTTCGCCTTTCGGCTCAGCTCCCTCTTCACCACAACGGTCCGGTACAGCGACCGCATCACTGCCGATGCTGCACCGATCCGCCTGTCAATCTCACACTCCATCCTCCCCTCACTCGTGAACAAGACCCCGAGATACTTGAACTCCTCCACCTGAGGCAAGGACTCTCCACCCACCCAGAGAGGGCAAGCCACCTTTTTCCGGTCGAGAACCATGGCCTCAGTTCCTTATCTAGTCAGGTGTTGTATTGATGAAGAGTATATTCTTTAAAAATATTCTTTTTGTGTAGTTTGAGGTCAGTGACCCACAGGCGACTGTAGCAAAGATATAATCACTGATCTGCTGTTCTGTACCACAAGAGTATTGATTTGCTGTTACATAGTGATTTGTGTACTATTGTTTTTATCTATTTGTTTTTATTTCTGTTCTTGTGTATTATTTAGAAGCAGGTGCTCTAAAGCCTAGTTATGGAGTGTGTCCGATTGCAGTTGCTGTTTTGTTGAGTCTCTTCAAAAGCCTGTGCTGCCTTGCTCAGATGGGTCATGTGTCCATCAAAGTCAGGCCAATCGCAGCCGTATGCGTTGAAGCCTGCTCCAAAGATGGACGGCTTGGACTGACTCATAGAGAAGCTTAAGTATGTCGATCTCACCAGAGCACACTGCCACAATGCATCAGCACATGTAGTCTATATATATATATATATATATCAACTTTCATCACTCTGCTATACTTAGGAGCAATAAGGGACTATTTCTCTTTAAGAAAGTTTTTAAAATGCAGATACAGAATGTAACTCTTAATACTACTGATGAAGTGATTAGTATTTTTTCTTCCATAAAATTGTAGCAATGATAGAACAAAATACAGAACCCATTTTCAACTGGCTGCACAAATAATAAATTGAGTTGAGTTAAACTGAGAAAACAACCAAGCTTTGATAGTACTCATTTTTTCTCATGCATTTAAATCAGCGAGAGGATACTAGTCTGTTGCCAACATATTCAGTAGTAACAGGCCTCCCTGGTTCTCTGTCAAATCATCTGCTCTGTCCCTAAGGCCCACAGCATCTATCTGTGAGACCTGTCACTTATGAAATCTGATCTGTATTCATAACTTCTGTCAAAGCTGTACTATCCAGACTGTGGTCCAAGCTGTGAGACACAGCAGGGCAGGAACCAGGAGGAAGCCAGTGCAGCATGGACTAATTCTACTGCTTAATGGTTTAATATAAGAAACAAAAGGTGGCATTGGCTTTTCTAAGGTTATGGGTTAGACATCTTGGATCAAATCTAGACTTTCTGTATTTTGCCATCAATAATTAATAAATGTACATATTCCTGGATTAGAAGCATTGAAATGGCACAGAATCCTCAATCCCCACACACTGGTCTTAGGGAAAGGGCAGGGAAATATTTTTATGTACGGTTAGAATTTAGAGTTGTGAATGGCTGATAAGCTCTGCCACTGTTTTTGGGCTGATATATAGGACTAATATTGATAATTTTCCAAAAATGTATGATTTTAAATTACTGTAAATTAAATTACTTTAAGCAGCTGGTTAACCCAAACAAATTATCAGCCTATGCCGTTTGATTTAAGGCCTATAACCAGTACGTCCATCTCTAACGTAAATGAAAATGCAGTACTTGCTATTATAAAATGCCGCTATGAAAAAAGTGCAATTATTTATCTTATACTTAGACAAACTTTATTGATCCACAAGGGAAATTGTTTTAATCATGGTGATTTTCTTTATTATGGCCAAAAGAATTCTTAGTTCTCTAAATTGTCTAGGTGACTTTTTAAGTAGTGCCCCTGCTCTGCATGCCCCTACTGAGTGACAGTCCATTCTAATCCCTTTTCACTGGGGAAAACAGGCTTTATTGCAGCCTCTGGTCAGTTTGTTTTGCCCCAGCCCACACCATACGGCATTTAACACTCTCATAATTAAGTAGCCAAAGCCAAAATGCCCTGCCCAGTCTGAGGGCATTGGCCGGTGCTAATTGACAGATAAGCATAGGGACAGATGATGGTCTGTTGTTTGTGCATGTAAATGTTTACGGGCACAAGATTTATAACTAAATATGGTGCAGGTACAGATCACATCAAAATGAACTGTAAGACATTACTTGAAAGATGCGAGTATTGAAGTATTACATGCATTAATGTGGAGTCTTGAGGGTGTCTCTACATGGCGTTTATCGTAGTCTTTTCTGGCCAACTGGGTGAAGGATACTCTGCCTGTTTCCCCACCCAAACTCTTGGTCCCATCTGCTCAGAGAAAGGCACAGCATTTGTCAAAGTAGACTGGATAATGGCTTTGGCATCCTTATTATAATCTCAGCATAATCTTCATTTGTCCACTGTTGGCATTGGGACACTTTTGGGTTTGGGAAATTGGTCAAGACCTTAAGTGTCCTCATTTCAGTTTCATTAGCTCAAATCTTTGCAAGAACAGTTGTCTTATTTCAGTGTGGTTTTGTTGAAGTTTAAAGATTTATATATACATCTTTAATTTCAACCACAACCTTTTTTTCTTGATGTGTGCTCTTTCTTCTGGGGTTTTAAATCTCCAGTCTCCTCTTGTAGTAATAGCTATTTAGTATACATTTATGCTGGATGACCCTCCCAGCACAGCCCCCTTTATTTTTATGTGTTTTTTTTTAAATAATCTAACACCATGGCCAAAGTATCTTGAATGTTTAGTGTGTTCAAGAGTATCTATCTGTTTTCCATTAGGTTTGTGGCTCTCGGTTGACTACTGCTCCCCCTGTATGTGGGTCACATGCATTGTTCCCAGCTGTGTGGCCCAGTCAGCTGTGCCTCTCTCCATGCCCGCCAACATCTGCTCCACAAAAACAATATCCAGCTTTTAGCACTCAAATGGAGGTTACACCATATGCCAGCAAGCCACTTAGTTTCTGCCAGGGGAGCTGGGACCTGGCCACACGCGCTGAGGTAACAACCAAGGAGAGCAGCACTGGGATGTGAAGGAGACCTCATACTCCTCCACTTTCACTTTCTTTACATTTAACTGTTTCTCTTTTATAAAACTCTTAAGTTACTTTACTTTTGTACGTTTTAACTGCCATTGTATTTTTATTCTTTGGTGTGTATTGTATGCCAGTGTGTGCCAGTGTACATCTGCTCAAGGTGCTTTGGCAGCGTCACCTTTTGAATATTTATGCACCTACTGCATAAGCAAGAGTTTGCCACAAGGTTTTGGCACAAATACTATACATGCAGCCCATTTTTACTATTACACTTAAACTTAAGATTTAACAATATATTTGACAAGCTTAGAAAAGAAAGAAAATACAAATACTTACCTACTTAACAAAAACACATTGTGACTGTGACACTGGCAACACAAAATACAATTTTGCCTTTTAAGACCAATTAACAGTGCAAATCCGAATGGTATCGACTCAAGTGATGTTCACTATGCTGAGAGGTGATAATGGGTTTTTAATTAAATATGGGAGCCAAATGTCCCAAAATGGAGCTTACAGCTAACCAAGCAATCGCCATTCAGTGACTGTTCAGACAAGGTCCTTTACCGTCAGTCTGGCCTTGAAAAGCTTTACTTGTATCCTATCACAGTCACACTCATTCAAGAAATATCTCCATTTTGCTAGAAAATATAATGTAATTAAAATGTAGACTACAAGCAGTAAATTTTGTATGTTCGCAATCAGTATAAAGTATGGTCACTTGAAGTGGTATGTACTTGAAGAGTCATGCCCGTCATATAATATTCATCTTGTGCTGTTGTCCTTGCTCAGGTCTGGAGGTGGGACAGGGGAGTGGGGGACACTTGGAGCCAGCCGTTTGGGGGTGGATCCTCCGAGGAGCTCTGGGACAGCAGGTCGGGGCTGCCTGCTGCAGGTCACGGTTTCACTTGTGAGTATTAATTTGGGAGGGACAAACACACTGCTGTGTGTGTGTGTGTGTGTGTGTGTCTGCAGAGGGGAGGAAGAGCCTTTGACAGTACGCCCGTGTGCAGTGAAATCACCTTGACAGAGTTTTAACTGTAAATCAGACCTGACATTTGAAGAATGTATGGATACGGCAGTTTAATTACTTTAACTCTTCTTCTTCTTTTTTTCTTTTTTTTTAAATAAAGTTTGTAAGTCACAGGGTTTCATGTATTTGCTCCAAAACCTTGCTGTTCCCATTCTATAAAATAATGACTCGTTGAAAGGATTTATCCTGGCAACCAGATAATTTTTTATTTTTTATTTTTAGTGGTATAAGTTATGGATTTCTATAATTATTGTTTGTTTAATTAATTCCAGTTCTATATTTTGCAAAGATTCACACATTTGTCACATTTCTTTGATCAAATTGCGTTCTGCATGCATCAGAAATGCCAGTGCTTTTGGCAAAGACACCGCATTTCTGCCAGTCTATCTTTGAATACCTCCCACACTGCATTTGGAGGAAGTGGGTCCTTTTTATGCTGCCAATTTATCAAATAGGTGCAGTTCAGTGTTCCACATGACAGTGGATACAAGTTGTGTTAATGTAGCAGTGCTTTGTAGCATTTGAAACACCATTGTAATATGTACTTTATCTGGTTTGTCTGTATTACAAGCTTGAAGGAGTTCTGAGTGTGGTCAGTGGGGGGCAGTGTTCAAGAGGAAACAAAACTAAAAAAATACACTTGGTTGTGTGTATAAAGATTCGTATCATTGTTAAATTAATGTTGTAATATTGGACTGAGTCAGTAAGGACATGTATTATGCTATTAGCTGGTTGTTGCAACATGCTGTTGGGTGTCTCTGTTGTGCTATATATTACGGTAAGTAGTACAGACAAACTAACACAGAAATTATGCTAATGATGACAATGATTATGTTAATTTGGCTTTACTAGTCACCAACCGCAATGATGCTAAGACTACATTATTAATAGGATCGCAACATTTTATATCACATTACACTGGTGGTAAGGGGTATGCAAGTTACATTTGCAACAACAATACGTGACATTCGTCTTCTAATAATTAAAACCAATGCTTTATTAACCAACACAAACATGCTTAATATCCAAACTTTTTTATTAGAATAAATCAATGGTTAATACTAAAATTTTAAAGACTTAACCTGGGCTTAATCACATTTGTAGTTCGGTTTTGAATCACAAAATACTAGTCATGTATTTTCTGATGCTACAATATCATGGTAGTAAAATAATTTGGTAGATAGACAGACTTTTATTCATTGTATTAGTAACACAAATATTACATTTTATCTAATGAAAATTAATCAATGATCATATTAACAAAGTTATTAAAAATGTCCCCATTTTATTATTGTAGTCATTGTCATCAACTTTTAGCTTTACGTTCCTCACTTTTGTTCAAGGCAACTTTAGGTCTGCGGCTTGATGACTGACAACAAACAACAATGCAACAAATGCATGTTGTCAGTCTCCACATCTGGGTGTGATGCATCAGAAAGATCTGTCTCCAAACTTTGACCATGATCAGTGTGAAAAGTGTAGACGAGGATGTAATATTGAACATCCAGATGGTTTCCAAGCAGAGACAGACGTGCCGTGGCCTGGCACTATCTTTAATTCATAGCTGCTCAGCCATTCTTTGCATTGTTAGGCCGTGTCTCTGGGCACTGAGGGATGTGCAACTCATTTAAAATGGGCGAACAAACAAACTAACTTTAGTCAGTGTCATTTTGGCTGGCACTCAAGCTAATCCATGTGAACAGTATTGGGTATGATATAGTGCAACGTGCTGAATGCTTTCTGCTAAAATTGGAGATGACTTTTTGGGGTGTGTTGCCAAAAGCTTGATGTTGATGCTCAGAAGCCCAGTATGGTTCACGCACCACTGCCTCAGTGCCACAGCTAAGCTCTTTTTAATGATGTGACAGAAAACATTACTGCACTTGACTTACTTCAGATACCTGGAGTTTTGCCTGTTTATGATTTTAAACTTATCTCATCAATCATTTATAATTGTGTAATTTTGTAACCTTTAGTAATGTAAGCGCTTACTTGTTGAGTCAGCAGTTTTCTGAGTGAATCATGTGTTTAATCTTTTTATATAAAGAATATCTTTACTAGTACTTCTTTGTATGCATAGTTATTATCACGTCTAGTAAATACAGTTTGAGTCCGATGGCACAGCCCCTTTAATTGACTAATCATTTACTGTCATAGGTCAATCAACAATGACTACAACCCAGAGTAACCTTAGTCCAATGTCACACATTTTCTCTGGATTGAATTTTTTTTTTAAACATGTTAAGAAGACAAACCTTTTCTTTGGAAGTGGCCCGGCTTCCAAAATTCAGTGCATCTGCTTTTCAGACCAAACTGACAAATGTATGTTAATGTGTTGGCAGAATGTAAAAAGTGAAATGAGGCGGCCCATCTTTTCGGATCAGTCATGTGTCACGAAGCCAGAGTCTCTTCGCACTCCGCTCTTCTCCATGGGGCTGAGATGACCTCAATAATTAAGGGACAATTTTAAAATGCATTTCTAATTTTCTACCAGACTGAAAAGCTTTATTATGGAATGGCTGACAAAACCCTCCTCCTGAATGGGGGTGACTCCTGGGCTTCCACTAAACTGGTCATGAATGCACAAACCATCTGTTTTTCTGGCCGTTTGTCAGTGTGAGCGTGGCGGAGGCAGCTGTCGGTGTGGCCCCGGTTTGAATGATGGAGCACACAACCTTTGTTTTGCTCTGCAGTGGCTTTGTCGGACCTGGCTCGTCCCGCTCATGCCGTCCTGCGCTGGAATACGGAGCAGATAGGCTCTGTTGGCCCACTCAACCACAAGTTCCTCCAAAGAAAGAATCAGAGTAAAAAGCCATAGTCTTGAGCTGAACTTGAGGAAATTAGGTGACAAGACAAAATGAATAAAAGTCAAGGAATAATGTGCTGTAGATAGTGTATGTTGAGAGAGGAAGGAAGGTGTGTGGCCAGTGAGTGCATTGTGTAGGTGAATGAGGATCTGGGGCATTGTGTGCTCGCCAATCTGTAGCACAGTGGGTGAGCTTGTCAGGAGCCAGAGCCAAGGAAGAGGGCCAGAGGGCCGAGAGAGAGGTGAGGGCAGCCAGGCGGGCTGAGCTGCACCGCTTTAGAAGAATCTTTAAGAATGACACATGAAGACAATACACAGAAAAATAAAACACAGAAAAATGCACATGCAAGTTTACTAAGTTTAACTTAAGTATTTTTAGTGTCTTTGGAAGGTTCTCCAATCTATCAAGGACTCATAATGCCCTTTAATTCACACAGGATTTCATTCAATCATTCTCTATTATTTCCACTGATTGTTTTGCTTGGGTAACAGTGGCCAGCATGACCTAATTGCATAACGTTCCCACACCAGTGCACTTGACCGGAAGAGACACAGATTTTAGGGCATAGGGTGATTGGGGTGAAGGGGAGCCTCTTTGTGCAGTTTTACTTAACAAGTAAAATGGATTCTTACAAATATGGATTAACATTGTCACAGCATAGACTATTTGTGTATTGGAGCATTGCATATATATTATAAAGGATATTCATCTAATAAATTGATATGAATAAACCTTTGATAGAGTAAAAGGTCTGGGTTGTCTCTGGTAGAAATGATGGTGGTACAGCAAAGCTTAGCAGAAAGCAGTTGTGTTCTCTCACACGACAGTCTGAGCATGGTTTTTGTGTAGCCCTGGGGCAGGCAGGCACCCAGCTCCAGCCCTGTGTCCAGCCCCTCCCACCCCAGTGTCAGAGTCACATCTTGTTAAGCTGACGGCTCTCTGATGTGGACAAATCGTCACTAAGGGGGACCTGACTGACACAGCTCTGGGTACTTCCAGACCTCGTGTGTAAAGGTTAATGCTGAACATGGAGGTTCAAGCTTGTGATGAGAAGGCTGTTCTATGTACTGTGCTTCCATAGAGTGAGACTTTCCTGGCTGAAGTAATATACGCTTAGTAGATCCTTAGCTCTTTGCTTACAAAGTGAAGATATGTACATGGATGTGGACTGTGCATTTGCAGGACCTGTTTACAGTTTTCTAATTGAGTTGGATCATGTGCAGACTCATTTGTTTGTGGACAGCCAAGCACATGATCTCACACTTTTGTTTTGAACCCAGGAGGACCCTCACAATGGGCCGTGTGGTAACAGAATGCTCTCCTCTTTTAATGGTAAACCGGCCAAGAAGGGCTAAGCATCAGCAGCACGCTTTGAGAAGCATATGGAGCTCTAAATAAAATTCAGATCAAGCACAATGATAGCTGTGGTTGGCTTTGTGCTATGACAGGCTGCTGAAAAAGGGGGTGGAGAGGACGGTCCCATCTCCATAATAAAATGGTGACGCATGAGTAAATGAATGTACGGCCCAGTAACTTGCCATGCTTTGAGTCTGGTGAAGAGCTGCAGCAGTAGCATTGTCAGTGACAAACTTCTCTAACTCTGCCCTTTATTACTCTTCAACGGTTGACTTCAATGAAGCCTCATTGTCCGCCCAGACTTCTGCTCCCGATCAATGCCTCTGACAGCTGACAGATTTTCTGAGCCTGGGCTTTTGTTAGCGGCTGATGACCTGAAAGGGCTTTGGTGGTAGCATAATGAATAAGACGTTTAAAGCTAATAAATAAACCTTTCGAAAGCTGCACTGGTGTGTGCTTGAGACTATTATAGATGAAGAGAAGGGGGATATTGCCTTCCTTTTTCACTCCCTCTTTTTTTACACTTGCAGAATCTCTGGCCTTTGAAGGACTTGTGAAGCCAAAGGCGTGTTGTTGCTCAATCAAACAGATTAAGTCAGTCAGACAAGCAGCGATCTGTCCTATTCAATAAAGTTACTTTTGTCATGCTGGATCTTAGAGGGGCTCATACTAGACAGACACTGCTTTATGATGCCACATATGTTGGAAATACACACTGACGCTATTTGCTTGTTCAAAAAGGTCCTATAGCATTTATTTAGGAAAATTATCTTATTCATTTTGTCCACAGTTTGATTCAAAGCTTAAGAAAATAAAGTTGGGGTGTGCCATGATTATCTGATGTGCCAAATGGATTCGATGTTATAGTTTAAAGCACAAGCAACCCAGTAATGAGGACATCTGTTTTCATATGGTCCTTGACACGTAGCACCAGAAATTTGATGTCATCCTGTCCAAACTCGTACATGGCTGCCAGACAGCATGGCATCCTCTGATTGGTTCTGACAAGCCACTGACAGCTTTGAGGTGAGGAGGGAGCATGACAAAGGGCAAACGGGGGAAGAGGGAAAAGGCGTCCTGGTCTATAGGTCTGTGTGGCTGTCTGCTGATTCAGCCCCCTCCCTCATTATCCCTATATTAGCCTTACAACCAACTTAGCAAGTGGACATAATAGGCAGTCTATAGAGCTTATTTGCAATCATTGAATATTTTAAATACTATGTACCCACTTTGAGCCAAAATAGACGTAAATCTGTGATTTAAAGATGGCCACCTGCCACTGTGAAAATCAGGGGCTGTTATGGTTTTGCTCACAGCTGAGCTCAGAGGGAGCCAAAGGAGCCTCCTTGACATTGAGCATCGAACAGATTTTTGGCACTGCTAGCCCTTTGTCACTCTCCCCTCTCGCGGACATAAAATAGGATCTTCTATTTGCGATAAGCATCGTATTAAGCCTTCAAATGAAATGGCTCTGGTTAGCACATTGATATTTTAATATGGGCCTATTATTATGAGTTAATCATAGGTTTGTGGCAGTGTTCGGCGCACAGGCAAATTGGATGGCTGTTTTTCCCCTCATGTGGCCAGTCTTCATTGTGACCTTGCATTAGTGCATATGCTCACAGCAGGGTCACTGGTTGAGGGCATGATCTGTCAGCCTTTGTTTATGAAAGGCAGACAGCACAAGCCTGCAAGAGAACATATTTCATGCAATTAGTGATGTGCAGCTATATGTAACACCAGAGGTACATACAGACTGGGGAACATACATTATTTCCTAAGACACTTTTTGTTTTTGTTTTTTACAGTTTTTAAACTTTAATCAGAACACACATATTAGAACTGTTTCAGAATATGGATATGGATAACTTTCCTTAGTTTGAACTTTCAGTAACAAAAATACTTTATGGACCACATATTAATTACTAACTAAATGTTAATTGGTTAGTTAGTAGGTATTAGTAGTAGTTATAAATTGTTTATACATGATTGTAAAGCACTAATTAATGCATATTATTAAATACAGTCACACAGAATAAAACACTTTGCTTTATAAAAGATCTAGCTAAGTACTTAGTTTGCCTATTGCTACTAGTTAGCCATGAATATGTTGTCCCTAAATAAAAGTTTATTTTATTGAATTAAAAAAAAAAAAAAAAACCTCTCAACATGTGATTTGTATTAATTTAAAATTTAGACAACTAGTAAGGTTACTGCCTACATATTGTAGATGTGTGTTTGATGGACTCAATTCATATGAGACTGTACCTCTATTAGGCTTTGGGCCCAAATTTCCTTCCTGGGAGGTGTTTACTGTCACTGTGCATTGTGGGCACTGGCAGCATTATTTCTCCAGGCTGTCAATCTCCATAGACACTGAGCTGCCATGTTGGATCTAACCTCCACTGGAAAGATAATGTCTCTGAGCTTCATATAGGCATCTTTCACTGCTTCTCTGCTCTGTCGGGACCCCTAGGTAAAAGAGTGAACAGGCATGCATTGTTTTCAACACGATCATCAACTGTACTTACTACTCTCTTTTAAGTGGCTACAACAGTTTGTCTATTAGTTACAACCAAACTATTTTTAAACACACGCAAATGTACTATTTCTGTTGCTGTAGTGGCACTATCCAATATCCAATCTCTTCTGCGATGTGTTTTGGATAAAGACACTGGCTGTGACTTTGATGCAAAGTGTGTGGGAGGCCTTTAAATGCTTGTTAATTAGCAGTGCATCTTGATTAATACTATAGCTTTCTCCAGGAAATATTCTGTGATGTATAGCACTGCAGTGCATCTATGTGCAGTATGCACATAGAGTTTACTAAAAACTTACTGTAATTTTATACGTTTTTGGTCTTACATTAAGCCAGTGCAATTAATCACATTTCAATCAATCAAGATTCAGTCATTTCTAAGTGTAACTGACTGGGTCTCTTAATTGAGAGGTCTAAAGCCTCTGTCAATAAAAGCATGGGTTTGGAGCAGAATTCAGGCTAAAAGGAATAAATTACGCTATGGCTGTATTTAATGTTGATTAAAAGTCAGTTAAAAAGTCTATATCAGGGGTCTTCAACGTTTTTCAGGCCAGGGACCCCCTACTATATATATGGCATAGAATTGTGTTTTATATTAAATTGAGTTTAGTGTCATGTATAAACATTGCTACTCTGTTATGGTACATCCAATACAAGAAAATAATACACTGGTTAATACTGTATTTTACACTATAAAATATAAAATTATATTATTTTAAAGTGAAATCAAAAGATTTCGCGACCCCCCCTGCAGTACCTCCGCGACCCCCCTAGGGGTCGTGACCCCCCCCTCTTGAAGACCTCTGGTCTATATTATTTAGATTCAGGAAATAATATTGAAAGTCATTTTATTTAAATTAAATAGACATAGAAGATTGAGCAGTGTAGGAGAACTTATCGTAATTCACTCACCCTTAACTTAAAATAATAATGCTTTGTGTAACATACTCATTTGTTTGTTGAAAATATTGTATTTCTTTGGTGATATATTTAGAATAGGTCAAATTAACTTAGTTCCCCAACTTTATTTAAACATGTTTGTGTATTTTGTGTTGCTTTGGCCATATGTATTTTTATTTACACATTTACATTTTATTATTAGGTAATTCTAAAAAGCAATATGTTTGAGCACTCTTCTGTCACTGTCTTGTTATGAGCAGGAAAGCCTTCTGCAGCTTTTAATGGTGATGTCTGAGATGGACCATCACACTTGAATTTACAGCTTTCTCTTTTCTTATCATAAATTGAGCTGTGCACTGTGAATGGGCAGTTATACAGTCACATAAAACCCACAGTTATGGTCTGTGTTCTGTTTAGCCCGTGATAGAAACACAGCGTCGCTCCTGGTGTATTTCTCACTATGAAAATTATAATATGGAACAAAGATTAGAATGAAATTATCATGTCCAAGAGGCATTTACCCGCCTAGCTGGGGTGCCCCACACATGGTTAGGGGAGGGGTGAAAAAAACCTAGGTCTCCAAGAATAATGATAAAACATTAAGCTGTGAGCGTGCTGGTATTATTGCTGTACATTATGTATGTTCCATTTATACTAGCTCACACGGGCGACCTGTGCTGACGGATAGGTCATTACTCCGTGCACCGATGAACACTTATCAGCCCCACTGCTGTTTATGGCCGGGATGAAGAGCACTTGTCAGTCAAGGTCACTGCTTTGTGTGTCCTCTTTAATAGTTCCCTCTTCACAGTTGTTGAACTTTGTGCACTAGCCGGGCCTCCTTCTCTAAGTGGGGGGAGAGATATTGGGCAGCTTGGTTAAACGCATGGTTTCAGTCGTTTATCTGGTGAAGGAGGCCATTATTGCTGCCTGTGATAACCAGTTATACAGAAGACCTCTCAACTACTTCTTTTATAGCTGTTTGGCACAAGCTATTCCCATTATAATTAGACATAGATAACAACATACTAAGGCTGTACTCTTCTCCTGTAGTAGTTTAATTTGTCTGGTGTATTAGTCAACCAGCTTATTTATTAATTGACTAATTGTTTTATTCAGATTATAAAGATTTATATGGATCACATCAGAAAGAAGAAGGCTTGAAGCGAGTTAGGTAGACTTTTGGGAGTTACTGGACAGTCTGGACTAACTTATGAAGACACTGTTTACATACATAGTTATTTTTGCACAAGATTTAAATGATTTAAATGATGGGCCTTCTTATCTTTCAGAACTGCTTTTACCTTACGAACCTTCGCGGACCCTGTGCTTCTCCAGCAGCAGGCTCTTGGTCATTCCCAAAGTCAGGACACACACTCACAGAGAGGCATCTTTTCAGTACTACGGCCCTCGTCTATGGAAGAGCCTGCCGGAGGACCTCAGGGCTGCATATTTTATTTTAAGCATTTTATTAGCTTGAACTAATATTCATCTATAATTTTTAGGAGTTCCAGTGCTTCCTCTGTAGGAGCCCTCTGCACCGGGAGCGGTGGTCGGCTGCAGCTGCTGGGGTCTGTCCCGTGGGCTCCTGGTGGAGGGATGGTGCTTGGGCCTCGTCTCTCCCTTGGGCCCTGTGGCGGTTCCTGGTGGCGGTGGATGGCTCTCTGCTCTCTCAACTGGTTCGGCTGTATTCAACCTCACATTTTACTATGTGCAGTTTTATGTATTTTAGCATGTTAGTATGTGTGTGAGTGTGTGTGTGTGTGCATGTGTGTGTGAGTCTGTGTGCATGTGTGTGTGTGAGTCTGTGTGTGTGAGTCTGTGTGCGTGTGTGTGTGTGTGCGTGTGTGTGTGTGTGTGTTACTGTTTGGGTTGTTTGGCTGTGCGGTGTCGAGCAGCTGTGGGGGGCTGGTTGGGGGGGTGGAAGGAACTGTGGGTTAGTCACTGTAAAGTACGGAGCCCATAAAGGCTCACAGAAAATCTTTTTTTTGGGTGTCAATAAAGCGTGCGTTCACTTTGCAAAGTGTGTCCTCCATCCATCCATCCATTTTCTTCCGCTTATCTGGGGCCTGGTCGCGGGGGCAACAGTCTAAGCAGGGACTCCCAGACTTCCTTCACCCCGGACACTTCTTCCAGCTCCTCCGGGGGGACCCCAAGGCGTTCCCAGGCCAACCGGGAGACATAGTCCCTCCAGCGTGTCCTGGGTCTTCCCCGGGGCCTCCTTCCGGTGGGACATGCCCAGAACACCTCCTGAGGGAGGCGTCCAGGAGGCATCCAGAACAGATGCCCGAGCCACCTCAGCTGGCTCCTCTCGACGTGGAGAAGCAGCAGCTCTACTCCGAGCCTCTCCCGTGTGACTGAGCTCCTCACCCTATCTCTAAGGGTGCGCCCAGCCACTCTGTGGAGGAAACTCATTTTGGCCGCTTGTATCCGCGATCTCGTCCTTTCAGTCATTACCCAGAGCTCACGACTATAGGTGAAGGTAGGAACGTAGATTGACCGGTAAATTGAGAGCTTCGCCTTTTGGCTCAGCTCCCTCTTCACCACAATGGTCCGGTACAACGACCGCCTCACTGCTGACGCTGCACCGATCCGCCTGTCAATCTCACGCTCCATCCTCCCCTCACTTGTGAACAAGACCCCGAGATACTTGAACTCCTCCACCTGAGGCAAGGACTCTCTGAAGAAAGCCACTTTTTTCTGGTCGAGAACCATGGCCTTGGATTTGGAAGAGCTGATCCTCATCCCAGCCGCTTCACACTCGGCTGCAAACTGCACATTGGAGGTACCAGTTTGATGAAGCCATCAGGACCACATCATCTGCAGCAGAGATGAGATCCTGTGGTTCCCAAACAGGATCCCCTCCGGCCCCTGACTGCGCCTAGAAATTCTGTCCATAAATATAATGAACAGAACCGGTAACAAAGGGCAGCCCTGGCGGAGTCCAACATGCACCGGCAACAGGTCTAACTTACTACCGGCAATGCGAACACAGCTCCTGCTCCGGTCATACAGGTACCGAACAGCCCTTAGCAAAGGACCCCGAACCCCGTACTCCCAGAGCACTCTCCACAGGACCCCACGAGGGACACGGTCGAATGCCTTCTCCAGATCCACAAAGCACATGTGGACTGGTTGGGCAAACTCCCATGCACCCTCGAGCACCCGATGGAGAGTATAGAGCTGGTCCAGTGTTCCCCGGCCGGGACAAAAACCACACTGCTCCTCCTGAATCCGAGGTTCGACTATCGGTCGAATTCTCGAAGCTCGAAGTCTCCAGCCTCTGCTTCCTCCTCAAAGTATTACTTCCAGCGTCCGATATCATCCTGTCAGGACTTTTTCTAATAAAAATCAACAAAGGGAACAAATGAGAAAACAGACACAGAAGTATTATACTCGTAACGAGGGAGAATGAGGTGTAGCATGTGTTAAGCAGAGCCGCCTCTGCTTCCGTCCCAGACCACACTCATTTCTCAAAGAATACCTCCTCGTTCCTTCCTTTTATTTAGAATCACAGACATGGAAAATTCACAGTTCAAGCACCAAACTTTCAACAAAGTTAATGTTTACCATACATACATACATCACTAATCAGCAGTTGCTTTGATTGTTTTTCTAAGCAGTTAATCAGTCTTTGTCCTTGTCCCATCCTATGGTTTCACAATAGGAGATGAACCAACACAAGGAAAACACTTAATAATTCGTTAAAGGCACTATATACAATTTTCTTTAACACATCCCCAGTCGAGGTCAACAGCTTCCCCCTCCTGAGGCGCCGGACGGTTTGCCAGAATTTCTTTGAGGCCGTCCAATAGTCCTCCTCCATGGCCTCTCCGAACTCCTCCCAGCTCCGAGTTTTTGCCTCTGCGACCGCCCGGGCTGCAGCACGCTTGGCCCACCAGTACCTGTCAGCTGCTCCGGAGTCCCACGAGCCAACAAGGCCCGATAAGACTCCTTCTTCAGCCTGACGGTATCCCTTACTTCCGGTGTCCACCACCGAGTTCGGGGAGTTTGCCGCCGCGACAGGCACCACAGACCTTACGACGGAGCGTGTCCTCATTTTGTGAAATCACGTCCTCATTTTATTAAGTCGCGCGTCTGTGTAAATAGAGCGTGCGCTCGTTTACCTAAATCGAGTCGTCTTACTAAAACTGTGTGCTTGCTAAAATTGAGTCGTGCCCACGTTATATACCTCGTGAGCACAATTTACCAAAGCGTGGCCACGATTTCAAAATGAGCACACATTTTATACATCTCATGTACACATTTTGAGCAAATTTAAACAAGAGCACGTTTTAGATAGAAGAGGGCACATTATATTTAAATGAGCACGCGATTTAGTAAACTGAGTGCACGCTCTACTTACACGAATGCGCGCCTTAATAAAAGGAGGGCACGCTTTGCAAAGTGAGCGCACGCTTTCTTGCCAACCCTCAAAAAAAAGATTTTCCCTGAGCCCTCCCGGGTTCCGCAGTAAGGTACTTTGTGTTAAAAAAAAATTGTATGAAAAGTGCTTTATAAATCAAGTTTAACTGATTGATTGATTTTGTAAGCTTTTGTGAGCACCACAGCATGCTTGCAAAATGATAGAAAGGGCATCTTTAGTGTACCTGAGGAACTCTGCAGCCCTAATACATTTGTTTTTAAAAATAGTTTCACTTACACAAGACCATACACAATGTACAAGATACACAGAAATTTAGACATTTATTGTTTTATTTCATACTTCATGCTTGTCATTAGTGTCAAAATAATTTCTGAGTGTACTCAAAGCAAAATTTTGCATTTGTAAGAAAATAAAAATACATTTAAAAATATGTCTCTCCATGTATATCCTCATTTCTCTTGAAAATGAAAGATGCAGTACTTATAGCTCGCAAAGTGTGTGGAAATGTATAAGTTTGGATGACAGGATCCTTAGTACTGCTCTTCACTGCAGGGCCAATGCTAATGCATGGCTGGATGCGTTACACCAGCCAGTACTGAAGTCAGTAGTAGCCCACAGAGCGCAGGGTGCGAGCTGGGCCCGGGGGACTGATCTCGATGTGGTCGCCTTGATTTGTTCCCCCTTCCCCCCGAGTCTTGAATATTTCACGTTGCTGCAGAAGTCATATTTGTGTGTTTTACAGCAGCATTGCACTTATTTATCTAAACAGCTGAGGTAAATATTCTGCCCCATGGTAGCTGTCAGTGTTATTTTGTGTGAAGCTCAACTTTTCTTTTTTCTAATGCAAATTTCCAAAATAAAGCGGCGTTCTTGTCCCTTCTGTAATGATTGTCAGGCAATAACACACCACAGTGATTTTCATATTTGTTTTATGTTTAAAGTCAAATCAAAAGCAGATGTGCATAAATACCATAAATGAAATTAGTTTTAATTATTAAACAAACGACTTCCACAGACAGGAGAAATGAACAGTTCTTGTGTGAGCACTCAGATTGTGATGCTGACATGAGTCACTGTGATAAACTTGGGACGATGAAATTTTGACCAATCCTCTTTTCTCTCCTCAGGCCTCTTCTATACAGACATTGTTGTTTGGTGAAGTCCCGTGATGTGGCTGACACTGAGCTGATCTGACAGGTGTTGGACAGAACACACACGCCACAGCAAACTGGCAACATTTTAAGGTACAAAATATGCCTAAAACATGTTTACGCATTGTGTACAAATGACCGGTCACTGAAAAGATTCTCCTTTTAATACCATGGAGAGAAAAAAAAAAAAAAATACAGTATTATTTCTCTACTATATTTCAGTTATTCCCTCCATTTTTTAAGTATTGTTCAAAAGGTCATGTTATATTTTTACTTAAAAATGGTTACTATTTTAAAGAAGGATTTTGAGTGCAAATTGAAGATGTGAGCAATAAACAATAGCAAATTTGGTGTCTGTATGTCTGATGAAGAGTAGTCAGTAGAGCGGGGAGCCCATAGGCTGTGTGTTCACAATGTGTCCTGGATTAGACACCTTAGTGTGGCCTGTGGAGAGATGTTCCTCACCCTATTCACACAGTCCGTTTGCTGCAGCTGAGCTGCCCTTAACAGGCCCCCAGCCAAGAGGGACCCTTTTAGTTCCACATGTCCCACCTTTGTGTAGGTGACGCTCACCATCTCCTTTTTTTTTATTACGATTAAGACTCTTAAATATTTCATTAGCTTGTGCTTTAGTGTGTTCACAGTTTTCACATTCACAGTCCCAATTTGTAACTGTTGTTTAACTACTTCGCTCTGTAAGTAAGTACAAGTGTTATCAGGCCATCTGTGTGAGGCTGACTTGGCTGTATTAACGACAACACAAATGTTTTCAGTTTGTTTTAAGGGCCTGTAAATGTATGTTAGATAAGCTCCATTTACCAGTTAAATATACATTTATGTTTTTGCTTATTCCTGTGTCTCTCTGAAAAAATGCTCTCATAAATGAAGCAGCTCTGTATCCATAATGGTCACATA
Source organism: Paratrypauchen microcephalus (assembly GCA_036785185.1). NCBI lineage: Eukaryota > Metazoa > Chordata > Actinopteri > Gobiiformes > Gobiidae > Paratrypauchen > Paratrypauchen microcephalus. Next base: position 1,969,614 of record JAVJIX010000012.1, on the reverse strand, counting down.
AAGTTCACAGTTTCTGAGGCCTTTGTTCCATCACAGACATACACTCACTCTCACACAAACATGTTGACATGCTCATCTGTCACTAGAAAAGTGCCACAGGCTGCAGCCTTGGCACATAGACTCTGAGCTGAGTGAAGATGCTTGAAGCCAGGATGCTCCAGTCAAAATGTCAAGAAATGGAGATGCCACAATAAATGTGCTCAGTCATTGATTTGAGGTGTAGTGGTGTTGAAGAAAGTGTGACACGATGTGGACTCCTCTCGTGACCACCAGCTCTGTGAAATAACCTGGTCATAATAATTATTATTAGTTTGTTCATGAGACGAAACATATAGTTCCCCTGTGTCACTCTTTAGTTTACTGCCAGAGTTATTCATATATCTAAAGATGAACTTCTTAAGGAAGAGCGGGAAGACCCCATGTGCATAGGGTTTGGTCAAGGTGTATTGTTTACTGTGAAGCGCAGGGGCTGTAAATTGGAATTATAATCATTATTTTCCATCTGCATTTGTTCAAGAAACAGCTGTTGAGTTTTGCGCAAGATTCAGAGTGGCAGGGCCTGGAGTTGTTCTTGTTTGTTTGGCTAACTTAGCTTTGACATGTTAGCTCTTGGCAGAGTTTTGAGCTGAACTCAACATCTGTGGCAACTGTCAGCAACGCTGATCCGTCCTGTCTGGCTTTCTCCCTTTCTTGTGTGTTTATATCTTTCTCAATCTCTCAGTGCCTTCCAGGATTGCCCCGTGACCTGGGGTAAATGCCCACATAGAAAAGTGGTAAAAATGGGAACCTTGGATGCCACTGGACCACTTTCTTCTGCCACTCCTCATCTCTATCAGCACCACATCAGCTGGTCCAAGGTCGTGAGGTCATGTGAACATCTGGCCCCTCTGCCATGTTTTCTGAGTTCAGTGGGTAGCATCTGTTTATAGACCTCACTACCTTCAGTATCTTTGACAACAGGAGCCATGCTGAGAATCACAGGGAAAAGATTTGATCAGTCAGAAGTGTTGACAAGCCCAACATCTGAACCAAGTCAAAGCTGACACAGTCACCTCTAAATCAAGAAAAATGAGAAGGTAGCATTGCGTTGAAATGAAATTTATTTACCAAAATCATTTCCCTTGGGCACAAGTCAAAGAACTATGAGTGAGTTGTGAGTGTGTGAAACTTTCCATGTGTATGGTAACAGTACTGTTCCAAATAGTAACTGTGTTGATAGCTCTTTTTGAGCATTGTCAGATTAGATTATTAACCACCTCTGCCACTTATAAGTGAAAAGCCATGGAAAAGTAGTCTGAAAGATTCACAATGGTGTTGACTGCCCATGACTGCCCTATGATATAAACTTGAATTCTTTGATTTAAGCATATCAGGTGATGTGTATTTGTCTAAAATACACCCTCAGTGTGACCTAAGGAAATCAACATCAAGGTGTGAAGAATTATTAGGCTTCTTTTCCTCAGGCAAAATCGGCCAAAAATGAGATTTAACTGACTCTGAAAAGTCAAAAATTGAAAAGTTTTTCAGAGGGATGCAGCTCTCATGAAATCGCAAAGATACTGTGGTGTGATCACAGAACCATCAAACATTTTGTTGCAAATAGTCAATGTTGTGACAAGAAATGTTTTGAGGAAAAAAAGACTCAAATTAACTGCAAGAGGTTTGAGAAGAATCAGACATGAAGCAACCAGGAACCCATTATCCTTCAGCACTGTCATATTCCAGAAATGCAACCTACCTGGAGTGCCCAGAAGTACAAGGTGTTCAGGGCTCAGAGACATGGCCAAGGTAAGGAAGGCTGAAACCCAAACACCACTGAACAAGAAACAAAAGCTGAAACTGGGCCAAGAATTATCTGAAGACAGATTTTTCAAAGGTTTTATGGACTGATGAGAGGAAAGTGACTCTTGATGGATCAGATGGATGGGCACAGAGTTCTACTTTGACTCAAATGGCAGCAAGGTGGATGTGAGGAACTGTTATAGGCTGATATTATTAAAGATGAGCTAGTTGTACCTTTTTGGGTTGAAGATGGACTCAAAATGAACCAAAACCTTCTGCCATTTTTTAGAACACACGTTTTTCAAGCAGTACAGGAAAAAGTCTGCATCTTTCAAGAGGACCAAGAGGACTGCATCAAAGTATTCCACTGCGTGGCTAGCCAGTAAAGGCTTTAAAGATGAAAAAATAATGACATGGCCCCCTTCCTCACCTGACCTAAATCCTAAAGAGAACTTGGAGGTCCTTCTTAAATGTGAAATTTACAGTGAAGGAAAACACCTCTCTGAACAGTGTCTGGGAGGCTGTGGGTGCTGTTGCACAAAAAGTTGATTGTCAACAGATCAAGAAAGTGACAGACTCCATGAATGAAGGTTATGACCATTATTGAAAAGAAGGGTGGCTATGAAAGGTGAAAATAAACAAGTGAGAATGGAAAATGTTAATTTTCATTTATTGTCTAATAAATCTGTTGTGTAATAATTCTGCACATTAATAGATGTCCAATAATTGTGCACACAACAATTTTCTCCTGAGAAAGCCAAAACCTCACTTTTACTTTCTTAAATTTTATTAAGGTTTATTAACATTTTGGATTGAGCAAGAGCACTCTAGTTCAATTATAAAATGAATCCTCATAAATACAACTTGCCTATAAATACAGAGGCCCCTATGATGAGCATCTGGTGGCCAGGCCTTCCCCCACGGAGCCTGGCCGGGCACAGCCTGAAGGAGAGACGTGGGGCCATCCTCCCGTAGACCCAACACCCACAGGAGGATCCATAAGGGGCCGTTGCAGAGATATCTGAGCGGCAGTTGAAGGCAGGGGCCTTGACGACCGGATCTCTGGACATGGAGACTAGCTCTGGGGACATGGAATGTCACCTTGCTCGGGAAGGAGCCCGAACTCGTGTGGGAGGTTTAGCATTACAGCCTAGATATAGTCAGCCTCACCTCCATGAGCAGCTTGGGCTCTGGAACCCAACTCCTTGAGGGGTGCTGGACTCTCCATTTCACTGCTGTTGCCCACGGGGAGCGGGTGTGGGCCTGCTCATTGCCCCACAACTCAGCCGCCATGTGTTGGGAGTTCACCCCGGTGAATGAGAGAGTTCAGTTCAGGGACAGGTCTAACACTGTTGTGTCAGCCTATGGGCCGAACAGCCGAACCTGGGAGGGGTACTGGACAGTACAACGACCTGGGACTCCGTTGTTCTACTGGGGGACTTCAATGCCCACAGCAACGACAATGACACATGGAGAGGGGTGATTGGGAGGAACAGCCTCCCTGATCTGAACCTGAAAGGTATCCTGTTATTGGACTTCTGTGCTAGCCACAGTTTGTCCATAACGAACACCATGTTTGAGCACAAGGGTGTCCATCAGTGTACGTGGCACCAGGACACCCTAGTCAAGAGGTCGATGATCAAATTTGTTGTCATGTCATCTGCCCTCCGACCGCGTGTCTTGGACAATTGGGTGAAGAGAGGGGCAGAATTGTCAACTGATCACCACCTGGTTGTGATTTGGGTCAGCTGGCAGACCCAAGCAGATAGTGAAGGTCTGTTGGGAACATCAACCTCTGGGAGAGCTTCTCCCAGATTGCAGGGGAGGCTAGGGACATGGGAGTCCGAGTGAGCTTTGTTTTCGGCCTCTATTGTCAATACAGCTGCTTGTAGCTGTGGTCATAAGGTCTGTGGTGCCTGTCACAGCGGCAGTCCCCAAACCCGGTGGTGGACACTGGAAATAAGGGATGCCCTCAGGCTGAAGAAGGAGTCTTACCAGGCCTTGTTGGCTCATGGGACTCCTGAGGCAGCTGACAGGTACCGGCAGGCCAAGTGTGCTGCAGCCTGGGCGGTCGCAGAGGCAAAAACTCAGGGTTGGGAGGAGTTCGGAGAGGCCATGGAGGACAGCCTCAAAGAAATTCTGGCAAACCGTCTGACACCTCAGGAGGGGGAAGCAGTGCTTTACCAACACCGTTTACAGTGCAGGTGGAGAGCAGTCTGGGGTTTCGGACAGTGGAAGGAATATTTTGAAGATCTTCTCAATCCCACAGTCATGTCTTCTGGGAAGGAAGCAGAGGCTGGGGACTCGGAGTCGGACTCGTCCATCACCATGGCTGAAGTCACTGAGGTGGTTGGCAAGCTCCTCGGTGGCAAGTCTCCAGGGTGGATTAAATCTGTCCTGAATATCTTAAGTTTCTGGATGTTGTAGGCCTGTCTTGGCTGACACGTCTATGGAACATCGCATGCCGATCGGGGACAGTACCTCTGGACTGGCAGACCGGGGTGTTAGTCCCTCTGTTTAAGATGGGGGACTGAAGGGTGTGTGTTCCATCTACAGGGGAATCACACTCCTCAGCCTCTAAGTCTCTTTCCGGGTACTGGAGAGGAGAATACGACCGATCGTTGAACCTCAGATCCAGGAGGAGCAGTGTGGTTTTCATCCCGGCCGGGGAACACTGGACCAGCTTTATATTCTCCATTGGGTGCTCGAGGGTGCATGGGAGTTTGTCCAACCAGTCCACATGTGTTTTGAGGATCTGGAGAAGACAGTCGATCGTGTCCCTTGTGGGGTCCTGTGGGGAGTGCTCTGGGAGTATGGGGTATGGGGCTCTTTACTAAGGGCTGTCCGGTCCCTGTATGACCGGAACAGGAGCTGTGTTCGCATTGCTGGCAGTAAGTCGGACCTGTTTCTGGTGCATGTTGGACTCTGCCAGGGCTGCCCTTTGTCACTGGTTCTGTTCATTATATTTATGGACAGAATCTCTAGGCGCAATCAGGGACCGGAGGGGATCCTGTTCGGAGGGGATCCTGTTTGGAGACCACAGGATCTCATCTCTGCTGTTTGCGGATGATGTTGTCCTGATGGCTTCATCGAACCGGGACCTCCAGTGTGCACTGGTGCGGTTTGCAGTCGAGTGTGAAGCGGCTGGGATGAGGATCAGCGCCTCCAAATCCAAGTGGAAAAAGGTGGCTTGCCCTCTCCAAGTGGGTGGAGACTTCTTGCCTCAAGTGGAGGAGTTCAAGTATCTCGGGGTCTTGTTCATAAGTGAGTGAGCTGAGCCAAAAGGCAAAGCTCTCAATTTACCGGGCAATCTACGTTCCTACCCTCACCTATGGTCATGAGCTCTGGGTAATGACCAAAAGGACAAGATCGTGGATACAAGCAGCCGAAAGGAGTAGCTGGGCACTCCCTTGGAGATAGGTGGAGGAGCTCAGTCACACAGGAGGAGCTCAGAGTAGAGCAGCTGCTTCTCTATATCGAGATGAGCCAGCTGAGGTGGCTCGGGTATCTGCCCCTGATGCTTCCTGGACGCCTCCCTCAGGAGGTGTTCCGGGTATGTTCCACCGGGAGGAGGCCCCAGAATGCGCTAGAGGGACTATGTCTCTCAGCTGGCCTGGGAACGCCTTGGGATTCCCCCAGAGGAGCTGGAGGAAGTGTCCGGGGTGAAGGAAATCTGGGAGTTCCTGCTTAGACTGTTGCCTCCATGACCCAGCCCTGGATAAGCGGAAGAAAATGGATGGATGGAAGTACAACTTGCCTAATACGTGAAAAGTCCCTCAGTCGTCCAGGTAGAATCCATGATCAAAGGAGAAGTTCAATTTGTCAACTGGACAAAGTTTGTTTGGTTGAAAACGTTTCGCCGCTCATCCGAGAGGCTTCGTCAGGCTGACGAAGCCTCTCGGATGAGCGGCGAAACGTTTTCAACCAAACAAACTTTGTCCAGTTGACAAATTGAACTTCTCCTTTGATCAACTTGCCTAATAATTATGCACACAGTGTATTACTGAGATATATTGGGTTGCTAAACATGAATTATATATTTAAATGTCCACATTCATGGCAACTTATAACCCTAATATAGATATCAGCTTATCTTGTTGTCTGTTACTTCCATATCAATCAATCAATCAATCAATCAATCAATCAATCAAATGTTTATATAGCACTTTTCATTAAAAAAATAAATAAAAATAAAGTAACACAAAGTGCTTTACAGTGATTAAACACAATCCAACATTTCTTTCCACTCACCCAACCAGCCCCCACAGTTGCCTGACCCCACACAACCAAATAACCCAAACAGTAACACACACTTACACGCACACACATGCACACACAGTCACACACATACTAACATGCTAAAATACATAAAACTGCACATAGTAAAATGTGAGGCTGAATACAGGCGAACCAGTTGAGAGAGCACCATCAGAGGAGCCGTCTACACCAAGAGCAGAGAGCCGTCCACCGCCACCAAGAACCGCCACAGGGCCCAGGGAAGAGACGAGGCCCAAGCACCATCGCCCCACCTGGACACATAGACCAACCCTCCAGGACACAGGGGAAGAGGGGACCAACCCTCCACCAGGACACAGGGACCAGAGGAGATATGAGGCCTAAGCACCACCCCTCCACCAGGAGCCCATGGGACAGACCCTGGCAGCCTCAGTGGACCACTGCTCCTGGTACAGAGGGCTCCTACAGAGGAAACACTGGAATTCCAAAAAATATAAAGGAATATTAGTTAAAGCTAATAATGCGCCTAAATCAAATAAATTAAATAAAATATGAATAATAAAAACAAATAAAACTATAACATTTAAATCAAAGGCCAAGCTAAAGAGGTGAGTCTTGAGCATACTCTTAAAAACATGAATGTTTTCTGCTGCCCTGAGGTAGGCAGGCAGTTCCATAGGCGAGGGCCGTAGTACTGAAAAGACGCCTCTCCGTGAGTGTGTGTCCTGACTTTGGGAATGACCAGGAGCCTGCTGCCGGAGGAGCGAGGGTTCATAAGGTGAAAGCAGTTCTGAAAGATAAGAAGGCCTGACAACATTAAGACATTTAAAAACCAATAAAAGAACTTTAAAATCCTATTTGTTTACATTATCCCTGTATTACAAGGAGCCATTGCATATATTTTCAAATAACGAAAATGTCACTTTGATTCAGATACCTACACCTTGAGGCTTACAGCATGTATACTTCATGAGGCTGGCTGTTTGTGAGTGGATTGTGAGCAGGTAGTGTCCCTCTGAGCATGCTCCCTGTGAAGTTTGAGCAGCAGACGGAGCTGTGATGTCCGGGCTCTTCGGGGTCAGGACAGGAATTATTGAACAGAGGGTGGCTGACAGAGGGAGCTGGCACTGGGACCGAGCAGATGTTGCAATCATAAAGAAAGACGCAGGGCCAAAATTAAATATTTAGAGCAGGGGGGAGAGAAATCAGAGGACAGTCTTTGCTCCTTTGCTCCTTAACCTGTCACAAGTTTATGCTCCACTGATTGGTCAAGTAATGTTGTGACAAGCTACCAGCTAAATAAACTGATATTGTGCTAGGACTTCAAAGGTTTGATCAAATATGTTGAACAAAATAGATTCTTGAAGAGACAGCTGTTGTGAACATACTGTAGATTCATTATTCACAAGCTGGATGTCCCAGGACACAGCATGTTATGTCAAAGTGGTTTAAAGCATTTACGCCACAGCGGTGCAGAGAGGAGAGCTGTAGAAAAGAGGGAAAACTGACAGAACATCCTCAGAAAATTGTTTTACCACAAGTGTTTTGTTTTGCCTTATTTTAAAAGCCCCAGATCACTAGGAAATACAAGTGATGTTGAATATTTGATGGTAAGGTTTCAGTGCAGCCAACCACTCTGGTTGATTTGCACTTTGACTGTGAGATTTGTAAACCTGTATGTGTGAGTTAAAGATCCCCAGTTTGAGGCAATCTCTGTCTAACTACAGTATTGGAATTTTATCGAGATATGGATTTATTGTTTATTATTTATCTATTATCTAATTATCTTTTTAATTATGAGGTCTACAGTTAATCATCTATCAGTGAAAGCATGTGGTTTCGAGCACAGTTTGGAGGACAACATTTGACAGTTTTTTGTGATAAATGGCAATGATTACATAATAATAATAATAATAATAATAATAGTTAATCTTGGAATAGGTCACACACTATATTCATATCTAGTAAAGTTGGTGACACGATCATTATGCTACTACGAAATCGAACTTACTTGCACCCAACAATATTGTAATGATTGAGAATCTACTGTAAATGCTGTGGATTGAAGAAAGTCATTAAAAAGGCAAATGTGTTTAATTTTAAGTGAGGATGCCCCCATCTCAGCCTTTGTCAGCGAGGTCGAGCTGAAAGGATTTGACACTGAAATTATTATTCCTCTTGGCTTTATTGTAGCTCGTCAGTTGGAGGAATTATCTGAGAGATAAGCTGACTGACAAAAACCCTCTCTTCTAATAGACCTACTATTTGTCTCGGCCTCGTGGGCCTCCATACATTAAAGAATCCATTTCTTAAACACTTGAGGTCACTTGTGATTTCAGACAAACAAATGTGCCCCAGTAGTCACAGAAGATTAGTCATAGAGTATTTGTGTCTGTCAGTGAACAATTGGGCTTGTCTTTGTCCCATAGCATATTATATTATCAGGTGAGTTGAAAATGGTTGCATACCCCACTGTGAGGTGACATTTTCCAGGCGACGCTGTATTGCAGACTCCCTTGAAACTGACTCCTTTATAAACTGCAGAGAGCAGGAGACTTGCACTTCCGCTTCTGTTTGTGTGAGACATGCTAACAACACAAGACACGTGCGGGTCACACCAAAGGTCATGTCTTAATAGATTTCAGACAAGAAGACACTAAATGTGTGATGTGGATCAGTATACAAGGCTTTATGAAACCAGGAATGTTTTGGGCTGTATTTTTTGGTTAGTTCATCTGTTACAAAAAATGTTTTAACCCAAAGGAGAAATTGATTCTAAGATGAATCAATGATTTTTTTTTTTCTTTTTCTCAAGCCACAAGGAGTTAATACATTTGCATTAAAATACTTACCCACCTTTTTCATGTTTGCAGTGTTTAATATTACAAATATGTCATAATATTTAATAATTATCAGTAAATTACAAATGTAGAATTGAATTGAAAACATATGTTAAGAAATGGAGGTGACAATTGAAAACAACATATAAATCAGTCACTGAAGAAAACCTCTAGATTTCAGTGTGTTATAAACCCTTGTTTGATATATTTAATATAAATGGTTATTCCTATCATTCCTATCATAAATGATTTTTCCGCCGACATTCCCCAGTGCAGCTAACATTCCAGTTCAACTTTGCTTTGAGTGAAAAGTGCTGCTGCTCTTGTTTCCATTACCATCTTCACCTTGAGATAAACGGCTCTTTCTCAGCTCTGCCATAAGGTTTTATATCAGATGACGTGTTTAGCATCTGACTACTACAGCTTATATTGTTGCAGCAGAAATAAAACAATCATTTCAAGTGTAGTTTGTTTGGGGGCTGCTGTCCCGAGAGTGGGGTGGCGTATTCATTGCTTTTATAGGGAGAGGACAGTGGCAGGTGACAGGTTAACTCTGCTGTGTAAATTCTCGGGCTGTGTATGATATAGGCTGTGATCCTGTGCTCCTTGATTAGATCTGAGCTAGTAAATATCCTGTGATTAATCAAAAGGGTTGTTCTGCGTGTAGCCTCTCTGTGTCACCTTCACAGCCGAGGAGCAGGACCGCCTTGTTTACCACACTACAGCAGCTCCTCCTGAAAACCCACTTATTTTGTCTCCGCTCAAGGGGTCACAACATGAAATTGCAGTCCGGTCTTTTACTGTACGTGTGTAAGCAGGCTGTAGGTTTATTTATCATGCTGAATAATATGATATCTTATATAAGATGCACACTTCATATCTTTTTCCTATTAACATTAAATACTTGAACCATGTCTTTTTATTGCAAGACATTTAGGGCACAAACCGAAACAGATTTGTTATGGGCTATTTACATGCACGAAGCATGTTGAAATTAAAACCAACATGATAATAGGCAATTACAGTAATTAATAGTCAGAACTAATTACTTAGGCCTGTAGAGATTCATTTAAACAGGAGCATTCAGTGTGTGTGTTGAGGCACAAAAAAACCAACTAAAACCCAAGTAATTAACACAGTGCTTAAATAACTTAGAGTAACTATAACGCTGTCTCGTAATTGGTGCAATTACATCTATATTAGAGCCCCGAACCAAGTGCCTCCTCAAGAGTTTTAATGGAAGTGAGTTACTTTTCTTTGATTGTGCCCTTTTGCATATGTTATATAATATTCTCTTTAATATATTCTCAGCCTTTAATTATATTTGATGCCACTTCAGATGTTTCTATATGAATTAAGTGTTTTGTATTTATTTTTTACCAGTTGAATAAACCAGTGAACAGGCATATACTTTCATCATAATATTAATTGAGAACTGTTTGGCAGTAAATGTGCTCTGTGTTCAACTTTATTATAACTTTATGGATTGTACGGTTGTCTTGTTATTAAATAGATTATTTTTGTTGCTCTGTACGGTCATGGACACTGTCTTTAGTGCTAGCTGCATGATTTCCATGATTACTGCCCCCTTTCACAGTGACCCAGTGACTGTCACTAGACACCGGTGAGTGGGACACACATGTCATGTTAATACGGTCTTTAAGCATTTAAGTGTGGCTCCTCCACAGAACAGGGTCTGGATCTGTCTGGAAATATAGATCTATAATTGCTGTGGTGTGGTGGTGCTACCAATATGAGCCTCCCACATGTCACCTCTGCCAGACCCCGATGCTCGTCACTGTCAACGGGCCTGAAAAATCTGCCTAACAAGCTTACATAAATCTACAGCTGCATTTGATACTGCACCGAGGAGACTGAGCAACTTTCAAGGAGACTTCATATTGGATGTTGCAAGCTTTGATTGCATTTCAGAAAAAAAATAGGAACCCACTCTATTGGCCCTGTATCCAAACAGTCTAGGTTTGCTAATTTTGTCACAGTCAATTTGAAAACAGGGCCCTGAGAATGAAGTTCCTGAGTGCTTTGCAGAGGGCGTGAGTGGCTTTGACAGGCCGGCTGAAATATGTTCCGCTCTACCTTTTTTCATTATGCAAGCAGAGGCCAAAAATGCAAATCTGGGACTCTATCTCAAGAGGTTATTAGAGATGTGACATATCAAACAACTGGCTTCAAATAGCGGACATTATTTCTGCATCAATGTTTTCCAATATTCTAATTTCTACTATCAGCTTTTGGGATTTTCCTCATACACGGAGCTGCCTCTTAATAGAGTGCACCCTAAAATCATTTCTGAAACGTCCGTAGTGTTTAGTACGGCAAGAGTCTGTGATTATCTCATCCTAAATGGTCTGACTGATAGACAGGATCTGTCTCATGGCCTTCTTTCAGCAGTGATGAATTGGCTTAATGGTGGGTAGACTGAAGACCAGTGAGGAGGGGTGAGAGGGGACATTAACTGACATGGTTTTATAGCCTATCAGCATTGTCAGGCCGACCTCTGCTGTGATTTCAGCATTTTTTTTCTCCTGCACCATAAGTCAGAACGAATGGTAGGACCTAAGCTCAGTTAAACACAACACACTAAGAGCACGACGCCGTGTGACATCTCCACTGTCAGACATCCACAAAGGTCTGACACACTGACTGAGAACACTGTGCAACAGCTGATCTATGAGAGACACATGATCAAAGGAGAAGTTCAATTTGTCAACTGGACAAAGTTTGTTTGGTTGAAAACGTTTCGCCGCTCATCCGAGAGGCTTCGTCAGCTCTGGCCCTCATGCTGGTTCGACCCTGTTTATATCTAGCTGCAAGGGAGGGGCTAGCTTCCCAGAACAAAGCTCTGACCTATCCCTGCTACTCTCTTTTGTTTTACGAATTCCTCTGGCGTCTTGTATTAGCATATCTATCAGCCCGCTCACTACACTGAAACAACTCTGAAACCATCAGCTAATCTGTCTCTTTGTATTTCAAATTTCTCTGGCGTCCAATTCCCTATTCAAGACAACAGCCCTCTCCACCCCTCTGCAATGGCTTGTCTGTCCTAATGATTCTTTGTTTGAGAATTGAATTATAGATGGGAGACAAGTTGTGTCTAACTCCCCCATTTCTGTTTAACGACGGATTCTCTTTTTTGACAAAAATAGCCTCTTTAACTCCCCTCTCAAACCAGTTCTTTTCCCTGGCTAAGATCTGAACCTCACTGTCCTCAAATGAATGGCCCGCGGCTTCTAGGTGAAGATATACGGCAGATGACGGTCCACTCTGGCCCGCCCGCCTGTGTTGGTACATCCTCTTGTGAAGTGGCTGTTTGGTTTCTCCAATATAGCGCTCACTGCAGTCTTCACTACACTGAATGGAGTAGACCACATTGCTTTGTTTGTGGCTCGGTGTTTTGTCCTTTGGGTGGACGAGTTTTTGTCTTAAAGTGTTTGTGGGTTTGAAATAAACTGGAATTTCATATTGTCTGAAAATCCTCTGTAGTTTTTCCGAAACGCCGGCCAGGTACGGAATCGCTACCCCTTTCCTCCTGGGTTCAGATTCTCAGTTGTCTTGTTTCTTGCCCTTGTCTCTCTTGGTTTTGTTGACAGCCCATTTAGGATAACCACAAACAGAGAGGGCTTCCTGCACATGTTGTTCTTCTTTCTCCTTACCCTCTGTGCTTGTGGGAACCACTTGTGCCCTGTGTTGTAATGTCCGAATAACACCCAGTTTGTGCTGCAGTGGGTGGTGTGAATCAAAAAGCAGGTATTGGTCTGTGTGTGTGGGCTTCCTGAAGACTTCTACTTGGAGTCCCCGGTCTCCTCCTATTGTTACTGCACAATCTAAGAATGCCAATGTGTTATCATTAGCATCTTCACGGGTGAATTTGATATTAGGATCTACAGAATTGATATGTGCAGTAAAAGGTTCCAAATCTTGAATTTTGATTTTTGTGAAATTATCATCAACATAACGCAACCAGTGTGTGGGCGGAGAGCCTGGATATGAAGCTAAGGCACTCTGTTCAAATTGTTCCATGTATAAATTAGCCATGATAGGGGAGACCGGTGAGCCCATCGCACAGCCGTGGATCTGCCTGTAAAAGTTCCCTCTGAACTGGAAATAGGTGGTATTTAGACAAATTTCCAACAGTTGGCAGATTTGGTCAGGAGAAAGTTTGGTTCTCTCTTCTAGCTTGGAATCCTGTAGTAATCTCCTTCTCGCTGCTTCGACCGCTACAGCTGTGGGGATACAAGTGAAAAGAGAGGTTACATCAAAGGAAACCATTGTCTCATCCTGACCAAACTGGAGAAACTTAACTTTGTTAACAAATTCGGCTGTGTTCTCAATGTGGTGCTCCGTGTTACCCACCAATGGAGCCAAGATGGTTTTTAGGTGTTTGGCCAAATTATATGTGATAGAGTCAACACTACACACAATGGGTCTGAGTGGTACTCCTTGTTTGTGAATCTTCGGGAGGCCATAGATGCACGGGATAGCATCACCAGGGTACAATCTGTAATACAGCTGTCGATCAATGGCTTCTTCTTTCCTCAACTTCTGCAAGCAATCAATGATCTTCTTTTTGTACCCATTGGTGGGGTCCCGTTTCAGTACTTCGTATGTTGTCGTGTCACTGAGTAGGCTGTTCACCTTAGCCTCATAATCAGCTGCGTCCAAGATCACCGTGCATCTCCCTTTGTCCGCAGGCAGGATTTGGATGCTCTGGTCCCTCTCTAGAGCAATGATGGCCTTCCTCTCCTCTGGTGTTACGTTTGAGGGTGGAAGTTTAGCATTGCTCAATGCAGCTGTTAATTTCAGTCTAAGGTCTCCAGCTTCTGTCTCTGTGAGCTTGTTGTTTCTAATGGCGGTTTCAGCTGCCGTGATGTAGTCCACCGTGGGGATGTGGTTAGGAGTCACAGAGAAATTCAGTCCTTTGCACAGAACTTCTTTCTCTGTCTGAGTGAGTACCCGGTTAGAAAGATTTTTCACCCAGCGTTCTTTGTGCACTGATTGGCTAGACACACATTGTTTCACTGTTTACTGGGATAATTACACATTTAAACCAACATATCATATGATATTTTTCATTAATCAATATATATTTTAATTTAACACTTATACACTTATGAATACTGAAACGTACAGTACAAACAATTACAATTAGTATTTTGTCAATGTACTAATTACAGTGATGTTTGCGAAGTTTGTAATGTAATGCTTGAGTGGCTCTAACTTGTTTTATTGCCTACTTTTAATTTGTTTTCCTTGTTTAAAATAAGAATTTGAGTTTAGTATTAACTGTTTGGTACAGACTCTGAGTACTTCTTCCTGCTCAGGCCTTTCCAAACTGTGACTGAATGAAGCACATTACACCCATGTTCTTTGTGAGAATTTAACAGCCCCCTGTTTTCAACACATCATTATTTGTGATAAATTAGCAGCTGATGATAGTGCTATACACAAATTTGTAAATGAGTAGGGTGCACCTGTCAGCGGGACTCATTTGCTAATAATGACTCTACACTGAATAAGTAATGGCCTTTTTAATTTCAGTTGACTCCTTAACCGTCTGTTTTGTATTACTCTGCCATTTTATTTGTAGCAAATGGATTTTTGGATAAATTCTTCTTAGTTGTTTATAGCCATTTTCCCCTCAAGATAAGTTGACGATGTCTAGCTGGTAATGGTTTAGCCTATTTTTCATTTTTGATGGCGCCAACTGCTTGGTGAATGATACAAAATGAAACCAAAAATACAAATATATAGGGGATTGCTGTCCTGTGGCACACAGTAAATATAAATAAATAGTAGATATAACCAACCACAAATCTTTCATGGATAAACATTAAGGGTGATACAAGATCTTGTGTCAGAATAATCTTGTTATATTTGTTTACATTTAAAATTAAAGGGTTAAATATCAGACTAATATCTGTTTGAGAAGTCATAGTTTAAAAAATAAAATTGTTCGATGAAAATCGTGGCCTGCACTATTTTTTCCTGTCCTATCTCCCTAATAAACATGAAGCACAGGATATGGCTATGTTACTTAAAGAATATATTCAAAGACAAGAAGATATATGTGACCTTCAGCAATGAAATTGTCCCATAGTAAAATGTTTTTATTGTACCAAATCATTTGGTATAATTGAATTTTTCTCTCCTGCCCTCATATTCCCACAATGGCCTCTTATTGCTGAGGCTGCAAGCCCTCACATTATAATGGCAGGATCAGATTGGCTTTTCAGGATTGCTGCCCATCTCTTACAGTCCAGCCACCTTCCCACTCTCGTTCTGCAAACTTTACATTTAAACCATTCCATTATAGTGCTGATTACAGACGCCTATTGGTCCTCATTAGTGCCCACTGATCCTTGGCTGGGTCCATGTCCTAACATCTTTTAATTAGTATTTATGAAAATCTAATCAGTGTAATAACTCCGATTAATCTCCCCTTTTGCACTTATTTTCGCTGCCTTTTTTATTCCAGGATCTTCCAGGCTCCGAGGCTGATGAGATTCAGGATCTTGTCTGAGGCCGCCAGGTATGTGTTCTAATGAGACAAAGAGACCTTGAAATCCTTAGTAAAGAAAGGACAAACGTTTGGCCTATACACATCTATATACACTGTTCTTTGTTATTAGCTTACTTACATTAACTTCATATAAATGATTGTGTCAGACGAAAACAGAGGGTGGTGAGTTTTGGTGAAGCCAGCCAGCCCTGGTGCGACCTGTAATATGATGTGAAAGCCAAGGCAGGATTTGGCACAGAGCGGCCATTTTGTGTCTGGTCAGAAGCGTGCTTTACTGTCACTTTGGTACATATCTGAGTCTCAGATTCAAAAGACCATAAACCTTAAAACTACACAGTCATAGCAATATACCGCAGCATAAAATTTGCACATCAAAATCTGACTGATTCATCAAGATATATTCTTAGTTAATCTTTATTTTAATTTCAGTTGTGTTTAGTGGAACTGCTAAGATGCCAGATATCCAGAGAAGGTGTTTTGGCTTTGGAAAGACACTCGGGTGAAATGGGACACCGAGCTGCCATTCCTCAGCAGCTCTGGCACACCCCCGGTAACATGATAAATGGTGAAACATTCATGCCACAAATTTGTACATGAAGGACACAGGCACAAAGCCGTTAAACCAGGCTTGCATCACAGCAATGTAAATATCCAGTCCCACAGATTGTGGCAGTGCAATATTCAGGGCCAGGTGTAGGAGGAAGGGGGAATAAGGTTGTGTTTATTAGCCGCTCCCTTGGTGCTCTCTAAATTGCCTTGTTTGCTCGGCACAAGCACACAAACAGATGCTGTCCTCTCTGCTCTGGGTAATTCTCTGGGTCTCTGGGTATTTAGTGAAAGGCCTACCACACACGCAGCCTCATTTGTGTCTGTGCATACAAACACACTCGTCAGTACGAACTGTTCAAGAAGGCATTTACCTGCATGTGATAACCTCCCTGAGCTACTGGTCTGATTCATGCAAAGATTGTAATTGGACTTCTCCACATACTAAATCACACAATCCTTAACCTTCTTAGTGGCACAATTTCACTCTTATTAAGAAAATCTGCATTTAGGAGAGACCAATGCTAGAAGTCAAAATTAATCTTCTTTGACTGATTCTTAATGTGACCACAGTCTTGGAGTAATTATTGTCTGGATGGCTGTGCACCAGGCACCTAACACTGTCCTCCTCCTCCTTCCCCTTGTACAGGCCAGTCTTGGAGTGTGAATCCTCTGAAACTGACTGGTTATGGTGGGTACGCCAGGCATGTCATTTAGCGCTTGATCAGTGAGTCATGATTAGCCTGCCCTAGATTATTGTGATTAACGTCCACCCAGCAGACGACTGTCCTGTTGTCACCCGCCTGATGTGTTGAGACCCTAAAACCAGGAAAGAAAATAATACTAGTATGTTATAAAACTGCTAACTCTAAGGAAGACTGGTCCTCTGAAATGGGCATGCAAATACTCATTTTTTTCTGTTGTCAATCACAAAATGTAAAGCTTGAAAGGAGAGGAGTGTCCCTCCACAGTGCAGCGATGTTTGGTCTGACTGTCTACTCAGATTAGCGAAACCAATAGCTCATCAGCATCTTGTGTTGTGTAGTATTTACATCAGGAGGCCTGCATTGTACTTTCATATGCACCAAAATCCATGCTCTCATCTTTCCTTAGTGCATTGTTTTTCCCTTTCATTCACACCTCCTCCACCAACAAAGCAGGTTTGACCACAGCTGATTATAGTATTGAAGGCAGTCCAAGAGAATATGCATGTTCTCACTGTATGTCAAATTAGATCACAGCGAGGGGGAGATTCGGCGCGCTGACCCCCGTCTCTTCCCCTCAGACAATTGGTCGCTTATGGAGAGGTTCTGTAAGCAGGTCTGTGGAGCACACTGCACACTGTATGGCTGTTCGCCATCAGAAATGGCAGTGCTCAGAGAGCACAAAGATGGAGATCAAAAATTTGGGCCAAATAGTGAAAGTAACTGTCTGTCCCTCACTACAGTGAGGGTATTTTTAAGAGTAAATTGTTGACATGTGATGAACAGTTCTGTTATTCTGTTGTGAGCAGCTATCACCTCTATTGCAATAGTCAAAAGTCCAAGTTTTGTCGTGGCTCTTGTGTGGCCGCTGGAAAGAGTCAGTTTTGATTACAAAGTAACGCTGCAGCATTAGACAGGGGTTACATGCTGATATGCATTCTATCAGGATGATTTATGCAAATTATGCACATTATTCCCGCAGGAATCTCTCTTCTCAAAGTGCCAGGATAAATTGCCGGAAATTAGCCATAAAATTCAGTGTGCAGGGAGTGTGAGGTGAAGGCCGCCGAGGAGCCAAGGACATGGGGCCGTGGTGGTTCCGCTTGGCCTGGTATGCATCCCCCATGCCTGGCATTCATGGATGTTAAAGACCTCTGCTTAGACAGATACACTGAAGCCTGCGCTAGCACTCAACGCATCAGGAGGATCAGCCAAGCAAGTGTACGACTAACGGCCCAGTTTCATGCTCCAATAAGACGGTTCATTTCAACAAGACCAGGCCCTGATTGTTTACCATATTTTACACAATTTAAAATTGAATATATTATTAATTTACTTTGATTAGTTTTTACACTTAGAAATGTTATATAAGATCATCTTGGGCGGATATGGCTGTGTACAAATGATGTTGTTATTGATTTGCTGTTTATAGGCATTTGTGTGCCCTTGTTTACAGGAGCGTTGACCTTGTTCACCATAAACCTTAATCTTCATTACATTTGTAATCAGAAAACAGGCCTGAAACTGGGAAATGAGTAGTTGTTCCAGGAGCATGTAAACAAATGGTTGTCTGTTTAAGTGACATCGCTCCTTCATTAGACCTTCTTTATGGCATAACCCATGTGTGTGCATTCTGCTCTCTGTGAGTGTGTTGAGCGGACACTGATTCATAGTGTTATTGTGTCATCCTCATGTCTTTATTCCACAGGAGCTGGAGTTAATGAATATCACAAAGTCAAGATGAAATCCACTTGGCTTTAGCATCAGTGAAACTTGGGTGCCCTCCATCTGCATATTGATCAGGCAGGTGATCCCTGTCTCCAACTGCCTGGTCCTCTTACAGTTACACCCATTAATACGACCATAATACTTGTAACCTATAACCTATTGTGTTAACTGTCCGGGTAAAAAAAAAAAAAAGTTTATATTTGTACCTTTGATAGTAAAACCCAATCAACATATAACCTGTTGATATCGTTATAATTGCAATGAGATATTGTAATGATTTTTACCATCTTTCAAAACAGGAATAAAATGAGTTGAACACAATAACTTGTCATAATGAGAGATTTAAAATGGTTTTCTTTGCAAACAGTGTTTTGACATTTTCACAATCTTAAACTTTAACATGATTTTTATTCATTTACACTTAAATCACTTTATGTGATCTATTTTTGTTTTGCCGATGCTCAAAATTGGTTTGTGGGAAATCCCCCAGACAACAGCACAAATGACTACAGTGCCATGGCACATTTCAATCCCATGGGAATAAAAGAACATCAGATTAAGGCATGAAGACTAGCCATCAGGAAACGGGTATTAGGGGATTGAGACGATAATCAGATTATTGTGGAGGCAGTTTGAATATTAGAGTTGTTACTCAACAATTGTATTCCAGATGAGAGAACGTCATTTATTTCTCCCTGTTAGAGCTTTCAGTGTTGAACACGCCACCATATGTTTACCTGACGCCAGCCCGAACAACATTCCCAATTAAATGAATTAGGAACTCATTAAAAGAGAAGCAAACTGTACTAGTGAAAATATATACTCCAATACAACTGAAACTTTTAATCGGTTCTACAAAGGTAGTGCTTTGTTGAATGTACCTTAAATTGGAAATATGTAGAGGTTAATTGTACCACATAAAAAATACAGGGGGTCCTCGGGTTACGACGGTCTCGGGTTACGACGTTTCGTGGTTACGAACGCGCCCCCATTAAAAAAAATATGTATATATTACGCGTCATTCCGTCTTACACGGTTTAGCGTAGTAAAAGATGTAAACAAACGCACGCGGCGCACGGCGGAAGAACACGCTCTGTTGTGGTTGTAGGGAGAAGAAGACAGCCTCGTGTGCGTGTCCAATGTGGGCGGAAGTACGTGATGTGGGCTCTGATCTGCTCCTATGAAAGCGGCAGTGATAAACAAGCAGCGTAGTGGTCTAATTATTGAGATGGAAAGGTTATTGGTGCTTTGGTTGGAAGATCAAAGGCAAAATCCGGTTTACGACGAAATTCGGGTTACGACGCGTCTTAAGAACGGATCAACGTCGTAACCCGAGGACTCCCTGTACAGGCGTTACCCTTGTGAAAACAGATTTGGAAAGGCAAAAGCACTGAAATGTTTTGAACAAATATCAATCGTACGTAAAACTTGCTCTAATTGATATTTTACTTTGAAAAGTACTTGCCAAGAATAAATAAACCCTGCCGAACCTGAAGGATATCCTAAAAAAAAACTATGAATTGTACCTTAAGGGACATGATGGAATAAACTTCAGAAAATGGCAACCCTGAGGAGCCAATGTAGCGGCACTAATGTGTATTCAGTTCCTGTTAGCTGTGTCACATCTGATGGATAAAAGCCCATACAAGTTTATAGGTGTGTACACTTCACTTAACTAGATGTGACCTCTTTAGTTTCTACACTTTTATTAGCCTGTTCTGTGTGCGCACAAGCCACAAAGACAACATTATGCAGTGCTATCGTCACCCTGCCAAAAGTGAATTACCATCGGGTCCTTTGATTTGGTGCCTCGGCCTGTGCATCACATATATCTTATTGCTCTCTGCTGGGAGGAGTTTTCCGTCTTACAGATATGAAAAGGACATTTCAATTGAATGCATTCATGTATATTCCCACTTTCTTGTTTATCGTTTTAAGCATACATCACATCCTTGTTATGGATAGGCTCCCTGCTGGCCCTTGATATGGTAAACTGGACGTTTTATGGTTTATGAAACTGATGTTTTTATCACACACCTTTATTCATGAGTATGGCGTCCAGGTTTAAATGCTATTTAAAAAAAAAAATTAGATTTCACTAAAACTGTTTTGCATGTTTTATATTAATTTGCCGAAATGTGATAACACTTAAACACTAAAATAGCTTTATTTTTCTTCAGATGTTGTGTTTCGCTCACACATATGGCTCTGTTCCACCCCTGGGGAATGTCCTCCTCTAGGCTAATGTGAATATTAGTATGGGTTAAATGCTCCACTCATTTGTGCATTAATGCATATTGCATAATTAACATCTCCATTTCCAACAGCAATAGTTTAGACTTGTTGATGTAATATTTTTAAATGCAGTGCTTTGACTTAGCCTTAATAGAGAGATCCTTATGACAATACTATTAATGAAAGCTTCAATCTGAGGCAGGAAACAGTCAAGTAAAACAAATAAAAATATGGCTCTTCTTCGGTGGCCCACTTATAATGCTATGTTTTTCCCAGTAACTTGTACCTTAATTCTACCAAATCCTTTTTGTTTACTTTACACTCTTTGACTGTCTAACTATAGTTTTATTAGCCTATGTATTTTTTCATATTTAAAGCTAAAAAAGCATACAGTTTCATGAGAAATTCTCATTTTTTTTATTTTTAAAATAGCAATAGGCCTATGTATAAAATAAAACAGCCTATGTCAAAGCGTAGGCCTATTTATTCGGTCGCGTTTAAATTGCCTCTGTCCAAGGTGCTGAAGTCGTCAGATCACCGGCAATTTGATTTTTTATTTATTTTTACATTTGATTCCTTTGTGAAGTTAATAATGGCAATAGTAAATTAAGAGCTATTTATGGAAGAATTACTTGTTCTTTGTTTCACTGCGTTTTGTTAAAGTTTACATGGAGCTGCCTCACTTAGTCTATAAAGTGGGCTTTGTGTTCAAGAGTAAACTTCGGAACTGAAACTAAATTGAAGATATTCCGACAGGTCAGGAGAGATTCTGGGCGATACTGAATTCGTTTTATTTTTAGAGTGAACAAAAGGAGAACAAAGCAAAAGTTGGTAAGAGCATGTGTGGCGTTCAATGCGACGTGATTGAATACACCAAATGACGACAATGAACTCTGTGGTAATGACATTCTTAATCACACTGTACGGCTCTAATTGCCTTAACTACGTGTTTCATTACAACAAGCAGGTATTATCGTTTTGGTATCCAGTTGTTTAAAATCAACATATTATAGCGGGGTCACCTTTTAAATAGCCTGCTCCTCAAGAAATAACCATTGTCGTTTTACTGTTGAAAAACCTGTTGAAAATCGAAATCGCCTATACGAAAACCGCAAATTTGAATAATCCAAATTACTATACAACAGTTATGTTGTTCAAAATATTTTAATAAAGCTTTTTCACACTTAATACATACAAATGACCCTCTTCGCCCATATAAGTAATGTACAGTGGACCTGACAACAACATCTTATACCCTCAAAATTGTAATTTTAATAATCAGTGCAAAGCACGCGAAACGCTGAATAAATAACTGAAATTATAAATAACAAAGACACACGAATCTACATAAAACGTTTGCGACTTTTCTTACAAATCCCCACCAAAGTTAAAACGCAAAGGGCCCGTGTTAACTTAACATGCAGCCCAAGTGCATGCCTTCTGCCTCTTCAATCTGAATAAGTTGAATTTGTTTAGTCCCACTGTCCCACTTTCCTCATTCGTGACATTCGACTATATAAATTAAGAGTTTAGGCTTTGATCACAGAAGTTTCAGAAAGCGCTAAATCGTGAGGAAGCAGAAGATAAAGAGGTGTTCCAGTTCAGAGCGAGAAGTGACATCTCAGGCCCACTGCACGGTCAGCGCTCACACCAGCACTTATGATGAACTATGTACACAATCAAGTATTGTGGCAACAAATGGATTTAGTAAATATTATAAAAGTACTCATCAGTCTCTAACGCACAGTTGGGCGTCCGACAGCGTCTTCAAAAAGAGTTCTCAAAGAGTCCGTGCGCCGTCCGTGTTTGCGTTAAGGCTTGTCAGTGCATTGTTTGCAGAGACTGGATGCTGAGCTGTTGAAAAGGGCACATTTATCAGGACACGAGGATGCGGGCACTCCAGTGGGAAATGGGTAACCGGGCGGCTGCTCGTACCCGCCGAGGCCAGGCGCTGCGAGGGCAGTGGTGGCCGGGATGGAGGCAGCAGAGATTGCCTGGCCTTGGTTAAGATATGCCACTAGCCTCCGCATCTCGTCCAGTGCCTGTGCTTGCATCAGGATGTAGTTCTTGGCGAGGAGCAAAGTTGCTATTTTGGAGAGTTTGCGCACTGAGGGGCTGTGAGCGTATGGGATCACTGCTCTCAACTCGTCCAGCGCGTCGTTCAAATCGTGCATCCGTCGCCGCTCCCTGGCATTGATGTTTAGCCTCAGTATCTTCTGTTCTTTGGTTTTCTTACCTCCTTCTCCTTTGCTCGCGCTTACTGTCCGCCCGTCGCTCAGCAGCACCATGTCACACCTGCCGTCGCTGTCATCGTCCGGGCTCTGCTCCCCTCCACTGCTTTCTGCGGCTGATGTCCTGTTGGCACTTTCTCCGTACTTTACGCACAGAGAACCGGTGGGCAGCCCTAGTGGCCCACCTCTCGCACCAGCCAGTCCTCCGGGCTGAATGGGGTCCGGGTCTGTCTGGTCGAAGCAGCTGATGGGCGACTGGCGCTCTCTCTGTGCACGCTCCAAACCCGGTACTGACCTAAACGGGTCCATTTTAGCGCTGAGAGTTTTGTGAAAAATGTCCGCGGCGCCACCGTTCACGTTGATCCTCCGGTCCATAGCCTGCTCTCAGTCCTGGACTTAGTTGTGGCTGCACTTATTTGCTGTCGCCTGTCTTGTGCGCGGAGGTGTGGGCGCGGAGAGGACACTCATGAAATAAGTGGCTCCTGCCTCTCTCTCTCCGTGGCTTTGATTCACCTTCACTGGAACGAGACGCCCGAGTCTCTTTACATCATTATCTCGAGGCGGGTTGTTAAAGGATGCGCCTATTGGGACAGAGACCCACTCTCTCTCACCCAATCACGTTTTAATTAATGCCGTTTAAACGATGACAAACAATACCGCGTGTGCTCTGCGTGGCACCACGGTTTGAAGCACTGCCTGACTAAAGACTCCGGTTACACGAGCTACTCTTGGTGCTCCAAGTTCGCGAAAGTATTTTCCTGTAAATGATAGAAACTTTTCTTTAAACCAAACTACATTTAAGGTAGGCTTTTTAAATTTAGGCTTTAGATGTTTTGTTTTCTCAATGTAGTTGGTTTCTGAAAAGATCACAACCTGTTATACTCATTTTCTTCTTGTACAGAAGGGTATAAAGGGATTTTCAAGTTAAAGAAATACTCACTTCAATTCACTGTCTTCTGTACAGGTACTTTTGCAAAGTTTAACTTTGTGTCACTTTCTCCTTTATTTTATTCACGCAATCCTCAACAGCTTGGAGCACGGACTCGTTGTAGTGTGCACACTGCCATCTAGTGTTCTTTTTACAAAAACACACAATTATTTACACAAATATAAACTGCAATATTATGTTACAACCTGGCAACATTTAAAGATAGACTTTTGGGGCCAAATTGAAAATGGATAGTAGGAGTTAATATGAAACGGACACTTTTGATTTTAGTTCTCTCTCTCTCTCTCTCTCTCTCTCTCTCTCTCTCTCTCTCTCTCTCTCTCTCTCTCTCTCTCTCTCTCTCTCTCTCTCTCTCTCTCTCTCTCTATATATATATATATATATATATATATATATATATATATTAGATATATATAAACCTAAAAACAATGTTTGGCCAAACATACTTTAAACATATTAATTAGTTAATTTCCAGGTCTTTTTCTTTTTTTCGTGACCTCAGCCCTGGACATAATGACAGAGATCATCCAGTCACCTCAGAGAGAGGGGAGAGAGAGAGAGACAGAGAGAGAGAGGGACAGAGAGACAGGCAGAGAGAGAGACAGAGAGACAAAGAGAGAGAGAGGGAGAGACAGAGAGAAAGAGAGACAGAGAGAGAGAGAGAGACAGGCAGAGAGAGAGACAGAGAGACAAAGAGAGAGAGAGAGGGAGAGACAGAGAGAGAGAGAGAGAGACAGACAGAGAGAGAGAGAGAGCACCTTCATGGCCTATCAGGTCTGGATAATGAGACAAGATGGACCCAGACACTGCCATGACCATACAGCAGTGTTTGTCAGCACTTTAGAAATGAGCAGGGGTGGGCAAAGAGAGCGCCAGGCAAAGAGGGCTAGGGGAGACCAGGAGCACAGAAGAGAACAAGACTAATGGTTTAATCTCTGAAGATGAGGTTTTCTGTGGTTTTGATGGTCAGGTTCATGCTGCATGCTTTGGGGATAGACAGGTTAGAGAGACACAGTTTAGATGGTTTGGGCATATAGAAATGTCTCAAATGCCTGTTAGTGTTAATCTTATTAACACTAACAGGCATTTGAAACATTTCTTCCCTTTTTTCAGCTGGTGTGCTCTATAGCAAGAAACCCTTATCTAATCTTGATTTCTGGACAGTGTACGCATGTCAAGATTTTTCATGCCACAATACAATCACAGGAACTAAAACATTAATTGCCATGACAATTTTATGGCTTGTCACCATAACTTTACTTTATCATTCATACATTTTTATTTCATCATCTGGGTCAACTAAATAAAGGATTTCACTGTTGAAGACTGCAAAAGTATTTTTCTGTAAATGATATATTATGGAATGTTCAGGAATAATTGTTAACTTAAACAAAAATTTGATGTTGTGACATACCTACTGTATGATAGAATTGGATATTCATTTTGCACACCACCTGAGGCTAATGTAAAATACACAGTTGTAAAGCATGATATAACAAATTGCCATAACCACAAACTGAAGGTCAGCGGTTCAAACCTCTGCAGTTGTTCTGTCCTTGGGTGGTGATAATAAATAAATAAATAAATAAATAAATAAATAAATAAATAAATAAATAAATAAATAAATAAATAAATAAATAAATAAATAAATAAATAAATAAATAAATATACTTGTAAAGGGACTTTGAGCATCTGGCGAAGACTTTGTGTGTAATATTTACTGTTATTGTGTAAACGTGTGTAACGTTTAAATAGTTTACCTGCAGTTCACCTTTTTGCCACAAGATGGCAGACAACTCCTTTAGAGGAGTTGAAGCAAAAGTCAGCTGCACAGACTTGGTGTCTTGTGGATTTAGTTCGTTACTTTGAAGGTTTTGGTTATCAACCACTGACAGACTCTCAGATGTTGACTTCTGATGGGAATGTGACTTTGGAGATACACACGATCTCCAAACCAGAATTTATCATTTATTCATCTTGCACACTCTCCGCCTGTTTGCTGTAGCCTACAGCTCAATGTTTTCTGCTCACACTGCTTATCTTACAGAACTGAACTGAAGTTGTGGTCTGACCGTGTGACGCCCATGACATGCATCAAGACTCACTCTTTATTTTGTGATCTCTTTCAGTGCATCTCCAATTATCCCTTACAGTATGAATGCAACTTTCTTTTCTCATAAATCTCATAAATCTCAATAATATTAATGTGAAACCCTCAGCTCGTCAATGCAGTACCTATAGTACCTCTAGGTGTCAGTGTAACATCAGGAAAATGTGGCAATCGAAACAAAACCCGGGAAGTTTATATAAAAAAAGAATAATTAAAAAAAAAATATATATATATATATATATATATATATATATATATATATATATATATATATATATATATATATATATATATATATATATATATACTTCACGTGTGTGTGCGTGTGTGCGTGCGTGTGTCAATGCTGACGGTGCGTGTGATTTAAAGACCAGTTTCGATTTCTCAGGTAGACCACAATTAAGCCACACTTAAGCCATTTACTGCCAACACTGATATCTATGATGAGAATAAACATGTCGATCATCAGCCATATTGGGAACCAGTCTGAGAGGGTAAGGTTAAGTGAATTTACAGGCGCCTTTCCCTTAAACGCAATTTCTCGAGAATATCTGTGTAGTCCTTTTCCCTAGTATGCTAATGTTAATACAACTATGTAAAAGAATTCAACAGTCAATATATTTTAATATGAACATTATTTATGTACAGGTATAGGCCTAATATCACAGATATAATTTTCGACTGTCATTGGTGGAAGGCACAAGGATCTTCGACAAGTTTCTTTGCGTTAAACACATAGACCTTGCCCATAGCAGACAGACGGTTTAAATGCATACTAAATACATGATTTGGTTCCTTCTGCTTACGGTGCTTGTGTGTTGACGTGCTCGCTAAAGTCTGCAGACGCAATCGCCTGTCTCTACTGCATTCCTGCACTAAAGCCACAGCTGAGCCATTTCCGCCTTGTGTCCAGCCAGCTCTGAAACAAAAGACTGATCTGTGGCGCGCGCATTTCAGCACCACAGAAGGTGGACAGCGCTCCAGAAGCCTTGGTGCGGATGGACAGCTCCTGCTGACAAGACACGCTCAATGTACTGCGCACAAGGAACTGGGGTCGACAAAAGAGTTAGGTATTTTCTTTATTCGTTTAAAATATGAGCACATACATGACACTGGATAAAAACAGGTTTGACAGTAATCAGAGTGAAGTGAGGATGATCATCTCTTGGCATTCACCGCGTGCCTTAATTGTAAGACATTAAATCAAGGTCCGCTGTGAACACGGAGAGACGCAACCAGCAGTCTGTTCCAACATGTCCTAGAAACGCGGGTACAAAAGACAAAATACAAAGTGACATTACTGCAACTGTGTGGCCTAAAATAACATGGTCCAAAAATACAAATATCCAGAATCCCAAACAGGTCCAAAGACATATCCTGCCCGATCAAGGAGCTCGGTTAAGAGACACAACAGCCTGGGCAACACTATACGAGCTGTAACGCAGAATACTGCGCGCCGTTGTTGAGTAAATATTGGATCCCAGGCCGCTTTAAATACAAAAAAGCATCCGTAGGTGTCCTCTTGTTGGGTGATTTTCCAGTGTCTCAAAACATAGAGGTCCTCATTATCCGACAATGCACCTATAAGGAAAGCACAAAATGCGTCACTTCATTTGAAAAAAGCAGATTACAGTGTCCTACATTTCCATTTGACCAGCACAAAAGCGTCCATTTGACACAAAGTCACAGTCCGCTCCCAAACTATTGATTTTCTTCGTGGCTCCCCCAGCCCAATTAGGAGTATGCGGGTCACACATCAAACAGCCTCAAATTGTAAACGGTGCCGAAACTGCGGCTGTCCTGTGCGTAGCAGCACTCTGGGTCTAGGTGCATCTCCCTCACTGCAAAGACGCAGCCTGAATGGGACTGATCTCTCTCCGTCCGGTCTTTTCCTGTGACTTTGGGATTAATGGAGCTCCAGCCAAACAAATGAAGCATCTGCCTTCAGCACAAGAGGATTGGGACGCGGGGGGAGGAGGAGGGGGGTGACGTCACCGGCCAAACAGATGTTCCTCTATATTTCCCAGCGTCCTCCT
Organism: Paratrypauchen microcephalus; assembly: GCA_036785185.1. Classification (NCBI taxonomy): domain Eukaryota; kingdom Metazoa; phylum Chordata; class Actinopteri; order Gobiiformes; family Gobiidae; genus Paratrypauchen; species Paratrypauchen microcephalus. The sequence continues at coordinate 1,941,676 of JAVJIX010000012.1, read as the reverse complement.
CAGCACCAGCCCGTGTCCTTGAAACTAGGAGGGAAATTGACGAGTTTGTGTTGGGGGTACGTAAATATGGGCTATCGTTTGTCGTGGACGGGACCAGGCTGCTCTGCATTACCATGACACAGTGTGAACCTCTCCGTGTGACCGTGGATGGGCCACAAGAGGAAGCGCCGATAATGGCCCCGCAAAATGCGAAGCCCCAAATCTGGCATTGGCTGCGAACTGTTATGCAACACGCACTATCCCCAAAATCAGATCACACGTGACACTCTCACACTCACTCACGCGTACATTGACAGGCTCACACTCGCGCACACATGCACGCGCGCACAGGGAGTGATGGTGGAGACATCTGAACCTGCTGTTTGGTTCAAGTGTATGGACAAATAGTGTTCAGTGTGGAGCGATGACAGAAATGTCAAGTGCTGTCTTCTCGTGAAATGCCTTGAAATCTCGAGCTGAAGTGAAAAGCTCATTTGTGCCTCAGTCCTGTTATATAATAGGCCGTAAGGTTTAAGGTTTATTCTAGGTGGGGAAAATACAACGCTTGTGTAGAAAAATGTTTAAATATTCCTAAAAACTACGCTATGTCTGAAAAGATTGGGCTATTATAAAACGAATATCTGATCGAGTTTGACAGAAGGGCTGGCGCTCATGGACGCACTGTTACTGTTAAGACCACTTCAAATGACACAATCTGTTATTTGTCACCTAAGCAGGTATTCTCACGGACAAATATACAGACTCTGGCCTGATAATAAGATGCAGAGTGTGGCCACTACTCGACATTTTCCGACCATTTGAGGGAAGGGTAGAGATGGGGAGACAAAGGGAATCGCCATTTTAGACGGAAACCATCCCAGCTCCTAAATATCGGACGACTTGATAATACTCGCGGCTTGTCAGCATAATCATATTTGGGTTGGCACTATCTCGCCGCCATAGGAGAAACGACCCCTATTGTCCTTACGCTGCACACATCCAACAAACATCGGGTCTAAAAGAGACGCATCGTATGTGTTTCTCATACATTCTGCAAACGTTGACATAAAGAAGCGAAGTGTTTGCCACTCACTGTTCAAGACTGCTTTTATAAGCCTGTTTGTTAGCCCGCCGTAACAATGGCAGGTGCACGCACTGTGCAGCGTGGAGAATCGTATTTTTTCTGTGAAAAGATGCTCATGGCTCTCTCACCGGATAAAGCTTAAACATTTTACATATGAGACACAACATTTGTAAAGAACTCAGTCTTGATTCCAAAGCACAGATACTCACCCTGCAAGGGTCCATGCCACACCGAGCCTCCACACTGCCCTGCACAATCTATCCGTGGCCCGCTTGTTCAGCTCAAAGCTTAGAACCGCACTGCAGGTGCTTACGAGGCGCCGCTCTGCGCTGGTACCGTATTCCCGGTTAGAAGAGCCTATTTGTTGTAAAATCATGGACGGCGGCCCGTTTGTTAAAAGTTGGTTGCAATTAGAGCGATGCAGTAACCTCTGCAAAGCATGGCTGCGCTTTCGCGTTTTTTTCCAAAAGAGGGCAGGTCGCTGTGTGCATTACAATGAGTAAAGCCTCTCTCTCCCTTCTCCCTCTCTCTCCCCTCATGCACGCACACATGCACGCACACATGCACGCACACATGCTTTATACATATGAATGCGCGCGCAATTCGACAGACAATCTGTGCGCGCCCAGGAGCATCCTGTGCCTAAATTTAAAATGAGTTAAAACAGTTGTTTTTGGCGTTTCATCGCCGCACAAGCCACTGATCCTTTCGTGCACACGTAAGAATAATGTAGGGTAGTGAAGGTTGAAACAATAAAATGTGTTTGGACCGACCATTATAAATCACGTTTAAGGCCGTTTGATTTTACAGATCCATACATCATCCATACATCATGCTGTTGAAATGCAGCTCATTTCTACTGCTCAAGTATTTCTCGACCATCATAACTTTGCTTCACAAACTTGCCCTCTTCTCTTGCTGCTGTCTATTTGCCCCCAAATGGCGAAAATAATACTTTTTTTTTCAACTCTATAGGCTGTAGTGCGTTTGTATCCACTTCACTTCCGACCATGATCGACTCTGTCAGAGATCCATGAACCAGGGCCTGTGAATGATGTCATTTAAGTAACCCGTACCAACTTCAGTTTTATATTGTCTTAATTTTAACTATCCCGCAGTTAATAAATGGCCTAAACGTACTTCTCATTTAAAGTGATTTCAGATAGTTCCTGTTTTTCACTCATTGCTTTGCCTTAGACTAGGCTATTGCTGGTGAGGTCCGTGACGCAAACCCGTGCGTGATGCAGCGTGGTAGTTACACACCACTAACAGGGTTAATGTTTTGTCAACATTTTATTTTTTATTTAAGAAGGTTTGAAGGCTATGTCTGTTGAGACTTGCGTCAGGCTAAGCATAGAACAAGTTTGACTGAGAGAGAGGCGGGGGACGCCATTGTTCCCACTGAAACAATGAAGCTGCGGGGCGACATGCAGCGGCTCTGAGGATGTGTGTGGGTCAGTGGCACGAGGTCTCCGTCCTAAAGCCATTTTCCCAGAGCTTAACAATAAAACTACGCTTGGTCGGGGTTCCCGGGGTCACAGGCCAGCCTCCTTTGTCTTGCACTTTGAAACATAAACATGTATTAATCAGGAGGGAGCTAAGGGCCTCGGAAGGGCCAAGGGGTGGGCTAAATTGATACAAAAGAAAAAAGAAGTAAGTAACTCCTGGACTGCAGCACATTCCTTCATTTGGTCACATGGAGTTTGTAAAGGGTGCAAGTTTCCTGGCGGAGGAGAATGCTGGAAAATCCTCTGACATTTAAACAGAGCTCCAGCAGTGGCTGCACCTTTCTGCATCACCTCCTGGACTTCTCCCCGGCACGTGAGCGGATGGATGTGTGCACTATTTGACATCATGCGTACTACAGGACTTCGGGATTCATCGCGGTGGGAGAAGATGCATAAAACCGCACTGAAAACACGGACTTGTTTTAGCCTTTATGTGCAGCAGCGCCATGACTTTACTGGACTGTAAAGTAGAGGCCGCAGAGAGGAGAGAACACAGTTTTACTGGATGACAAATCGAGACATTACAATGACCAATACAACCTGTAATTGCTTTTGTTAAAGTTCGGCATCCACCTAGTAGCGCATCTTAAAGAATGTGTCTGGTGAATTTGGAGAGGAATCAATGCATAAAATGTGTCCTGTCAAGAGGCTGCAGGCTATACGCCGCTCTTAACGATGTTGCATCAGGTTTAGCTAACCTTAAGACCGAACCCCCTTCTTTTGCATCATCCAGGCCTCCCCCACTCTAGCAGCCTAAATAACGATATGCTCTGTGCTACGATATGCTCTCAAAAATGACATGTAATCGCTGTCTTCACTTATATATGCTACATATTTGATGTAGATGGAAATTTCACTTTTTGTAAAAGAAATGCATGTTAGTAGCAGGTAAATGTATTATTGTGAATATTATTTAAAGGTATAGCTTGCATGTTTGTTAAGTGTGTAGCGTTTATATTAAGGATTATAGATTTAACACTGAACCTATAGAGTTTAAAGTACATTTAAAATTTGGCAATCTTTTAGTCTTAGCTAAGAATGCACAGTGACTTCGTCTAATGTTGCATCAGCAACAGAGACAGATGAGCTGCATGCAATAGTCTGCAACATCTTATGCATCTCAACTGTTGAACAGCAGCTATTATACCAGTCAATTAGCAAAACTCTTATGAACAAATCCACAAGTCTACAACTCTCAAATTATGGTAAAGGCTTTTTATATTTTAGCATATAGCTCAGTAACTAATCAAATCTTTTCTGTTGTGTTTTTTTATCAAATAGTTTGTATTGCTATACACATTTTCTGTATGATAAAACATTAAAACATAAGACAGGTTGTCATGGGAACCGTGTCCAGACACATAGCATTAATAATACCAAGCTCAAGAGATACAACTCATAATGTAATGCTCATTTATTCAATAAATCCAAGATAACTTTTCATAATCATCCAGTGTAAGGATGTAAGCTTCTTTTCGTGATTAGTCAATGTTGTTTATAAGGGCTATCAAGAAATTGTACGTAAAATAAAGGATGCTTTGGTTTTTGCATAGTAAATGTTTTTATATTACTTTTTAGGCAGTGATCATTGTAACATGTTTCACCAGAGCTGGGACAAAGTGTTCCACAAGCTAACATCAAACAGCAGTTTTTATGTCATGGTTGCGTGCAGCACAACCAGGTCATCTGCACTGGCTCACAGGCCTGCTGGCTGTGTGCGCACCGTCCTCCAAAGTGCACTCACACTCCACACTTTACAACATCACTTACAAACAAGAGCGTCTGATGCTTGCTGATAGTGAAATAATGAACACTGAAATGTATATGTTGTATCATGCATTCAACATGCAAAAATAACAATTCCCTTAAGCAGAAAATATCGCATCTTTTTGCCACTGCAAGACTAGTGCCAAAACAAATATGCACAATCTATCTTTGTTAATTTGTTTTCCTATAATGTGTTTATGTGTCTAATATTAATCTATTAATAAAGGGAAAATCAGTGGAGAGTCATACTTTCTTTTTCAGTGGTGCCATGTCAACACAAAAATTACAAGACATGTGTATTCCAGTGTGATTATTTGGATTTTAATAGTAATAAAATCCAAATAATCACATTGGAATACATACTACAAAACACATTTAGCACTTGTTTAATAGCATAATAGAGAGTATGTTTAATAAGGGAATACTTCTATATAGACTACTACTGCAAATCAGGCATTGACATAGTACATGATGTATTGCACCACTCAGCTCTTACCACTCCCATTCTGCAGATATCAAAAGGTATACTGTGTACGGCATGCCCTTGTGTGAGTGAGGCAGGATGAATGGTCTGGACCCTGCTCCTGTGACATTAGTGGGGGTCAAACAGGCATGTAGGGCACCTGGCTCTCCCCACCTCCTCTCTCTCTCTGATGTTAAATGTCAAACAGCAGCATCCACACAAAGCAAGGTGAGCTCCCATTCTTATGCTTATGCCTCAGAGATCACCACTTCTGACTCCTGCCGCTATGTTTCTCTCGTGTAGCACAATTAGGGCTGCAAGCGAGACTGTAAATCCAAATCATTAACCCTGGCATTGTGTTTTAGCAGCTGAGGGGACAGAGCGCGCACAGGAAACCCCCAGCTTTCACATCAATTTTTAAATAGTGTTTTAGTCTTGATTTGTTGCAGAGAGAAGGGGCTCTTAAAGTAGTTGAAACAAACTGTAATTGAATTAGGCAGATAGATACTCTGTGTGTAAACCAGTTGTACATTTTTACTAAATAGTATTTTTAATGTTTCAGCATTTGAAGAAAAAAATCTATTAGTATCTTGAAACAACACAATACATACTGTACATGTCTGGAGTCAGGACCTCCTTGTTTCATCTAAGTTTATCTATTGAGGTCCAATAAGCAGGTTTGTTCCATGCTTGTAAGTGGATTTCCATCCAATACCCCCAAGGATTTCTGAAATGGGGGTCAATGGGTGTGTTATTGTCTTGCTAGGGCTCTTTATCCTACATACTGTAGCTCTGTCATGTCTACTGCAAAGTGAGGAAATAACTGCTATTATGATCTCTGCTCGTGCCTGCTCACAACAGGGTTACAATGGTTCCTCTGGCGTGGACATGTTCCTATATGAAGAATGGGAAGAGGTAAATATCACTTATGTGCCGACAGGTCAAAATGAATCTGTTTGTCTGACAGACAGAAGATTAAGTTGAACCTAAAGTGAACTAAATCTGTCCTCAACCCATTTTACTGTTCACATTCTTGTTTTTATTGTTTGCATTCTGTGTTACAAATATTTTCTTTGATATGTTTCCCAGACAGAGGTGGGCAATATGTCTATAATATGTCTATAATATGTCTATAATATCGAAGTTCTTATTTTGGAGATATGTCAAATTTGAATATTGAGTATATAATTTGTAATTGTAACACTCTTTTAGAAGCTGCATACAGAAGTTAAAGAAGCCTGTAATGTTTAAAACTATAGTGAAGGGATAGTTCCACTTTTCTGATTAATCTTACAGTCCATTCACCCCAAGACGCCGAAGGGCACATTCTGATAGATTTCATAAATATCATCTGATTGTTGTTTTCAGGATTATTTGAACATATTGAGATTTTTGTCTGTATCACTCACCTCTGTTTCCCTTCTATGTTATCCTTCTGGCAGAAGTGAAAAGTCATTGTTTCATATCGCGTTATTGCTGGGTGCCATTTATTAAATGAAAAAGCAAATCTGTTATGAACTTTTATGTGTTTGACTGTAATGTGATCATTGCACCAAAGCATGGCCATAAATTTGCTTTGATATAATTCTATTAATGCAGCAAGTAATGGATGAGCATATGTTTCAGCCTGATTACTATCCTCTGCCTGTGTCCTAGCTGCCTCCATCGCCTGACTATCGGAATGAGAGTATGTGCCTTGAGTTAATGCTGATTGCAGCAGCTGCCAACACATGAATCTCCATGGCAACAATAACGGTTGCCTGGCAACCATGTTCTTTTAGGGACACTGAAAGAAGCCCAAAGGCTTACTAAAAATATATATGGGCATAGTACTTTTGCCACGCTTCAGCTGTATACAGGGTATACAAGGCGTAACAGTAAAATGCACTAAGGGCTCATGTGTTATTTCCTATTTAGCTGCTCTGTTATTCTGATGCCACTGGGCTAAATGGTTTTCTGAGAAGCCAACAGCATACTTGACTATCATAGAGAAACCAGCAAGGTTATGTTCTGTGTTTGAGCCATAGATGACCTTATTTCCTGAGATAGTGGTGATTTTTTACACTTGAAAAATAGGGCACCTGTCAGCCATCTTAGCTTCTGCATGGCGCTCTCTCTTGCAGCTCGCTCAAACCCAGGTGGCATGCGCACACGCTGTGGAACAAAGCATTCCATCAGCGCCAGTGACATCACTGCAGTCAGCTCAGCTGTTTCTGCCAGTGCTATAAATAGTGTGGCGGAAAGAGCCCATTGCCTATGCAGAAAATATTTAACTCCTGACCCTGAGCCTTGAGAGAGAGAGAGAGTTTTTTCATGGAAGTGGTGAACTGGATCTTTGCCAGTAGATCAGTCCTGAAATACAACTGTTTGTCCATGCCCCCTTACCACTGCATCTTTTACGTACAGTGTTTTCTCAGCGTGATGTATGAGCTGATGCTGGCTGTAAATGTGAACAGTGACTAAGGCTCTGGATCATTTTAACATGATACATGATACATCATTTAACATACATATTTAAGGTGCAGTCACCTCTGGACTCTGACTATACTGAATATCAAAACAATCCAAACAAATGTCCCTGATCCCTGAGTGTACCATACATATCTTATGTCAGTTTGTACAGTTGTGATGAGATTGGCTGTAGAGTTGAGATGTGCTCATCTGAGGAGGAGAACTAATCATTGTTACTGATAATTCAGCATGTGCACTGTTGGCAGGCCCACAGTGAAGTGTGTTTAAGCCGTGCAGTGCTGCAACCTATTCTGCCTCAGAGCTGTAATCTGGCCCAAAGTCTCTGTGGCTGGCCAGGTGCCAGGGCGTGTGCAGAGGGCAGGGCCATGGCACTGGTGCCATGGCGCTGGCAGCTTTGAGGAGCGTGAAGGCATTCAGTGCGTGAATGTCCCTTTGTCTCAGAGCAGTGTGCAGGCTCCGTCTAATGAGGCAGCTCTTTGTGGCAGGCCTCTCAACATCAAGTGGGCTGGTGGACTCATTAACCTGACTACTGCAAATAAAGCAGGCATGCACAAGAGACGCCTATGATAGCACACTTAAGGCCCCGCTCAATCCCCCACAGCCGCCGTGCCCCTCCACCTCCTCCACTCTGCTCCACTCTCCCAGGCTGCTCTGATAGGACGATCTGCCTCTGGCCTATTTCAGCTGTCTCAAATAAGAAAGGGGGGTGATTTCCACCTTACTTATTCTGTCTCCTCTACCTGAGCTTTAATCAGGTCTTGGCTCTGTACTGTAACCTGGTTTTTCATTTAAAAAAAAAAAAAAAAAAATGAATGAAAAGGCATTTGCTCATTTGGATAGACTGTTTGGATAGAGTGTTTGCATAGTTTTGATGAAAATGTAATAGGTGGTTGCAATAGTTGCTTTGGTGAAATGTAATGATTAAAAACCTAACTGAGGATTGATTGCCTGATGAAAGCACACAGCATTTAATCATTATTACTACACATACATAATATCACTATACCAAATTAACGATGCAGCAATTTTATGACAGTTTTTTAAAGAAAAGTTGAAAGAGTTATCCTTTTGAATCTTTTAAACTCTTTTGACCAACACTATGTGTTTATTGTGACTTATTTAGGTCAGTGCTTGTGTGTTTTGATGAATAATTTGATGTTTTTTATGATGGTGCCTTTTTGAGAAATTGGGCCATAAACGCATCTCTGACTGACGCGGACAAGGACAGGTCAAATTCTCCTCTCTTAAGGCGGTGCGGGCTGTTTCTGCATTGCTCTGCATTATTTATCCTGTTCCTTTACTGGTTATTAACACTAAGCATTATAGCTGGTGGGTGTGGCCCCAGCACATATTGATTCAGTGTTAATGTCATCTTCTGTTTGATATATGGGATTTGAAATTGCTGAAGCATTTTATCGGGTGGCTTGTATTTAGATTAGATTCATTAGATATTCCTGCTGCTATTTTTCATGATGTTTCCACACGTACATTTTATGGCCTCATTGTCGTGGCTGTGCTGTAAATGATTTTAATCTGGGCACTCCTGATAAGCTCTGCTCTCTCTTGGGCAGCGGCACAGAGGGGAGAAAAGGCTGCCTTCACACAAGCACAAGAACTGCCACTGGCTCATTTTCTAAAAAGGAATATTCATACACAACTTCAAAGGGTGCGCACTCCTGACTCTGACAAATTGCAGATGAGCTTTCATTAATTAACTAGGCCTCCAATGTTTATTTAAATGGAATTTATATTTGCATTATTAATTAGGCACCACAGAGTTATCTCACATAATGCAGTAATACTGCAGAAAGTGGACAGCGAGTTTGGTGAATGTCACATCATAACTATTTGTATGTAATTATTTTTATTACAATTATAAAGCAAAATATGTACTTACACCAGTCTTAGCGAATAGATCTTTACAGGGAGTAACTTTATTTACAAAGATATTTAAATGTGTGTGTAATAATAATAATAAGAAGAAGAATAAGAATAAGAAGAAGAAGACGAAGAAGACGAAGAAGAAGAAGACGAAGAAGACGAAGAAGACGAAGAAGAAGAAGAAGAAGAATTAAAACATGCATTCTTACTGTGAGTGGGGTGCTACTTGCTTGTCTGCAGGCAAGTAGATCAGTTAAGTCCCATACTGGGGAACATTCCAGGTAAAGCAATAATATATCCATGGAGACAAGCAGATGATGGACCAACTACCACAAAGGTTACATAGTGTACTTGTAATTAAATAATTGAATACGTAAAGATTAAGATTAATCCTTTATTGGTCTCACACACAATGACACACGGGAGAAATTTGACTTGTGCAAGAGCAGCCATCTTTTTCGGCACCCGGGGGCCAGTACCGTGAAGGGTCTTGCCCAAGGACCCACACTGGTTAGCTCATTGCCCGGGGGGGATTTGAACCCACAACCCCCAGGGGGAAAGTCAGTAATTTACCAGTTGAGCTAACCAGCCGGTTAGATGGATACATTTATGTTTTTCTATCAGTGAATGTTGACCTTCAGAGAGAAACAAAGGAAATATGCTCTTTACATTTGGTTACTAAGAGACTAAAACCTATGTTCTCACCAAACCCTTATTTTTCTTTCTGCTGTGATGCTGCCCTTATTGTGTATATGAAACATGTTACAGATGCCAGTCAGAGTCATTGACATGCGCCGCACATTCAGTTCATGGTGAACACAGACAGCAAAGGCATTCACTATACAGTCCACATGACAGCTTTATGTCTGCTCAACTCACCACCAGTTTTATGTTGAATGTAATGTTGTTATTTTATAATCGCACAGCTCTAAAAATACTGTGCAAACCACTGGGGGAGCGCTTTTGGTTGTAATTGAATTTATGGCTCGAGTCAATGTTGCAAATGACAGCAAAGACCTAAAAGTATTTCCTACTTTTGCTGGGCTACTGTTCCCTTGGGTGCGCTCATGTGTGTATTTAAATGGGGAGAATTCAGGAGATGAATATTCACGCTTGACACTGTTTGTCAACACCACACATGGACGAATTGTTATCGACAAGCGCACACAATGCACCCAGGGCTACTGAGGCGACTCAATAAAACTGAAGGATAGGCTTATTGAGATCCAAGCCTTTCTAATTTCCTGTAATAGAGTCTTCTTTGCTTTGAAATGTGATTTAGACTACAGCCGTGGGTTTGGCTAGTTTGTTGGCCTCTCCGTCCATCACTCTCGTTCTGCTGGAGTGGTTCACGAGTAGTTGAAGCTGCTGCAGACAGCCTGCAGTCTCCACCATATCATTTGAACACCTATTGAATATAAATCAATTGTAAATGGATCAAACAAAATGAATCCAGGTGTCGCAGTTCACACTGGTCGTAATAAAAAGTGGACACTGGGCTTGCATTTATCATATGCTTTAACCAAAATATTACTGAAGTTCTTCATTACATTTGAGCCTTAGTTCACGAAATTTGTTCAGTACTTCATGGAGCTTGTCAAATATTGTTGACTCAATATTTGATCACATTGTGTGTGTGTGTGTGTATGTGTGTGTGTGTGTGTGTGTATGCGTGTGTCTGTGTGTGTGTGTGTGTGTCTGTGTGTGTGTGTGTGTGTGTGTGCTTCTCGTCCTCTTGGGCAGTGCTCTGATGATGCCCGTTGGGATGACTCCCTGCCATCTGTCCAGGTATCCTGCTCACACTCCTCAGATAGTATGTCTCAGTCCAATTATCACTAAAATATTACTCAGTTACACATTTTAAAAAGCCTGTTCAAATGCTCTATCTGCACTGCCCTAACAACATTGAGAATTAAGTTTGGTAGATACAGGAGTTGAGCTGAACTGATGCCAGAGATATACGTGTGGCAGGTGGTAAATGACATTGCACGCCAACAGGCTGAGGTCAACCTGACTGGGCATCGGACCAAGCTATATTATCAACTGTGCCAGCGCTGTTCACACAGCACTCTTTTATTGTACTTAGATATTCCACTGAAACAAAAATACAGACAAGAAAGAAAAATGGTACCTTTATTCTATGAAATCAATAAATGCAACTTTTCTGTTTGAACAATACAATTCAGTATAGTTTGCATGAGAAAATATCACAAACCACGTTGTTATTAAACTGCTGATAGGTTAATTATTTACAGAGACATTCAGTGCATTGTCTCTCTGCAGTACATCACCCATTTTAGCAGATTGACCCACTTTAAGATTTGATTCATTGCTGCCTTTAAGAAATACGTGATACAATTACAATAACTGAAAAAGAGACACATTCATTGAAGATGAAAGAAAATCTATAAATATGCTATAGCAATAAACAATTCATATTGGCTCACTTCATAATACTTTCATTTACGCCTAAGGGCTTTGTTGTACATGTGTGTAAAAATTAATATTATAGACGTTGACTGTCAATAAGTGCCTTCACCAGGGACAGACTAAATGTGCCTGCTTTTATTCTGATCCCTTCTGAGATCTCGTGGATGTGACAGAAGCTTGTAGTCCAAATGCACACAGGGTCGGATTGAGAGATTTTGAGGGGGAAGGGAATAGATTTGCTTGTGTCAGGTCAGCATCTGGCTGCTTCTCTCTGTCATTATCCCAGTCATCCCTGTTTGATGAAAGTCAAATTGTACACTAGTCCCGATTATGTGACAAGTGGAATTCACCTACTTAGTTAATCCTGCGATAGGGTTTAGATTTCAATTAATTTCTCTCTGGTTGCTCTATATAATCCCAGAGGGTGAGTGAGTGGTGCGTGGGGGAGGGAGCAGCAGCATACAGTATGATGGTGGGGGATGGGACGCCATACATATCAAAGGAGAGGATTGTAAAAATGCCTGCACAGCACATTCATCTATGGCAGTTAGCAGCTAGCATACCTGTACTCAGACACATACAGTCAGGGAGCAATCAGCTGGTGTTTTTATAGCCATGTCCGTGCCGCCTTCCTGCTCTGATATCAGATCGACAAGATTACTGCGAATGTGCTCAGAATGACTTTGTCGGCAGTGTCGTGTGCAGTGAGAGGCAACATGCATCTCTAAGCATTGTATTTATGTCTACGATCCCCACAAAAGCTGCATACTAATCAGGTCTCCCAGGCCCTTTAGTGTAGCCAGCCCCCCTGGTTGTGATTTTCCGCCATTAGTCTTACGAGGCTGAAGGGACCGAGACTGTTGAGGCCAGCTGAGCCGCTAACACCAAGGGATGTTCCTACAGTATTTTATTTCTATCTGACATTGAAATAAAGGTTTGACTGGGATTGTCTTGAGTCGTATCGCCATGCTAAATCTTCCACCATATGGCGTCAAGTCACAGAGGCGTGTGTATGGGGAAGAGAGTGCGGCATGTCCGGGGTGCTACTGCTGCACACACATTATTTAACACTCAGGTACTCACATTTACATTGCAGTGTATAGAATAGTTTTGTTTGTTTTTTTCCTTTCACTTTTTCACCTATCTATCTACATCAGATCATTATATTTGTTTGATAAATACAGTTAATCTTCCTGAATACATCTGTCTGCATTTGTCTGAGCCAGGTCAAATGATAGAGTTTGGCACAAAGCAATTAAATTATTACATCCGTTTAGGATATGTCCTCTTGTAGTTCTAAAGAGTTTTTTGCCCATTTGAATCCGTGGGAAGTGTTTCATTTGTTTTGTTGTAATTGTGCTCTTTACTTTTTTATATTAAATTACCAGGGGAAGTGAAACTCCTACACATCAGTTAAAGAGATTTAACAAATACATACTGTATATTATTAGATATGACAGTATAGACATTTTTAGCACATGCCTTTCTAATCAGCAAATTCTAATATTTTGTGAAGAAAGCAATGCCTTGTCTGCTCATATATAGGTTACAGCTCTGGAAAAAAATAAATAAGAGACCACTGCAAAATTAACAGTTTTTCTGATTTTACTCCTATAGGTATGTGTTGGGGCAAAAGGAACATTTTTGTTTGAGTCTATAAACTACTGACATTTCCCCCAAATTCCAAATGAAGTATTATTGTTTAGAGCATTTATTTGCAGAAAATGATAAATGGTCAAAATAACCTCAAAATCAGACCTCAAATTCATTTTAAAACAACATAATACTAATGTTTACACTTAAGAAGTGTTCAGAAATCAATATTTGGTGCAATAACCCTTATTTTTAATCACAGCTTTCATGCGTCTTGGCATGCTCTCCACAAGTCTTTCACATTGTTCTTGGGTGACTTTATTCCACACCTGGTGCAAGAACTGAAGTAGCTCAGCTTTGTGTTTGTGTTGGAATTCAACAGACGCTGGAATGGAATGGCTGTAATACATGTAGAGATGCTGATTTCAGAAAAAAATGCAGCGGCCTCTTATTTTTTTCCAGAACTGTACATAACACCATCTACAAATGACCAAGGCAGCTTTCATAGAGTGTGTGCTAATGTGGAAGCTAATGGCCAAGCTAATGAGAAAGCTAATGTGATGAGGTGATGCTAGCTGAAGATATTGAGTTTCAGTGGGGGGTCCGACGCTTTATCAAGCTCATTAAAGGAGCTGCTTCTGTGTAGTGAAACAAGGCTGACCCTTAACACACTGCCAACCTGCTGCAGCCTGGACAAACGACAGGGCCTTCTCTGTGTAGCATACAAGGAATGCAGGGTGAAACTGGATCACACTCCTTGAGAACGGTGATTTGAAGGATTTGTTGTTGAGGAATTTGTTTTATATATATATATATATATATATATATATATATATATATATATATATATATATATATATATATATATATATATATATATATATATATATATATATATATATATATTTTTTTTTTTTTTTAAATTAATCAATTAATTAATTTATTGTAAATTTAAAATCTCATGTGCCATTATTTCTCATGTGCGCTTTGCTGTGCTTTTAAAAATACAGTTCATATTTCATAAAACACAATATAAAACGATTAATTTGTACCAGTTAATCAGGAGTCTTAACTATTTCTTGATGAAATAAAATGGAATAGAAAAACAATTCCAATTGGAATTTAATCATATTTAAAGGAACTGTATTTTGCCTGCACTCTTACTCTCAGTTTTCAAAAATGTACTACAGTCACAACAGAAACTGGGCTGCTAGTGCTTTAACATGTATAGATGACATACAAGTTTTCTCAGTTTCAGTATATGGACAGCATACAGTATAGCTATTTGATTTGAGTATGTCTACCTCATATCTGGGGACACATTTAGGTCACATTTATCTTATCCTAAATACAGTTCCTCTACAATATTAAACAACTAATAAAATTTGTTTAATTATAACAATATTAAACACATGTGTGTTTGGAAACTTAGAGATAAGATGATTTAGCCAACTAGTGTAATACTAAATGTGACATGTATGAGGTGATCCAGTATTATAACTGTGAAAAGGTCAGGGGTGGACTTTAGCTGCTGTCTCTGTGCTGCTCCTCTCAGCTCTACGCCTTGTGGATCTTCAGTGCCCATGCATGCTGTAGTGAATGTGCATGGCTGCATATCTCCTCTTCTTCGTAGCCCCTTCTATAGCCTACCTTGTGTGTGCCACTCCTCCCTGCTATTTCAAGGAAAGTGCAACCTTTGCCTTGGGCTTTAATTATGTTCAATTTGCCAAGCTGGGCCTGAAACCATTGGGGGGTGGAAAAGCTCTCTGACCTATTTATCAATGCAGCTTTTTGCTTCCACTGAAACGGAACTGAAAGATAGAGTGAGGGAGAGATGTGTGGACTTGAGTTTTTACATAAGCTAATTGGAGTGACGGCATAATCTTGGCCAAAGAAGAGCAGTCATGGAACAGTGTGAATTCTGACTAATCCCTTTTGTATTGAACTTTGGAATTGTTTCTTCTCAAACATTGCTAATTACACATCTGAAATAACCAGTTAAACAAATGTAAATTTATCATATTAATCTTTGCTAGTATTCAAATGTACTTGGACTGCACCTGTCCTCTTCTGTCAGGCTTCTTCAGTCGCAAGTGGAGTCCATGATTTCAGGTAAACACTGAGGAGGCCATTGACCTTTCATTATGGCTTGTGATAAGGCCAACTATCCCCCCTCATACACTATGCCCTAAATGTCAAGCCACTGTATGTGTTATAATTACCCCGAGTTGATATTTTCCTCCTCTTTACGTTTCAATGCATGGAGCAAATCCCACTGGCTCAGGTTGACTGAGGACATGTCATAGCACATTAGAGATAGGCTTCTAATTTAGCTGTTCACCGGATAATGCACTTCTTGTTTTGGAGTTTTTTGCAGATAGTAGGTAGAAGGGCGTTCGTAACACTCAGAACCCTCCTCCCCAGAGTCAAGGGCTTGTTAATACATTCTCATTAAGAGGTTTCATGCATGAGCAAATAAACAAATGCTAATAAACTCCTAATTATTTTCTCACAACAAAATTCAAGAGTTTGAATATTCATGTTTGGTCAGAAAGTAGTGCAGTTTTATTCCCAGTGCATACAGTGTGCTAATTTCACATTCTTATGACCTAAGTTTTCAAACAGCTTGATACCAGAAAATAAATATTAATAGAAAAAGTAGAATACACATTTTTTGTTGTCTTTATGCTCTTTTGATCCTGTACTTGTTGGCTCATTTATCCTGAAAACTTAACAATGTTGTTTCTTTCAACACAAAACTGTTTTAATTATTTTTAGGATGATGTGGACTACACTATTCACACTCTCTGTACTCTGTGCTATGTGCCATATTGCCGCCTTATGGTTTGTGCGTTCTGAAAACCTTGTGCATCACTAATGCAATTTGACTAGGTGGTGCAATTGTGTGGAAGACTGTAGGCCCACTTTGCAGAGTGTCAAAGAAGGCTTTTAAACTGTCACCTCTCTGCTTCGTTCCTTCATACACAAACCTTTTAGAGCTTTTTCCAGGCCTGGACAATAGGCTGTAAACACACTTTCTATTTAGATTTTTTGCAATTGAACAGTTCTGTGGTTTCTAATGATAATCCAGGTGGATTCTTTACAAACAGGTTGTGTTCTGACAGCATCGTGCTATAATGGCTCTGGCACACACAGACAAACTGTATCAAGAGTTCAACGCCACTTTTTATGTCGACAGACCGCCGTGATTCAAGATGGCACCTGTCCCTCTGATGCCTCCTGCTGCAGCTCAGAGCCCTGTGTAGCTTTGTGCCTGCCTCAGTGCTTCCAACATGAAAACCCAGAGAAGCACAGACACATCTGGATTTAAAATGTTCTTGTGTGAATTAGGATCTTGAGTGTCTCAGTTAAGGACAAGGCGCTGTATTAGTGCTCAGATTAGAACTGCAGGGTGCTAAAAAACATTTGTCAGACTGATTCTGTGCTGTTTTGCTGCATGCCTTTAACAAGTGTAGTCATCACTGCAAATGGCAGGAAATAAAGTGCGGGGAAAATTAAATTATGATTTGTGACGACAAAACTGAGACGCGTGTGCTACCACAAAAACAGCATTAGTCCATGAATAATGCATGCTGCCGTGGGCTATAGATTAAGCGTGAATATTCATTAATTTGCTTGCCCTTTGGGAGGTGATGCAAATTTGTACAAAGGCATGCTGGCAACTGGCAACTAGGTTATCCACAGCTCTTATGAGTAAATAAGAACAACTACTGGTTACTTCTTCATAGCCTAATGGACAGGAAGACATTTTAACAGTTTTTTTTTCTTTAGCGACCCTCTAGCTCTTAAGTGCTAAGTCACTAGTGCAGGGAAAGCCCATTAGTGCAAAGAAGGTGGGGGAAGGCAAGAGTTTGAGTGATTAGGCTGATTGGATGTAGCAGCACTAGGTTGCTCAGGTCAGAACTAATCAGCTTCAGAAAAGAAGGACAGGCCCTAACGAGTAAAAGAGAAAAAGATTCAAACTCTCTGTAAACAGGATTCATGTCATCAATACAAATAATACAAATAATACAGTGATAGGGCCCCAGGCAAGAAGAGTGCAGCCTCTGAGTCAGCACAGGACAGATGACACTCCCAATGCTAAACAAAATGGCGCTTATTAGATTGTTCTTTTATATTCATTTAACATGGTGGGAATGATAAGTAGTTGTTGTTTAATGCATCACTGGGACTTTCACACAGCATAAAGTGTAGAGTGTGCACTGTTAGTGGCAAAAGAGGAGTGCAGATTGGATAGAGATAAACGACTCATTAACCTCAAATTGATCACGGGCTGCACGCTTGTGAGGACACTTGGTCATTAATATTTCAGCTTCATTATTTGTGCGGCTGTTGACGGGGTGATACTAATTTTCACGTCACTGTGTGATTTATGAATTATTGTAATGAACAATATTTGCACTGTTATTTTTTCACCCTGACACCCACCCCTCAATTTTGTTTCCCACTTATCTTTCTGCCAATAGTTAAGTGTACATTAACCATCACTTTTGGAACCTGAATATGTCATTTATAAATTTCAATGTGTAAAAATGTTGTATTATAAATTAGGGGAATTATTTGCCTGCTCCCCTCTGGGAAAATGTTTGGATCTTCCAGTATTGAAGCAGTGCCCTTTGAGGTTTCTGTCAGTGAAAGATTGTGGTTTTCTCTTGTGGCACTAAGCACTTGGCTGTGCTACCTTCTCTTCTCTGTATGAGATGTCTTATGTATCAGTGATCCTCTATCGCACACAGGTCTGTAGAGGAGTGTCTTTTTACTTTGTTTACCTCCCTCCCTGATGTCCCCGTCACTTATTCTCTGTTTGATAGCAACCGCACACAGAAACTTTCATTTCCGCTGTCTTTTGCCAGCAGCAGATGAACAATTTAGAGTACTGCAAATCATTTTCAACATGTGTACAATAACTGTGAACAGCAAGAAAATAGGCTATATCAACCCTGTGACATGTTTAACAAGACAACTTGTTTCCAGGCTGCACTTGTGGAGTGAGTTTTGAGGTGCCGAGGCCAGAGCCAAATTGAGAGAGCTGGAGATTGAAGGTCAGTGCAAACCTGTGCATCAGCAAATCCTAATCCCAGAGCCATAATCTGGGATTTGTGATCCTCTCTTTACTGGATCCAGATTAGAGCAAGCAGCAGACTTTGCACCAATGGCTGGTAACATCTCTCAACCCTGTGGGAGGGTCTCAACAAGCCTATGCTGGCCTCCAATTGGTCAGCACTTACAAAAACCGATGTGGTGACAGGGGTTGCCAAGGCGATCACTCTGGCTTTGCAATGATTGGTTGTGTCAGAGCTCAGGATGGCTGTCTGCCCTGAGACCTGCATTAGATCACAAACTGGAGATTCTAGTATTGTATCTACTGTGTATACACACTATTGGACCTTAACCAATTGTTTGGTAGCACACACTCATTTCTCACCAAAAATGTATTTTTGGGCCAGTGCACAGATTTGTGAATCTAAAAGCACGGTGAGCCATACTTCTTTAGCACGTGAGTTAGCCATAACACTGTCACATATCTGAATTACACACTCCACACTCAGGTCAATCTCATTCTCCTGTTCACTGGCACATGGAGCAGCCCTAATCCTCGAGGTCAGAGGTCAGCCTCATGCTGCTTGCCTGACTGAAAGGGCAGATGGGACACACACGCACACACGCCCGTTCTCTCTCTGTACAGAGCATTTCAAGGGCAGATGGGTGCACCATGTCATTATGACGATCCAGCTCAGCTCGTGGGGGCGCCATGCTGCCATTGACAGGATAGTGGGTCAGGTGAGCGTAGGTAGATTTCAGCAACACCATTGTTTGGGGACAGTGCTATTTCTCTGAAATCATGTCAGAGTCATTTGCATTTCTGAATGATAGTAGATTACCATAACAAAAAAGTAAATTTGTCACCCAAAAAAGTTGGAAAAAATAAACAACAGTGCGGTGTAGGGTCTCCAATGTGTTCTGTCTGCTCATTCTTTCTTTTTTTTTTAATTGAGACAACATTACATTTTTTGATATTTTTAGCAACCTAACTAGGACTTGTATGGAAAGCCAGAGAGAGATCAAATGATTAATCACTTGATTCACATGGCTTTTTGAGTAGAGACAAATTAGGACATGCTGTTATCTGCTTCTTTTGCATTTCCACTACAAATGTGGTATTAAAATATAGCAATTTTAAGGATTTAATACAGTGTAATCTGCTTGCATTATATTAGGCTTCAACATCAGAACAAAACATAAAACACAAAGAATAGGGGTCTAAATATCAGTCAGTAAATGTGTTTTTTGTTTTTTTTTCTCTCAGAAATGCAGAGTGTAAGAAGCCATTGTAGTGCAGCTGTTGACTGTCAGGGAACGAATGAGACTGACATCATCTGACTATCATCAGCTTCCTATGCCCTTTATGTTTGGGCATTTGGGGAGCTGTTTGAAATGCTCTGTACAGTGTGTATAAGTTGGGGAGAAGTGGGTTGGGGGTGACAGCCCTCACTTATGTGTGTCAGGCTGGGACTCTGCGGGCTGTCAGTCCAGGAGAGAGCCCAGAAAATGGAATACACTTTATCCCTGGTCTCCTGCAGGTCAACTGTGACAGGGTTGGCCCTCAATTACTGTGTATCAGCACCTCTCCTCTCCTCCTGCTCCCTTTTTCTCCTCTTTTGCCTCTCCTCACTGCAGTGTGTCTGGGTGTGCTTGCTAAGAGGCGTGCAGAGAAGAAAAATAGAGAGAAGGATGGGGGCAGGGTGGCAACTGCCTACAATAGGCTGCCTGGAGATTCCATCGAGCACAACCAATTTACGGAGGCATTTATACCTCTGTTTGAATGTGTTTCCTTACCTACACCAAAGATGTCTTTCAAGGCCAAATATCACACTTTTGTATTAATTGTTTCAGCTTTAAGGCAATGCTGCAGTAAGCACCATCATTGTAAAGTGAACTGGATACATCTAATGATCCTAACTTCATGTTTTATGTATCCACCTTTACTAATAAGGTCAACTAGCAGTGAAATGGCTGACAGGAATCTATGCATTTTAATGTTCCTTGAGAACAATGGGCACACGCCAAACACAATAGGTTAGATGTGCATCAGTCAATGAGGTGGTGATGTGACCAGCTGGAGCCCTCTACCTCATGACCTGCAGGTCACTAACCGCTCACTCTGCTTTCACGCACCTCTCTTGGTGAACTCATGAAAATGCATGCAACAGCAAAGTTGCTTTGTCATACAGATAACCTTGGCGTGTGGAGGTCACATAAGGCTCTATTATGAAATCACTCCTCTTTATTTGCAGAGTAGCTCCTGCACTGCCCCCTCACCGTGTCATTTACTCTGCATTTGTGATGGAAAACATGCTTTGACCTCCAGCAGATGGGTGAAGTTGTGTCTGGACGTGGGGCGGTCTGACTGGACACTCGTGCTTAACCTTGACCCAGACAGCAGTGCCTTTAGGTAACACTGGATTTCATTTCTACTGAGTAAGCTCGAGAAAACTTCCATTACGCACACAGTCAAGATGACATGTCCAGCTTCCTTTATTTAAGGCTTGCCATGCTTTAGGCCAAACAGCATGAGACTCAAACTGAGTGTTTCGCTCCCTTTTCAAAGCCACTGCTAGTGCTTTGTGCAAGGAGAGTAAAGACCAACTCCCCTGTCCCGTCGGCTGAATGACAGAGGGACCTCAGTGCCTCCAGCTCCCTGCCCCTTTTTCTAACTATAAAACACTTCTCGTGATCTGCGCTATGCACTTCAATAGACACATGATCTATTAGTGGGACAGGAAGAAGGGCTGTCACAGAGAGAGGGCCTTGAAGCCTTTGAGTAACGGGGCAGTGGCAGCCTGCAAGCACCTCCTTTACCAGGCGTCTTCTGATACATTCTAAAGGAGCAGTATTCATATGAGTTTATTTGTGTTTCTGTAGCAGTGGCCTGGTTTGACAGAATGCTCTGAATGGAAGTCAAAACAGTTTAGTTAGTGCGTGAACAGTTTAGTTAGTGCAGCTATTGTACACACTATGTAATAATGAGTGCAATATTGAAATTGGTCGAGGCTTTTTTATTTTTGTTTTATTTTTGTTAGTTTTATGTTAAAAATTACAAAGTACAAATGAATATGTCCACTAAGCACAAAGTTACATAATAAAGTAAACCCAATAAACAAGGCACAAAGTAATAATTTGCACCATGCTTTTTGATCTTGTGACCTGCACAGCTGCAGCTGTCTGCAAAATTTTATGAGTCAGTTTTAAAAAGCTCTGCTCCTGTCCACACCTGACCATAATAATAATAACCAACTTAAACCTTCTAATAGCGTGACTTTCCTCCCCTTATATACTAGTGCTAAAAATCAGTAACGTTCCCGCTGATAAAATTTGCTGCATGACTGTGTGTCAGAAGGTAGACTTCAACTTTTGCCCTCTAAATCCTGTTAGAGGATTTCCGAATTGTATTTGAATGTATATTTGTCTTGTTACTCTTCAAGCACAGCGTTTGTAAGACCCATGGGCTGAGTAAATGTGATGGATTTCTGGAGTGTGTTTGTGTGTGAGTGTGTGACAGACGCACAAAGGCACATGCAGCCATCATTCTGCTGCTTCTTCCATTGTTCACTTAATTCGTGCTGAAGTATCCAGGTCAGGCCAGCGTGCATCCTTCACAGGTTAGAAGTCAGAGCTGCTCTTCGGCACAGCACAGCTCACACAGTGTGTTTGATGCATTATTCTTCTCTACAATACATTCCCACTGCCGCTTCCCTTTGGTTTTCCCTTTTGTGACTGAAACTAATGAGAGCAGAGACTCTCTAAAATGATATTTGCTCGACTCGGTTTGTGCAAGTGGCGGCTTGTATAAGATGGGTTGTTGGTTGGTTTGTGCTTGTAGTTGTGTACAGTGGTGATCATTTGAAGTTTGCAACCCGGTCAAAACACTTGCAAGCTTTCCAATCTTAAATCTAAATGTCAACTATGATGACAGACCCATATGAGAAATAATCTGAAATAATCCTCTGCAAAGACAAGTCTATAACAATGTGCTTGCATTATTTTTGAAATTTCAAAAAAATCATTTATCATTTCTTCTCACTGGGGAAGAATGATCACAGCAGACATCCAGCTGGCCTCTTCTTTGAAGAGAATTAATGTGCTCCAAACTACTTTTATTTTTTCAACACGACTGCTTGTCTTGGCCCTGTCTTCTCGGCTCACATAGCAGGGCTGACAGAGCAGCGTGGCATGTTGTTTCATAAAAAAAAGGAGGAAAACATGACTTTAATCTGATTAGACCTTTCTAAATTCCCAAACCAGAGTTAAAGTGCAGTGCTTGTGGTTTATGAGCTAAAGATAAGTCTATTCCATTGAAATAATCTACTCTTAAAACCCATGAAACAAGTTGTGGTCATTATGGTGTCATTAATGTTGACAGTGAGCGTGAAGGCCAGTACTGTGGGCAGAAGGGGTGGTCTGTGTGTACATGTGCGCTGTTCATATGTTTAAACAGACTAAAAGCATCTATGCCTCGTTCTTAGTGGCACTCTTGTACGTTTTACATAATTACAAGTGTAGCCTGTGCATCTCACATGTGCGTGAGTGTGCCTCTGTGCTGCTGAGGGACTGCAGGACGACTCCTCACTGCTGAATAATGAATCAAAGCAGCACAGTCACACTGCTGCAGCATTTGCTCTCTACTTCAGATGAGAAGAAAAACTGAAGCCTTGAAGAAGAAGGTTCTAATGGGGCTGACCTGCACCTGCACTAGGAGTGAAAGACGGGTGTACTTTTCTGCAAATTATAAATAGTATCTTTGATTGTGTTAGTAGCAAATGTTCATTTGAAATGTTAAGGAAAGGGCCCTTTAGAAAAATCAATAGAAAACTGTCATCAACATGCACTCTAACAGATGGGCTTTACCATCAGTAAAATGGAGAAAGGAAACCAGTTAGAGATCAATAGTTAATCAATATTGGTAGATTACAGTAAGAGCTGTGATGTAGGTGGAAGGCTCGGCTCCTGCTGTCACCTGCAGGCCTCACCTGGAGATGCTTCACACACTGAAGTGCTGCACCAGTGCTCTGCATGTTGTCAGTCCTGTGTATCATTGTCTCATTAATAGCCTCACATCACAATACAGATTTCAATATAATTTTGCTCTTATTATCTTTCTTCTCTGATACCGTTTCATTTTGCACAGACTAAATTAAATATAAAAATCATAATACAATTTTGCTGGAGGAGAACATGGTAGCTAATTACATTAGGTTGAACAGTGGTGGCGTCTGCAGCGGCTCGGCCTCATCACTCTCTCACAATTAGCGCAGGCTACTCCCATCAGCAGCAGGTGTGTTGTGCCGGTGCCAGCACTCCAGCTGATTAGCTCTAAAACCATCGCTGGAGCTTCTCCTCCATCCGTCTAGGTTACTGCACCTCCACTGTCCTTAGACTCAGGCCACAATCACATTAGTGTGGACATAGTTCCACACTGTCTCTTTGAGAGTAAAGGGGGCTGCACCAGTCACTGTGTGAGCCAGGCCAGCCTGCTCTAACCTTGGGCTTGGAGATTGTTTGTATTGATGTGAGGAGGCAGAGCGATCATCAGCTCTGAGCTGAGAGTGGTGGCAAGCGCAGTAAGCTCATGCACTCAGCATGTGCGCTGGCAGCAGTCCAGCAGACTGTGAGAGCAGTTGGGCTAACCAAATTATACATTTACAATCACTAATTTACAACGCAGTGTACCCACATAGTGTCACCTCAGCTCTCACACTCACACTGACTGTACACCAGGGATGTGCACACAGAGTACTTTCAGCAGTTTCAACAGTGGGCACGTTATAAATAGCTTATGTTTCAGTAATCTCAAAGTGTCATGTACATAATCAGATGTTGGCAATCCATAGTTATTTCAAAATTAAAAGTGTATTTATTAAGGGTTAATTAAACAAATATATATCTAGAATTATAGAATGGTATACATATTGTGTCACTGTCACTGTTTGATTTAGATCTGTCCAGTGTTTCCATATATCTGGTCTGAAGATTTTTCTTGTAGTATTTCAGTCATAGACAACTGTACGTGGGAGGATGGCCTCTTGATGTAGTTTCACTCCTGTGTGCTGAGTGACAAAGCCTATCTATTAGGCAGCTCCAACTTCAGCAGCATTCACAATCGATGCCCATGCCCTGTGCATCCTGTAAGATAATGCATTGTAATGAGGTGCGAGGCCCAGATAAATGATTCCAGTGACATCTAAAAGTTGTTGGCAGTTTCTGTGCTTTATTCTCTAGTGTCTTCTAGTTGTACAAGAAAAATATATAATCCATATTGTTGTTATACAGTAATGCCATAAACTGCACCTTCTAAATATAATATAACACATATTTATGATATGACAATACAGCATGCCAAGATGAATTTTGAAAATTGATTGTTTTAATGTTGGTTTGACATAAATATTTAGCACGTCTTAAAGCTGTGAATAGAGTATATGGAATGTCTATGTAGCAAGTGTTGCTTTTACCATCAGTAGCTGCATCAGTTTTGGTGTTTGGTGTTGGCTGAGCCCATCTCATCTCCTTGTTCACACACAGAGGCAGAGATGGGATCCTCTGATTCAGCAAATCAAAGGCCTGATGCTGTCCGTGCTGTGGCTGCTCTGGAGGGCCGCAGTGATGCCGGGGCGTGAGGCGGAGGGGGTGAGAAGAGCCGGAGGATCTGTGGGGGGTAGGGCGCCGGGCTGGAGCTGCAGATTATTCTGGAAATTGCCAGTGTCTGCAATCAGGATCAAACCGGTTGCGGATGGGGGAGGAGGAAGTCACTGTCGATTTTTGTCAAGCCAGCTTCTGCCTGTGTGTCTTCGGCTGAGCACGATGACATGCGCGAGGCGATGGTGGAAATGTCCCACAACATCATCCTTGTCTTAATAATTCATGGCTGCTTGAGCTGTGTGTAGCGCTGAGGCTGTGGCCACTGGTTACACACTTTGACTTCTTCACATTTACCAAGCACACAGACACCTGGCTATGTAAAATCAATAGCACATAGAGGCGTTTAATGAAGAGTGTGCTTCAGCAGCTCTCTATAGTGTACACCGCATCTGTGAATATGTAGCACCATCCAGCTCTGCGGGCTCTGCATGCTACCTCCCCCACCGTTTTCTCTCAGTGATTGCCAGTATGGCATGTTCTCCTCCTTGTATCCCCTCTTCACATCTCTTTTTTCTCCTCCTCCTCCTCTCTCTATCTCTAGTCTCTTCTTTCTGGATTGCAGGGCTCCTGAGGGGAGCAGCGCAGCCCCAGGACAGACCGCGCTTGATTAAAACTGCCTGTTAATGATGGAGGCCTCCCTCTAATCCTAATATGTATGCATCCACAGCAGCACATATTTCCTCCCTGCTCCCGTCCTCATGACACCCGCCAACAGAAACACAAGGGCAGCCATTTTGGAACAGCTGCATAGAGCTCTGTGTAATGGAGGAACTCTAGATTGCAACCAAACCATACCATACTGCACTCCTTCTATTCCACATAAGTGTCTTTTCTTTTGACTTAAGCCTGTGTGTCCATTTCATATGGTCTAGTCTTCTTTCACCGGGGAAGGTGAGCAGTTATTTTAGCGGGGTGAAGGGGGGTGCTTGCACGTCTCCAGTGATGCAGGGCTGATTTCTTTAGGCAGGCCTGCCAGAGCCCTCAGGCAACAGGGATAAGGGTTGCACAGAAGCAATGGGAGAGGAGCTATCCAAAAGGGACTCTGCAGCTCATGTGCACCATTGCCATTTCTAATGTGAACTATAAGGACTACAGTGTATCACTAGACTATTGATATCAATCTGAATATAGTCAGCTGAAGATAACATTTTTATTCTTTTATAAATTTGCAAAAAGTATTAACATTGTCCAGCAAAATGTAAGTCAGTTAGTCAATTGTAGTAATCTTATACCCAAACCTAACCATCCAAACATCATTTCCAAGGATAAACAACTGGATTTAGGTATGATAACATTTTAAATATTAGCTGTTTGTTAAAAAAAAAGACCTAATTTGAATTTGAATCAAAGAATGTGAAAAGAAACAATGGAAATGGGGGGTGGGGGGTTTGTTATATTTGCTGGGAAGGAATTTGTGATGTGGGAATGAATCGGGAGGATTATGAATATGAGCGAATCAGAGAACGTATACATCCAAAAATCCTTTGGACATTTCATAGGTTTTTTTTTTAACGTTTTCATTTGTTTCTCCACTCTTTTGTCTGTAAGCTCCTCACAATTAGATTCATGCTTTGATATCTGCCTACATTTCAGCTGTCGGCACTGTCTTCTGTTTAACTGAAACAAGCACATATAAAAATAGCCTATTCTGCAAGTCCATTATTTCCACCATAAAACATCAAACAGTATCCGACTTTTTCTCATATATTATTGGCCTTAATTTAGTGACTTTTCAATGAGGGTAAATGGTCTAAACCTTGATTTGATTGTAGTGTGTCCTTCAGCGGCGGGGGTCAGCAGATCCATGAAATCAATGCGGCATATTTCAGCAGCAAAATTACATCAGCGTGTTTGATGCGACTGGTTATTGTCCACTAATCCTTAAGTGAATTGAAATGCTTTCCTCTCATAGCCAAAGTGCTTTTGTTTATTTTATCGTAACACACCATTATTCACTGACCTTTTATTGGTGGGAGCACTGTCCTCCTGCTTGGTTCAATGTGGGAGTCTATACTATTGAGGCTTTCCCATTCTGCAGGCTGATGAATAAGAGATGGTGCTTGTAATTACAGGGTGCTTTGCTGAGTGTGATTGTGGCGATTGGAGGGTCATCGAGGGCGAGGTTCGAGCTTCTTGATATTTTCTACTGAAAAAAAAATAGAATCAGAGGTGCAGCAGACAACAGCACCCCGGTCAGCTTTGTGTGGGCACCTTTTGGCCTGGCACGGTCATAGATTTGATAAAATGAGGCTAGGAAAACAATGTGAGGAAATTACCGGGCAAAGACAAAACAAAATGATGAGTTAAGTAGGTTGATGTAATGTTAATCTACTGCACATGTTAGTAAAACCCACTAATTTGGTTATGACATTGATAGCTATAATAAAAGCTGAGCAGTCTAGTCTGTATTGGATAAAAATAGAGGAGAGCATAAATGGTTAAAACATTTGTAAATATTTTAAAGGGAAAACCACAACTTCAGAACGCAGTGTAAATATGACTTTGTTTCATGCAAGACAGTCATGAAAGCGAGGTGACATTTGATGAATTGAATCGAATGGTCAGTTTGGGGGCTTCTGTGGAGGAAATCGGCACTTGGCAACCCCCTGTACATAAAAGATAGAAGGAATGAGAAGTAGAAAGTAGAAAGAGGACAGGGCAGGAGGGGTACGTAAACGAGAAGATAGAGAGGAAAAGAGCAGATGGTATATGGACAAGAAGAGGCGTGCATAATGTGTGGCCCTCCTCTTTTTTATAACTATACATATCTTCATATTTAGTGCTTAAATCAGTTCCCACCAACCTATAGCTGCATTGTGCAATACAATCAGACCAGCAGCATAGCCATAAACTACCTGTTTGCTTGAATTGTTACTTATCATTGGATAAAATGGGTTCAGGAAAGCAAAACATAATCTAAAAAACAGGGATCATTGGTAGAGCCTGCTACTAAATTCTTACCACTGTTACCACTTTCTCACTTCCTAAAAAGCATGACTTGTCTTTTGAAGAATACACACTTTTAATGGGGTCAGTAACCCTCAAAGGACTGTGTTTGGTGAGCTGACAAGGAAAACCTTCTTCATCTGAGAAACTCTGGGGTTGTCTCATAACACCACACCCCCAACCTGTCACACAGAGCACAGCATGTACCAGAATAAATCCAAATCTTACTACTGGAGCTGCTATTCGCTAAAGCCAATAGTGTTTTTTCTCTTCATTACAATAACTCGGCTGCAAGCATAGTGAATAATACACGGCAGTTTAGCATACACTGGAATCCCATTTTGATAACAAAGCACAAGTGGATCTCATATCCTCCTCTTAGCAGCGGCAGTGGAAACATCAAATATTGAACTTGATAATTTGATGCTTTAAATTGCATGAACTTCTCGATGGGAGCTGAAGACAAGCACTCTTTGTGGCTCTTTATATGTGTAATTTAAATCAGTGGTCACTATTCTCACACTCTCAATCTGCAATCAGCGTAGAGTTGGAAATATTTTCATTCCGAACCTGCCGATTTGAATATGAATAATACAAGGTAGAGTGCATTATGGTAATAGACTTCAATTACACCTGCTATCTGCATATGTATGTCCTCTGCTTCTCCCATAGTGTAGTATAGACACGTGAAGCCACGTCTCTCATCGTATCAACATTTATAGGACCCCTTCATCAATATCAGTTAATTATCATGGTCTCTCCCAAATGATGAATGCTTTTGATCTGTCACTTCACAAATCAATGACTTCACTGTTACCATGAGCGAGTGCAATCAATTGAAAACTTGTACTGGACAATTTACATTGAAGACGTAGCATGAAGTCAGATCAATATTATTATCAGTGCATGGGAAGGATAGTGTGGTATCCATGACCAGGAATGTTAAAAAAAGACTATAACATCCACAAATCAGCAGATGAAATGACCCTAAAACATGGAGGTCCGTCTTAGCATGGTAAGGGGCTGTATATCAAAGCTACTGTAACTCAGTGTGTGCCGACACAGGTTAATCTTTGCTCAGCTGCCATGGATCCCTGTCACCGGTGATAGTAACAGCCGCACAGCCCCTGTGAGGGTGATGGCTCATCTCAGAGGTCAGAGGTCACAGGGTGAATGTGGCAGGCAGTGCATCTCCTTGATGCTAAGGACTGACCTCACATCAAGCTCAAAGTAATGGTTTTCAAGTGGCTGTGTAAATCTTTAGGAGCATTTTGAGGATAGTTGTACTTCACAATTTGAAAGTATCAATGTAAACTGCCACTATTTCTGCATTCCGTATTTCTAACTGCATTTAAATCTCTGCATGCACATTGACTTAATTGGGAAAGACTAGATTGTTCGCAATGGTCTAATTAGCATAATTACACATAGTTTCTATGGAAACACATGCATTCCAACTGGTTTTATTATGTCTTACTCCAGAGAGCCTTTTAATTGTTGTGGAGAGAGAAAATAAATGTTTGCTGGCATTTTACAACAATGATGTAAATTGATTTAAATGGACCAATATAAGATCTGATTGTAGCTGCTGTATTTATTACTATCTGTATATCAATCGCGTTACTGCTCTGTGGTGTGCTAAAATGATCAAGGATACATTTACTGGCAACCACTATACTTACATAATACAATTTAATACAAATACTTTTTATTTTCCTATGTCACTGACAGGTGTCTATCTGGTACATTACAGAAGTACTCAATGCTGCAGTTTTTTTTTGTTTTTTTTTTTCCTTTTGGCAGGAAAATCATATCAAAACATCTCCACGTTGGGTACATTTCAGGGGCTGGCATTTCCTGTTACAGAAGGAAAATCCACATTTTTTTCCCCCTTAGACTTCTAATTAAATATTTCTTTAAAAATGTGATGGTGGCTGATCATAAAACAAACCTGAAATGGCAAAGTTACAAATACATTTGGCCGTATTTCAACTTTTATTTTTTATTATTTTTTATATATATTGCCAGATAATGTAATCTCATAGGTAAGTGTAACATTTCAAATTTGTTGGGGTTATACTTGCAGAAAAATATTTAACAAAATGGTCATATAACAATTCTAAATATATTTAACAGTCTGACTACAGAAATGGCCCTTCAGATTGTTTCTTTTACAATACACAGTTGCATTTGTCTTTGCGGTACCAGTCTCTGCATGCTGTTAAATGCAGGAGATGTGTGACATGGTTTCCCCCCTGCTATTCCCTGTGTCTCCCTCATTGCTGCTATTTTCTGCTCTGCCTCTGCAGCGCTCTGCTTTCACTGCGCTCCACTCCTCCACGCCCTTCATTCGACCTTGGCACACTCTCATGCCCCATGTCACTGTCCTGCACACACACTGTCATTCCAATAATCGATAGTGGAGAATTAACTGCCCCTCACGTGCAGCACAGAGGGAGGGGGCAATACTGGGAAAAATCTTTGGCTTTGCTCTGCTGTGGTATGCAGGAAAATGTGATGCTTGCTGCAGGCTGACCTGTTGTGTGGGCTGTTGAGGTAGCGTTAGTGTTGTGAATGTGAATGTGTTAGCGTCTTTATAAGGTTACTCTCGTATCATGTAGTCTTCCTCCACCACCTCGCTGTGCCCCGCTGTTCAATAGGGCACTTAACTCCCCAGTGAGCTGCTCTACCTGCCTTTAAAGCCCTGTCCCCACGACAACGTTCCTGTTTTTTTTTTTACGCGGGGTGAAAAAAAGTCTCGTCCAGACACGTGTTGGATCAGAAAACCTTCGCGTCAAGATGAGCACGGAGCACTGAGTGAAAACGATGTAGTACATATGTCACACCAATAAGTGGCGCTGTAAACCGGAAAGAGCCAGAGCCGCCTGAAGCGCAAGACTACAAAGAGCACATGCGCAGAAAGTCCTTTCTCTTTCATAAACAAGCAAACACGTGTACTTTAGGGGCCGTCAACACAAGCGAATATATTTTGTCCCCCTGCTCCACCAATGTAGCAGCGACTCACTCCGGTAATGTGAAAATGCTGACCGTCCCTAACATAGACAGACGCCACAGAACAAAGATTTGCGCTGCGTGAGCAGAGTTTTTGCCTATAAATCGATAGTTAGCATTACTTGCTATCGTTTTATTAGATAGACATTAACAAGTAGAACTCTCGTTAACCTTGGGCGTGTTATTTAGGCAAAATGCTTGTTTGGATCTTACTACGGGAATGTTAAACATACTCGGACATTATGTTGGCTTTTCGGCGAGAATATACAACCGGGGACCATCACCAACGGGCAGCTATATATTTTTGTGTGTGATACTGCATGTGCCTGTTTGTAAAAGGTAAATTTTCATTTAATAAAAAAGACAAGAAATTGTTGCTCTTTCTCTTTATTTACAGCACACAACACACTCAAATTGGTATGTGCTCCTCATTGTCCACTATCTGCCTTTCCAGCGATGGGATCTTTCCAGTTTTAAAATACGTGTTTAGCTTTGCATTGGCAAACACCCGTGCGTCGTGCGTACTGCCAGGCCACTTCACAGTAACGTCCATAAACCGGTACCTGTAGTCACACACCGCTTGTATGTTGAGGGGATGTGTCCCATCGATCGCTCCCAAACATTGTGGCATGTCATGCACACGGAGGAAGCCCGAAACAAGCTCCTCTGCCTCCGGTTCCGTGAAAGGCGTAATTGTGCATGGTCCTCTGCTGTTGTCGCAATGCATTGCATATGAACAGAGTTTGATGCAGCATTGCCAATAAACTTCCAAAAGTCTGCAAAAGATACTGAAGTCCATTGTCCGCCATGGCTGTTGTTATCTGGTTGTTACCTGCGGAAGGCGCCGGGTTCCACCCTCTGGTCACCGGTCACGTGATGATTACGGCAGCGCGACGTCATCATTTTCTCACCTGCCGCGCTTTTTTGCCGCCCACATTCCAACGCAACGGGGGGCGTTCTCCGACTTCTCCACTCTGGAAGCCGTTTTTGAAAAACTCCGTTCTCGCCCCCAAAAACGCCGGCGCCGTCTGGACGGCAGGCCCAAACGCACCCAAACTTCTCCGTTTCCTCCAAAAAACGTTGTCGTGGGGACAGGGCCTAAAACGCACAAACACAAAGCAGCTCCAGCTTTTGGACTTGCATCAATCTGAAGATGGAAAGTGGCCCCTGAACGCTGTTCTCTCTATGGATTCTAAAGGTTAAAACATGAGATTTCTTTCACGTAAAGCTTCTATATTTAGTTATCCATGCTGCAAAAACGACCTAAGTACCAAACAACAAGCTGCAAGTAACCAGGTGTGCATTAACCTGGAAGAGAAGAGAAGGCAAAGCAATATCCATAATGTTGATCATTTCAATTCAGTTCATGTTTTTTGTTACTATGGCCTATACAGATACAGTGACAATGGCACAGTGGATTAAGCACTACCCATCGGCTGAAAGGTTAGAGGTTCAAATATAGTTATAGTTGTGTTATGTTTGGCTTTTTAAATAATTATAAGAATCTTTAAATAATGATTGAAATTGTGGTTGTATACTTTGTAGCTGGAGTGGAGGCTTGCTATACATTTGCTACCACACCTTGAGAAGGGCGCATGTCTCCATTGGTCATTCTGCTCTGTGTGTCTAACAGGCTTGAGCGTACACATAGCCTGTGCATGTTTGTGTGGTGTGTCCTGGGGCCTGAGATGGAGCGGCCCTGATCACAAGTGGAATCGGAGCACAGAGCTGTGTCCAATGATGTCAGTGCAAGAGGTCCGCCTCTGTAGTCTGCCTGCGTCCAGGGCTCAGGGCGTTGATCCTATCAACCAGGATAAATCCAGTCAAGCCGCGCAAATGTGTGGCGCTAGACCTCAAGTGATTTAAATCATTCAAATGAGGCCATCATGCAGTCTGCACACACTGTAGGGGCATCCAGGAGCAGAGAGAAGAGCGCCATCCACTGGTACAGGCTGAGATAGGCACCCCACTATGCAGGATGTAGCACCACACAGGGCTGATCAGGTGAATAAGAAATGTGTGCATTGACTCAAAAATGAAGCAATCTATGTAAAAATACTATTCAGAGCTGCTGTCTGGAGTCTGACAGCATCTTAACGAGACTGCTTTTATGAGACACAACAATCACACAACATCCCGTCCATTTGCCAAATAATAGACCGCTGCCTTCTACAATCATTACTCCAAGCTGTAGAAAAGAAAGAGTGTCTGCTATAATTGTGGGGTAACAGGCAAATGTTTGTGCTCCTTGTGTTGTGAAAAGTTTGTGACTTGGGTGACTATTATAGGTATGGAATTATTATTATGCTTCTCCTTTCAACCTTTTGATAGTATACAATGTTTTTATTTTGTAGTCACCCTCATAATGCGATTAAAACCATCAAAAACACAAGGATTTGCAAACCCTTAAAGCATATTTTATTTACCCAAAATAGACAGTAGGTGTTGAAGCAGAGACTTGTCTATTAGAAATCAAAACAGCTCATTTTAAATCGATTGAGTGGAAAGCAGAACAAATTAATAAGCAAGTTAACAACAGACCTAACAAGTTATACAACAAATAGCTGCAGGAGCATTTTTGCAAGTAGTTAAGATTAATTAACCTCTTTACATAATGTCCCAGATGTACAACACAAAACAAAAACAATGTTATAATACCTGCTACAGTGGTGTTTTAAAAAGCTGCTCTCAAGGTAACATTAAAGATATAAACAAACATACAAATGTACTCAAAAAAAAAATGAAACAAACATAAAACATAACAAAAATAAAAGAAAAACTCTAGTGTTCCTAATACCTAGCTCAAGCTCCACTCCGGCTCCACTGATCTACTCTCTGTCGACCTAAAAGCAGTGCAGAGTCAAAACACAATTAATAAATCCCTTCTCCCTTTTTATCTTCATTTTTGTTTTCTTAGTTTTGATCCTGAAGATGTGATTGTTCTACCTTCTGCCCAAGTCAAACCAACCAAATTACCAACCAAAACACACATGGAGAGAGAGGAATTTGAGTCAATCTGCAATCACACCTTTCCCGACATAAACACACCTATTATACGCGACGCCAAGTGGTGTCAGGGTAAACAATGCACACCAACATGCGCTGCGTTTGGGGCTGCAGCGCCTCCTCTGATTGGTCCGATCGATCTCACAGGCATTTGATGTTATAGGAGGAGAGGCGAGGCATATTGATTGTGGGATAATCATGGAGAAGCCAGCCCTGGTTCTCCTCAATAATTCAAAGGAAGGATTTGGGACAAGATTCCCTCAGATGGGAGCCGTGATGCGGGAGAAGGGGAGAAGGAACGGTTGTTCAAATGCTTGTGCAAATAGAAGACTTCCTTAGGAATACATTGATGTAAGGGCAGTTTCAATCAGTGAATGTTCCACAGTATAGCATTAAAGTACCGGTAATATATTTGGCATTTACTCAATTACAGGTGTTTTTATTTCACAAAAATAATACCTCAAAATTTAAATGTATTGAAACCAGTCAAATATATAATTGAATTATGTGCCACAAAATCAGTTAAACCTAACTTAATCAAAACTCCTCAAATCCTGAATAACATTTGAATTGAAGTCATAAGTGAGTGTAGATGTTTGCATTGTTGTCACACATTGACAAAGAGATGTTTGAGAACCATATGGGGTGTACTGCATAAAACAGTTTATTTTTCAGGCATGCTATATAGTAAGACAAATGTTTAGGCAACAGTTAAATGCATATCTTTATTTTGTCACAGCAGAGTTTAATTATAACTTTTGACTCAAGCATTTTCCTAATACAGAGATCTTTTTTGCGTGAGACATAGACTCATTTCCTTCTATGTCTTGCTTCTTGCAGCCCGATCCACTCAGCTGTTGGAAGGCTACATGAGCAAGAAAACCATCCAATATACATAATCTTGTTTAATTACAATGCCACAAGTACATATACATGCAAGCTTATATAGCAATGCATATTGTCTTTTGGAACATTTCAGAAGTACATTGTGTAGGAAAGTGTTTTTACCTCACCCCTAGGACCTTACACTGCAATCCAGCCATTGATTTTGCTCTAACACCTCCGGATCTGTATGTGTGACTAAGGCAGTTTTACTGGCCACCGCAACGCTGTGAAAACACAACAAGCACAAACATCCCAGCTTTATTCTTTTTGTGTAGATTTGGCAGAATGCTCTTTCAGTACATTTTAAATTAAATGCCAGAGCAACTGTATCCTGTTGCTTGCATTGTAAAGAGATAAAGAAGGAGGTGACAAACCAACACTGGCTAAACTTTATTCTTTTTCACAGTTTTTTTTTTAATTTTTTTTATGTGGACTTAGAAATATTTGTTTGTCTTGCCTTACTACTATCCAAATATGCTGTGCGGTAGCTGTAATACTACACAATGGCAGTGTAGAGAGTAGAGATATTTGAGTGTGGATGGGCATCTGAAGGGTATTTGAAATTCACATTTGAATCAGCGTGCACCAAAATATAAGGCAAAAGTGCAAAATGTGTACCTATTTGAAGTTAAAACTGTTTTTCTTTTAGCATGCAAGGTACAAGTCTGAGAAATTTCTTGAAGAATATTTGCACAAGAGAAAATAGATTTATGGACAAACACATTAAGAGGGTTTTATACAGCCATAAATAAGTGTGTGAACGTCTCTGTGAGAATATTCGGCGTGTGAAAATGTGTACTTTAGTTGAGAAATAGCAGATAAAAGCCTGGCTCAAGGTGCTCTTTGTGCTGTAGCCTTGTATGTGTCTCTATATGGGCTTTGCTCCAGTCAGACGTGTTCTGAATGACAGTGCGCTCCTATGCCTGTGCAGCCTCCAGGGGTCACACGAGGGGTTTGAGCTGGACCATGTGATCTTGTATCTCCTAATCACTGCAATTACCACCCAACCACTTGTTTATTTGTTTATTTGTACTTTTTCAGCATGGGTGCATTAGGCTGTGTACCCCGCTGACCAGTGCAAACGAGTCAGGAGGGCGTACATGGGAGGGACACTGCGGTTAGAGGGCTATGCTGACATGTGGGGCTGGAGGAAGACTGCAACAAATGTCTATATCATTCCAATCTTAAACAACTCAGAGCAGCGTTTTATTGGTCTATGTTTATCAATTAATTAAAGCAAGTTGTACTTTCCTATTAACTTATTAACCTTAATGTAAACACAGGGATTTGCTGTGTCTTAATATTTATCTAATCATGATCTGAATCTTTTATTAACTGTGAGATTACAGCAGGAGTGTGCAATCATTTTTTTTCCATAGGGCCACTTGAGAAACACAAAATATTGTGGAGGGCTGGGCCAAAATGCTTAACTCAATTCTGCATAATATTAATTGTATTTATTTATAAAAAGCAGTAAATAGCATTGTTGCTGGTAAGATTGGTAAGTGTAAATGTGAAATGAAAAAGTGAGGTTGCCTTACAAAAAATGTTATTTGAAAAAAAAAAAAAAGCAATGCAGCTTTAGTCCATGCATGAGGTAAAATTATAAAATATTTTTATTTTGTTATTTCAAATTATCTTAAACGGATGTGGCCCGGGAGCTGCACAATTCCCAGGTCTGGACTAGAGAGATGAGCACATGTTGGATTTCACAGTTTTAAATTTCATAGTTTTAAATCATAAATCTTTGTAGAATTTAGTTTTTTTCTAACAATATTGTGACATCCTTAGTGGCAGGTGGAGTTAACAGCTCACAGTGAAGTCTGAACTCTTAGAAGAAGCAGGTTTTCTTATCTATTACAAGCAATATGTGTGTACAAAGAAAGGCAAAGAAAGGAGAAAATTACGGAGATCGTGAAATTATTATTATTTTATTTGACCTCACTTGAGCCTACAATGAGCTTAAGTCTATGCTGCATTTAAATCAATCAATCAATCAAACTTTATTTATAAAGTGCTTTTCATACAAAAAAGGTAACACAAAGTGCTTTACAGTGATTAAAAACAACCTTATGACAGTATTTATTCTAATGAACAAAATAATCCATGATTTTTTTTTTTAATAAAATTGTTTAGTGTGACACCTATGACTGTTGAGCAAAGTTTTATATCACCAGGTACTTGCAAAAATACAGCTGTGGTAGAAACACTGATTTGGAGGATTTTAATAAAAAGACTTCTCTTTGCAGCTTTACAATTTATACACTGGAGAATGTAATCTCAACAACTAAGAGCACTTCAGTATCAAGAGTCTGTTTAAGAATTGGTATTTGTCTATTGCCAAAATGACTCTTTTTATCTTCCAGTCCTCAAAAGCTCTGAGTTGGTTACATCATTCTGAATAATTAGCTTATTGTTGAATAAATACATGCATTAATTTACAACAAACACAGTCAAGAGCGCTCTGCATGTTGTACTGTAATGTATAATCAGCCACTTTATGTTTCTTTCACTCTGTCTTGTTTTCAATATTCTGTGCTCTTGTTCTCGTAGCCCCTGTCTACTCAGCTGATCGAGATGGAGGAGTTGACCATGTAGAACAACTACTAGACCCCATCACCCCTCCCCCACTACTATGGCACCCAGGCTCTAATTATCCCATTTGATGAGAAATGGCTCTGGGTCTATGTGGATACGTGGATGTAGCAGTAGCAGGTGGATGCAGGGTTTTCTCTCCCACTCATCATTACTGCAGGAGATACTGGGCTAATTATAGCGCGGTGCCGCTGTAACATAGACAGACATGGATACAGGACTGTCTGAGAAGGCTGCAGGAGATGGTTATATACAGGCTTTACACGTTCAGTGCTAGTAGCGGTATGTAGGCATCTCAATTAGATTTAGGGACATACTGAAATGTTGAGAACTTTAGGTTAGAGAGACAGGGGATTGTAACACTTTTGGATGTTGTCATGTTCTCCAGTAGTGATGACTATATAGTTTCATTGTATGATTATGGCATAGTAAATTTGGTGCTCAAATTTAAAACTTTACTTTATTTTTCACACGTACAACATTTATCTATTATGGAGCTATAAGTTCCACCTATTTGGACTTTTGGACTATAATATTTTAGCACTAATATGAATAGATAATCCAAATGTTCTATTCTATTTAAAATCAAAACAATTATGATGAATGTTTGTTTAAAAAGCTGCTTTGCCAAATACATCTACTTAAAAATAATTTACGTGCAAGTAAGAGTTGTTACACCTAATAACCTAATAAATATGATCTGCATCATTATTTGGACCACACAAAACAATCTCTGCATTATTGTGAGTTAGCATTACATTTCGGATGAAAGACCTTGCCCGACTTTGATACCTACCCCTCAGTGAACCTTCATATAACATCAGGGATTTTTACACCCTATTTACTTCATTTGCCAGCAGCTTCCTCATGCACTAAAGATACAGCATTTAAGTCTAAAACAACAGCCTTACTCATCAGTTTTAGGCCCTCACAGCTGCTCCTTGTCACTTGCCCTTCCTTAAGCATGGGTTGTATACGACTCAACCTTGATAGCCGATCTGTGTGCTAGCTCAGGGGCATGCACGCCACATACATACATACATACATACATACATACATACATACATACATACTCTCTCCTCCCTGACCTAGCATGTCGTCTTTCCATCATCTCCTGGTGTTTTTTCCTCCCATCGCTATAATGGATTTTGCAGCATCATTCACGAAGCTCGTCCTTTGCCTTAAATGTCCTATGCTCCTTTTTGAAGGCCCCGGTCGTGTCGCTGTGAAGAGTGGCTATATGTCAGCGAGCCACACGAGACAAAGGGAGGCCTCAGTTAATTACCTATCATTTAGAACAGATGGCTGCAGATGATATGTAAATGTTGTGGGTGTGTGGGTGTATGGCCAATGCATACGAAGCTGTGTGATTGTGCATATGCCTGCGCCCCAGTCACT
The DNA here is from genome assembly GCA_036785185.1 of Paratrypauchen microcephalus. Taxonomy (NCBI): domain Eukaryota; kingdom Metazoa; phylum Chordata; class Actinopteri; order Gobiiformes; family Gobiidae; genus Paratrypauchen; species Paratrypauchen microcephalus. The sequence continues at coordinate 1,902,939 of JAVJIX010000012.1, read as the reverse complement.
GCAATTAAACATGCTACACCCCATCTCTATCATTTTAGCTGCACGTTGTGATTTCTAAATTGGAAAATGGGCAGCACCAGAATAACAAACAATGAAGCTTTACTTGAGATTAAGTTAAGGATTAGTAATAAGTAGGTAGTTTATTCATCAATTATAGTCCACCATGCATAGTAGTAATGAGTGAAAACGATAATATAGTAATGAATATGCGTAAAAACTAATCATCAAGCTGAATTGTAACTGCAAGCAAACATTGACTCTGCAATATTTATTTATTGGCCAGCGCAATATATTGTAGAAAATTCAAAAACTTATGCTGCTATGTTAAAAGGCAGCTTGTGTGTGAAATGCAGTTGTCACTCTATTTAAATAAATGTATAGTTTATGTAGCAGCTGATTTATACACTGCATGCATATAATTTAAGTAATCAACACATTTTCCTATATATTGTATTTTCAGGTTCTTTCCAACTACATTATCTTCTTATTTTCTGTAAATTGTTTTAATTTGATTATTGTTACTGGAAACCAAAACCTCCTGCCCTCTTAGGTTTTTTGGGGGGAAAATCAAAAAGTCACTACATGAAACACAGACCAAGCTTGTCAAATGCTCACATCTGTTCTTCTTTTGCGTGTCTTCTAAGTCTAAAGATTTAGTTTTATTTTGTGGGCGCAGGAAGCTCATTTGAAACCAATCCTCAGTCGGCAGTGTGTTGCATTTCTTCACTGGGTAAATCAATGATGAATGTGGAGCGAATAGGAGATATATGTTACCGTGCACTCTATGACACAGGAGGAAATGTAACCACAGGGAGAGGGGGGAGGGCCAGGGGCAAGGAGGCAGAGGGGGCAGAGAAATGGTGAGGATTGGATCTATAATACTGCGAGAGAAAGACCTGCAGATTTCTACGGACTTTACACTGTAAATGAAGCCTTCTCTTTGCCAAACAATTCTCAGCGGTGTGCAATATAGAGTATCTTTTGTGTCCTCTCGCTGTAGCTGTACAGTGTATAGTGTGTGTGTGTGTGTGTGTGTGTGTGTGTGTCTGTGTGTGTGTGTGTGTGTGTGTGTGTGTGTGTGTGCGTGTGCGTGTGTGTGTGAAATATTCCTGTGTTGTGTATGTTTATTCACCTCCAACACGCCCAGCAGGGGCCCGCCAGCATGTGCAATTGTAAGTTTGCACTGCCACAGATGGAGAGCCACTAATGTACTCATAATGGAGAACTAATAGGAGAGAATATGGCATCTAAGAATACATGTAACTAACGGACAGAGGGAATTTATTTGTTAAACATTTAATAGGGACTAATTTTAGAATCAAGATATCATTGATAATTATTATTCATGCTCAGCAAAATGTCTTGCTACTCACGCTAGAAAACAGAGCAATGTGAAAAACCTTTACTCCTTTTACTATTTGTTATTTTATGTATGTTTTATACAATATATAATTATTATATAATATTGTAGTTACAAGCAAATACTAGCTGTATTTATTTACACCCATATTTGTGACATAGCACATTAAGGCTTATTGCATACAAGTAGACATACCATAATGAGATTAGCCTATATAAAACCAGAAATCTTACAATTATATGTTATACGAGAATAGATTATATAAAAATAGATTTGTGGTGCTGAGCAGAATTGGCATTTGCATAGGAGAATGTTATACACATGTGTAAACACTTGAGCTGTGATTATGGCTTCACTAGACACACAGTGAATTATAGGTCTGCTCTACCTCAGTGTGTGTGTCTATAGAAAATGGACCCAGCCGCCTCTGTTCTGTTAGGACAACGACGTCCTCTACTGGCAGCATGTGTAATAGCAGCGCGTCCCACATGACGCGCGGTACAAGCACATTCTCCTCCGAGAGGTGTATCAGGCATTTCCTGCCCTCGTTCTCTCATAATACAAGTAGCTATGATACAATCTATGCAAATGAAAGGAAAGGAAAGAATTGGAAACAACTGTATTAAAAAAGAGCTCCATAGAGGTACATAACTGATGTGACCTGCAGCAAGAACCTTTTACTATAACAGCCTATAAATACATGATTATGGTAACAATACTATTAAGTGTCTTTTTGTTGTTGTTGTTCTGAGAAAGACTACCACAATGTAGTACAATTACTTTTTTGTAATTCAGAAGGTATTGTAATAGTAGTTTAGTTTAGTTTAGTTTAGTTTAGTTTAGTTTAGTTTAGTTTAGTTTAGCTTAGTTTAGTTTAGTTTAGGTTATTTGCTTATTTATCAGGGACAATGCAGATTAAAAAAAACATTGACCTACACAAAGAGGTATCATATTTGTTCCAAGTTATTGCAAGATTGCTAATTTCCATCTTCAGTCCCTGGACAGACTGATATCATAGTTCATGACATCGTGTACATGCCAATAACATACAATGTATATTAATGCAATCCAGTCAATCAATAAGTAAAACTATAGTACCCTTCGATCTCAGTTACCACATCCATACACTGTTTGCATATTTACAGGTCATGTGCTGCATTAATCATGTTGCTTTTCTTTTTTAGCAATTAGTATTACTTCTAGTAGTACCTATTGGCTACTTCATACATATACCTTTCTCTTACTCTTTTACTGTTACTAGTCTTAATTTTGATAACATTTCATTTATATTATCTGTATGATACGCTTCTCTGCTCCTACATGAGTACAGTGACATTTTACTGATTTTGAAATAGCCCAATAGTTAGTAGATGGACTTTACAATTTTCTCATCCTGTTGCAGAAATGTGTCTGCCTTTGGTGCCATTTTTCTGTGTACCTCTCCTGCAGCAGAAAACCATTACTCTGTGTCCACAATCACTTGTCACGCAGGAGCAGCTCAGTTCCCTGGGAAATCAAAGGTATAGGTGATGCCTCTGGATGCTACATCAATATTCATGAACACAGCCCTGCCCTATGATGTAATTGCAGTGGTGGCGAAGGTCAGTGCCTTGGTGGCCAGACCAAAACACACTTCTTAATGTATTACAACAACTGTGCATGTCATAAATACAATCATATTTACATTTGTGTAATAAGCATAGGCTGCCCATCACACTGTGAGCTTGTCATGTTTGGCATATAACTCTGTTGACAAGTCTCTGCACTTTTATTCTTAAGGCTGTTCCTATTTGGTACTATGGAGGGTGTCAGAAATGCATTAGATTTAGTGAAGGATCATACTTGGGATTTACCCTCATATGACTTACTGAGTGATTAGTAAATTAAATGATAAAGAGGACAGACATGATGACAACAGCATACAGACCTAATTTTGTCAACAGTTCTATTCTATCTATAGCTAAACCTGAAAACATTAGCATTTTGTTTTATTTATCTGTCCATGGAGCATTCACTTTGGCATTTTTTCCTGGCAGAATACTGTATATGATTGGCCCTGAAGTTGGAATAATAAAGTTGTTAGCTGTTCACATGAGATCCCTGAAAAGAAGCAATTCAATCTTGATCCTCGATCTGTACAAATACTAAAGGATTCCATCATTTTTTCTGTCAAACTATTTGAGATTTTATAATGTGCTTAAAGAAAACATATGCTTTTTCCTGCATAATAAACTATGACTATTTATTTTTTCTTCAATGCAAACTGCAATATTGATCTAAAATACATATGGGTCCACTGACTTTCAGTTCAGAACTGCTGAAATGACTCCCCTGAGTATTCACTGTAGCAAACAGTAGATTTTCTTTTTCCATTGAACCTCATAGACCTCAGGGTCTAGATTTTTTAAATAATTGCAAGTAAGAGACATGGGTGGGGGCTGATGACAGCACTCTAGCCTCAAATGGAGAAGTAAACTAATGATAATGATAAGGGAAAACTATTAAAATCTCTTAAAAGCTCTTAAATGTCAATTCTGCTGATTTCCATCCTCCTCTATGACTCACCCTTTATGGGCTACAACATTTTCAGCTTTATGAATGAGGTCAAATCTTGATTATGCAAATTTGATAATGGGTAATTATGTGTTTTTTTGTGTTTTTTGTGTAGAAGGCAAGATGACAACCAGCACCATGAATGTAGCATTTTATTGTGTTTGGCGTGTGTCTGATAAGGAAAAGTATAGCAGTAGGCCTTTAATATTACAGCATGATCTGTATGGGATTCCCCCATACATTAGCAGCAAAGTGGGACTTCCTGAAGAGTGGAAACAGTGCAGATTTCTGTGAGTCCCTGTCAATGCTAATAACTATAGTGGTCCGCTGGAGAGCTCCCCCAGGGCTGTTTGACTATGTAAGCAGAGGAGGGGTTTTCTGAGGGCGGGGGACGACAGAGAGTCCAAGCACACTGTCTCAACTCATTTAGCTCTTTGGGGCATGGCCAATCCATTTCTCTGCTGTAAAAATAAGGTTGATCACAGACCTGCTATGTCTGAAAATGAGAGGTGGGCACACTATGGCAGGGAACAGCATCGGATATAGGCAGACATGAGTGCCTTGAACCTGAAGAAGAGACCGGGAGGAGGGGGAAGAGGAAGGGGAGATGGGGTACGACACTTGTAATCGGATCATTGGCTACAGTGGGTCGATTCAATGTGATCAATAGAAACTGCACATGCAGCAGAGAGCCTTTAATGGCCCTTAATCTCCATCAGGATGAAACCGGAAGTGGTGGGAGACAAAAAGGGAGTCCAGCATCACATTACAGACCTTGCCGCGCTATAACCAGAGTACTGTCCAGGCCTCAGCTGTGGTGGGCCAATGTCATATTTCATTCTACGTTTTCATTTCAAATGCATTACTTTTTCTGAGCGTTCCATTCTGTCACTGACCCCCCATGATGCCAGAACTCAGTTGGAACATGTCATCCTTTCACGGGCCACCTTCCAACCATTGAATAAATGTAATAAGGCTTGGGAGAAAGTAGTAGAAAAAGCCAGACCAGCTATAAACTATAGTAGAAGCTAATGCATTTTCACTATTATTTTCTCTATAGATTCAAATTTATGAACACCAACCAGCAAGTGTCCTAAGAGGCCAGTGCACGATAGTAGATATTATAGTAGATAGATATTACTGACTCCTGCCATCTGTAATGCATCCAAGCCCCACTATTATTTTTATTATTTTTTTATTTTTTATTTTTCTCTCTAGACTTCAAGCCATGAATTAAATAGTAGATTGACCCAACAGAAGCCGCCTGGGCACGACTTGCTCTCAAGCTCTGGAATAAATAATGTTGTTCAGGTGTGCTTACAACATCTGCAAGTATACAGACAGGCACTGCAGCCTTTGTGTCAATTTAAATGAACATAAAGAAGAATACACAAAGAGACCTCTTTTGATGGGAGATAAATTATGGCGAAGGACGTCAGGAAAAAGCATGTATATTATTTGACGTTAGTGCTCTTATGTTCAGTCTCTGTATAAAAAAGGCTTCTAGCTAACACCAGCGGCAATGCAAAGATCTGATTTGCTGTTGCCCGGAAACATTGCAGCAGTTAATTAATGACCCTGGGCCATAAATGATCCCCCATGGCTGTGCATTATAAATATTTTGTACATTGGCAAATGCAGACTTGTGAGGATTGCCAACTAATTCACTGCATTGGGAACAGAAGTACCTTTAGTATTAGGTATAAAATTAACACATATTTCCTAATAGTTATTCTTAATTCAAATGAGCAAATCCAAAGCTAGGCCTGTCACAATAATTACAATGTTGACTTCTGGTTCAATATAAAAGTTGTAACTGTATATTTTGGGGTAGAATAAATAACTGCCATGGTTAAATATCAGCTTACTCCACCATTAACTTGTTGGAGCTTAGGCTTTTTAATGATACTGTCTATTTAAAATAGGTTTACTGTGATTATCCTGCTTTGTGTCAGTGGCATAAAGTAGTTTCAATATTATAGTTGATTGCTGCATGTCTCTGTAGCAACTTATGCTTCAGAATATGATATCGTGACAGGCCAATGTAAACCAGGCAAGAAGCAAAGCAATGTGCCTTTTATATGACAAGCATACATGTATATAAGTTAAATGCTGTTTATTATAGTCCATCAGTGATTTTGCATGTCTATCTGAGATTCTGAGCCCTTTAAAAATGTTAGCAAATTACAAGATGTTATTAACCTGTCATTATGTTATGGCTTAAGGCATGACTGTTTCAGAAAGTATAAAGAAAATAACTAGAGATAGAGGAACAGCAATTGCACAATAATCTCTCATTTTAAACAGTACTTAGCCACTCCATTAGTTTGTGCATTAACTTTATTATCTTAATGAGTGTAATCCAATAGGCACCAGGGGGAGGCTTTTCCAACTTGGAGGACAGTTATTTAGTTTTATTCTTAGTAGCAATTAAAAAGGACAGTTTACAACAACTGCACTGTGTACATTTCTGGTATAGGGCAGTATTGTTTTACCTTGGCAAATTTAAGATTGTGGCCCTTTGCTATGTTTGTGTGCAAAACAAAACACAGACACACATACGACACATAAATATATTGTTATTTCTATCATATAGAGCTAGAGTAGAGAATTAGGAATCCACCAATTTTCACAATACAAAGTGAAACTCACATAATCATCAATTAAACAAAATTCTTTCATTGCTAGTTTGACTTACAATTGCTAGTAGCGCCACCTTGTGGGATACAAAACAGTCCTGTTTTTAGGCCACTTAATTACGTTTGATTTTCTATTGTATTATTAAATTCTAACACATTTATTCCTAAAGCATCTTTCATGTATGATTATTATGGAGCTTACTTGATGTATTTATTAGCTTTATTAACTACTTGACTTTTGCATGAGACTGATGAAGACTCAAGTGCTTAGGGATCAATTTCAAAATGTTTCTAACCATGGCAACAGAGACACCTTACAGACAACTCAGACATCACTGTTTGAAAGTCCTTTTGTACAAATGCAAATGCCGTCACCCAGCACCTGAATAATCCTATAGACCTACAAATTAATAGAGCCCAACCTCAATGTTAAAATATTCTCTGTGCATACTTTAAAGGCAGCTCAGTGTCAGTGCAATGCCACAGATGTCAATAAGGCTAATGTTTGTGAATATTTTATTATGGCCCGCAGTAGCAAAACTTGGGAATCATGGCAGATATGTCAACCCTGAGACTTGCCCTAACCTTGCCTAGAGCCAAGTGTTGATAAGTGTGCCATGTGAATACTTCAAAGGCAGTGCGTCTCTCATCTGCCTCCTCCATAAGGATATTTGGATTGTATGCAGAAAACCTTGCCTGGCATTTCCTCCAGCTTCGGCCAAATTGACAATGACCCATCACATATTGTTAATGACACGATAAGTCTGGATCCGCATGAAAGAGCTGCGTGGGTTGGTTGGATTGGTATTACAGTGAATATATTTATCCGACTTTCATTATAATGACTATTAGCACAGCAAGTACTGCTCTCATAAAGGATGCGCTATCTAGGCATATTTCAACCGCAAAGAATGATGTTTCTTATTAAAATCATCAGTTATGACAAGTTGAACATTTCAGAATTGTCATTTCTATTAGAATTGTGAGGTGAATAATTTTTCCACTGACTTTGTTGTGTTCACTGACAGATGAAAGCACTGTGGTCTTTTCAAAGGTTGCTTGTGAAAACCTGATGGATGCGCAAATTAACACACAGAGGAGTGAAGTTGCAATCCAGAGCCTCCAATGTTATAATTACAGCCCTTTCTTCCCCTTGACAAACATAAATGAGGACCTCTCTCCCCTCTCCTCTCCTTCTCTCGCTGCGCAGCTTGGCGAGATCACATTAATTGCAAGAATGGTCTTTGAAAACACAAAAGTGCTTCTCATCCTGCTATAATTGTGCTTGTACTGGTGCTTCAGAAGAAAGGAGGTTTGCGTCTCACTGAAGGAGCTTTGTGTTGCATTATGTTTAGAAGTCATGATACAATGGCGCACTCTAGTGGCCACATAAACTATCAACAATGTTTATAATCTGCTGAAACAATGCTAAAGGTAAAGTTCTGTCCCTATGCCAATGTTCTAGAGCTGTACAAAAAAATCAAAGAGACAGAGGTTTACTCTAATAATAGATTTTATTTAGCTAGTGATTACCTTGAGGAGAAAACTGTCCCTATAGATTATGTCTTGCTGTTTTGGGGGAATCCCAGTGAAGCTTACAAAGATGTGGGGAGTTCACCCAAAAGTGCTCGTCTTGATAAGGACAGTCAGTCTGATTGAGCCTGAGGTACAGTCAAGAACATGGATGTGAAAAAAAGACCCGCAGAACCTGGGCTACTGCAAACTCTACCAAACAGCAAGTTTCTCCTCAAACAAAGCACTTGAGAATGACAGAATCACGAGAAAACAAAAAGGTGTGCATTGGCCCACTATCTCAGCCTGCTGCAGAGCTCTTTTGGTACACAAAAATGCAGAAACCAATGTAAATGGGTAGAGGGTACATTTTATGATTGGCATAATTGTGGCTGTCAATCTCCCACAGGCCTGTCTGAGGGTGCCCAGGCAGCTGAATACTGATTCAAGTACTAGATTAATTATACATTTCATCTATAAATCTCTGCTGGAGCCCTCTGCTATATCCCAAAAGACTGAGGCATTAAAAATGATGTTAGCCTGGTGACATATTCTGACTAGTCTTGTTAGTCAGTTAGTTTGCTCATAAACAAATCTAAACAAGTTTAAGAGACGAGGCTGTTGGAATGGAGGCTGTTAAGAACGAATCAAAGTGCTTCAATGACAGTTTCTAAAGAAGTTACGTTCTTTCAAGTGACACAAACACTAGTCAAAAGATACAAATGAGTTCCTCTATTGTCATGTTTAAGCATCCAGATACATTGTCTTCAGTGGAAAGCCTCTTTTCCTCTTGGTTAGGCAGATTTTTTTAAGGTCCATCATCTTTAGTGTTGTGGTTTTTGAAGAAAAACTTGCTTGAAGGTTACTGTTTACTTCTATTGCGTTCCTAGTTAGACACAGGAGACAGTCAATATCAGTAAAACAATTCTAGTTGTAAAATGCAATTGCATTTTAAAATGGTTTTCCCTTTTACATAACACAGACAAATATTTTGAAACCTGAGGGTTGCAGAAAGAAATGTTTTAAAAATAAACGTTAGTCATTAGTACAAGTTACTTACGAGCAAAAGCAAAATATGAATCATTAATAACTGTTGTGACATTGTTAAAATTATACATGTGCGATCAAATGGACCTGAGACACAAAGGTGACTGCGACACTTTCATTTAAGATTTTATATTTCTTTTCATTACCATTTACATTGTAGATACTCATAGAAGGCTTCACAACTATGAATGAACATATATGGAATTTAGATAGTCCAAAATGGCCACCCTTTGCTTTGATCACTGCTTTGCACCCTCTTTCAGGTGGCTTCATTAGGCTTGTTGAGAGAAGCCAAGGTTTTGCAGTGCTGTCAACAAAGTAAAGGGCTACTGTGAGGATTCTGAATATATATTTACAGTCATTTAACATTTCTATCTTTGATACATATTTCTATAACCTTGCTTCATATATTTGATGTTTTCAGTACACATCTACGATGTAGAAAGTAGTAAACATAAAGAAAAAACATTAAATGAAAAGGCATGCCAAATCTGACTGATGTAGATTTACTAGTTGATATAATGTTGAGCTGTAAGACTTTGTTCAATGCACGTGGAATGATGGTACCTGCAGATAAACTGTCCTAAAGACGATATTAAAAGAGAGAAATTCTGATTCTGTGGTCAATGTCAAGAGGTTTGACAAATGGCACTCAGTGGCACAAATAATGAAAATGAGTCCATTTAAATAAATGCATAGCTCATGACTACTATGTGTGTAAAACGTATAACTTACTTAGTAATACATTGTATTATTGATGTTGCATATAAGACTAATGTCATACTGTGTTGCATTTTAAACAAAGAAATAACATCTCCTTGAAGACAAGTAGGTGGTGGGCTCCCAACCAAAAATGAGATACAAATAGGAAAAAAAACAAAATTAAGACACAAATAGATAATATGGCATTATGGTGATTCTAATACATCCTAAAACATCAAAGATGTTGTAGTGTGAGAAAATGTGCTGGTTTGACACCTCTCAAATGAAGAAAAGACAGGCCAAACAATAGACAACAATTAACCTTGTCAGGCCGAGGAGGACAAGGCCTGTGCTGGGCTGGGCCTGTCATGTAAGAGGTCAGAGCTACAAAAGCAGCACAGCACAGCGCCTGCACTACCAGGATGAAACAGCCCCTCTACTGACAGGTTGTTTTCAGAAGCCTGAAAACACTGACTTAAAATATTTATGAGAAAGTAACCCAGTGCATATTAACAAGGTCAGTGGTGAGAGCCGAATGGAACATATATGGAGTACCATCAGTGGGGGACCAAGGGGTTTTCTAAATGAAATTAATGGCATAGTGTGCACCAGTGATTACCCTGCATAGCTACTGTGTCTGGTGAAGCTTTCCATATTGTAATAAAAACAGTGAGTGGCACATCCAGTAGTTTCCTCCATCTGATTAATACAAGAGCACAGACTTCACATTCAGCTGGAAGACATTTTAAACCTGGAGGCAAATTGCACTGTTTGCAGCACAGGGGCTTATGTTGTTAAAGACTAATAAAGCATGAGAAGTTGTGCAGAGCACAGAGCTGGGTGTTCAAAGGGAGATCAGAGCCAGCATCTGCCTTTGTCTGGAAGCAGGAATGCCTGGAATGTGGCCTATTTCAGGAAACCTCTCCGCATCTAACTCAACTTGAGCTGATCATCACCATCTCTGTAACAAGGACTGATGAGAAAATTGGAGTTTGCCTGGGACTAACAGTGATTTGTCAGTCTGCTTTTTCGCACTTGAGTTAGCCACAATATGAACAAACCACAGAGAGCAGGTTAAACAGATCAGCTTGTAGCCTTTAACAGCGAGTGGGTGAAGGTTCACTGTGTAAAGTGTATAAAAGGCATAAATTTTCTCATGAATACAAACACTCAACACTGTAGAGTATGTGCTTAGCTCACCTTCCTCAAAGCATCCTCTTCTTCCTGCCGTTTTTCATAATGTGCAAAATCATCAAAGATTGAGGTGGTATGCTTGTAAGTGGCGATTATTTTTAGCACTTGTTTGGCCTTCTCCAGAGGCACCTCTTGCGTGTCCCTGGAGTTGGTCACTGGCTTGTTGTCATTGTTCTCTAGTCGAATGTGCCGTAGCTGGTTGTTGGGCACATCTTTAATGAAAATCCATTTTACTTCAAACTTGCCCTTCCACTTGTCCTGAGACCATACGCCTGCATAGGCATTGTAGTCCACAGGAGAGCGCATCTCAGCTACGCCACAAAAGTGCCCACTGCCGTTGACACTGAACAGCAGGTAGAGTGGACCCTTGTTGCCCAGGGAGCGGTAGGCACCATCCAAGCGCTTGTTTCCATGTTCTGTACTACACCAGATTGAGTATTTGATTGAGCGGTGGATATCATCTTCTGAATAACTCTTGATAATGAAAACACGTCCATTTTTCAAGTTCCAGTCAAAGTCTTTGGGATTGAAATTGTTGAGAGCTCGTAGTTTCTCTAATACAGGATGCACTTCTCCAGCGCAAGAAGAGGCGCTCAATGGGACACTCCCACCGAAACCAAAGCCGTCACCCCGGTTCCTGGGTGCCACCCAGCGGTTTGGGGGTGGGCCAGGCTGCTGAGGTGGCTGATGGTGATGATGATGATGATGATGGAGATGCTGTGGGGGTCCCGGCTGGGAGGGGATGTGCAGGTGTGGGGGGGCAGGGGGCAGAGGGTGTTGGGGTGACTGGAGAGACTGCAGCTGGAAGGGCTGGTGCTGTGGTTGGTGCTGAGGCTGAGGAGGCAGAGGGCTCTGCAGTAACGTCGGTGGCTGGGCCAGGGGAGGCTGGGCCAGGAGCGGCTGCTGCACCAGTTGCTGAGGGGGCATCATGGTCTGAGCTAATGGAGCCTTGTTTAGAGAGCCCTTGTCATCCCATGTCCCTATATTCATATTGTGCTTTATCGGAGGGGGAGGGATGGTGACTCCTCCCACCATACCCATGTTGGCTTTTGGTTTGACTTTAGGTTGTGGTTTGGCAGGTTTCTTGGCAATAGCTGCCCAGGAGGCAGGTTTAGGTGCAGAAGAGCTGATAGATGGGGGGAGGTTGTTTGCTGCCATGCTGCTCATGCCTGGTGTGCCCCCTAAAGGTGAGCCCACAGTTTTGGTGACTGCAGCCACCATGTCTGTACCCAGTTTTAGCCCTGCCATACCCTGCTCAATGCTGCTCAGCACCGGTACCTTACTGAGTTGAGTGTCACTACCAAACCCTCCTTGTCCATCAGTGATGGCCCGGCCCAGAGAACTGGGAGCGTACCCATAGCTGTTACTGTATACTGAGCTTTGTGTGGACTGACCCTGAGAGACACTGGTACCCCAGGTAGAAAAGTCTGCATTTCCAGGAAAAAAGTTGAAACCATGTTGACTAAGGAAAGGAGGAGTATTCCCAAGAGCTCCTGGTTGGCTGAACACTCCGTCAGGTATAAAATGGGGCTCGCCATTGCTCATTTGTCCATAGGTAGTAAGGTATGGCATTGGAGGGTCTCCAGCTGTGGACCAAGCCGCTTCTCCCAGAGAGTAGGGGAAACCGATGGATGGAGCGTAGTAGCTGGGCATATAGGGATCCGACATTGGTGGATAGCTATTACTCTGTAAAATAAAAATACATTTATTTAAGACTTCATTCCAACGTATACTCCATAGGATAGTCAGTACAACTTACTTGATTTGTCTGGCCGCTTAGGTAAGGTTCAAAGTCATCATCATTCACACCATCTTTTTGATGCATTGATCCGTTTTGTACTAAAACAAAAACACAACACACCATGGGCACAGCATTAAAAAAAAAAAAAGATAAACTTGTAGCCTATACGAATACAAATGCAAAAAATAAAAACACAATAAATATACATGGAATTTGTAAGCAATGTTCAAATACCATAATGGGCCAATGTTATTGAAAAAAGGACCTACATAATCAAGCATCACCTTACCTTTATTTCCTTGTCCTTTTGGCCTCTAGAAGAAAACAATCAGAAAAAACATAAGTATGGACAACACCACAGTTAGCAGCTGCATGCTAGTGCCTCCAGACTCATGTCTGGAGATGACTGTATAGTACAACGTATGGTCTGGACACAGAGGACTACAGTAACCTCCCGGATGTTTGCATTTACAGGTTGCTGCTTCGCATTATTGGCCGGATGTCAAACGCTCTGACATCCAGTAAGATGTGCCGCATTGGCCACCAGCTAAGCCTTGCGATAGCTACTATTGGCCTACATTAGAGCTAATATCAAGCACACATCAAACATTTGGAGCCTGTCTAATTTCACACATCGGCTACATCTAAACACCGTCAGTAAAGTTTCATTTCAACGCCCGGCTAAATCACGGTATCGCTCACTGTCAATAAACAAACCTGGTCGACAGTGGTGGCAGACATCCTCCAGAAACCGACACGGAGCTGTGCTTGTGAGACAGTCCACGGCGTCCCTCTGCTCTCGGTGCTTCCCTAGCTCGCCTCAATCACTCTGGTAATGTTGCGAGGCGGCGTTTTCCTTTCCTCTAGCGGTCAGACCTGGCGACGACGCGTGTCTTCTGCCCTGTCCAAACGAAGGCTCTCTGCCGGGGTAGAAGACTTCAATCCCCGTGGCCGCTCAGGGCACAGACGTTTTTTTCAGTCAGTGTTAAAGTGCCTAGTGCCTAAATGAAATATCCCTCACCATACTCCACAATGGCGGATGGGCTTTTTTACTCCGCTTCCGTTCCGTTCTGCTGCTCCGTGACCTTCCGCCTGTGACGCTCTGAGTCATGTTACACACCGCCACTGCACATGACAGTCACAGACACGCCACTATCAGGCTATTAATACACTAACACAATCTATCTTTATACATTTAATAACACCCTGTTTTCATTTACAATGCCTAAAGTATTTGTCTTTAATATTTTTAAGCTCAAATCTGCAAAATATTCTGATAGACTACAGTGCAGGCTTGTAACGGCTGCTTTGTAAAGTTAAATTGGACACAATGCGTGTATATAGTTTTATTAGGCTAAACAATGTGTTTATTAAGAAACATTACTAGTAACATAAACGGTGAATTGATAGGTTATTGGATTTGATTTACGGCTTCAAATTTCACTCCAGTCTCCAGTTTTACGGACTTGATTGCAATGTGGAGGATATTTTTTGTCCTAGGCCTGTGTGGCAGTTTTAGGCTGTGCTTGTAGAATTCTGTTTATAAGTCACTGGACTGTCTGTAAAGCGCCTCCGGTGGGACGAGACTGTCCTTCTCGCGATACTTCATCGGTGGGTCGCCTGCAGTATGGCTGCCGTAGCGCTCAGGTCCTGTCGCAGAGGACTTTCACAGATTTTTACTAATGGAGGATTGTCTGCTCTGTCTACAACATACCTGAAAGGTTTGTTTTATTATTTATAGTAGCTGTGAGGTGTTTTATGTCTACTGATTTTTCTAAAACGACAATTAAAAGCCTCGAAGGGGGTGTGGCACACAGAGTGCGGAGTGGTAAATTTAGGGCATGTTGTTACGCTCTTTACGCCTAGAACGAACTCTTTAGCCCTGTGGGTGTTATCCTCGATAATTGTTAACGACTTTATGCTTTACATTTTTATGTTTACGGTATGATTGTAGTTGACTCATGATTTTCATACTAATTTATAAACATGGTCTTCTATCTTCGTACAGTCAATTTATACCGTAATGGTTTCATTCTGTGTCAATGTAGTATTTACTTTGTTGATACAATATTATTAAATACATCTCTGCCTCAGGAATAACTTCCTGTACATTGTGTAACAGACCCTTTGTTCTGCCCCACAGTCGACAGCAGATACAAGTCCACAGTTCAATATGCCTCACGATCAGACCTCCCTAAACTAGCGTACAGAAGAGTGAAAGGAAAGACCCCAGGTGTAGTCTTTCTCCCTGGCTATGGCTCTAACATGAATGGACAAAAGGGGGAGGCGCTAGAGGAGTTCTGCAGGTCACTAGGTCACTCTTGTCTAAGGTGAGACATTCTTTGCAAATTGCCCAAGCACATAAGCACTAAGACCAACTTGGATATTTTAACACTAGATGGAGGCAGTCTTGCTTCAGAGCAAGAAGGTCCTGGGTTCAACTCCATGACAGCACAAGCACAACCAGAAGTTGCATATGAACCGTGCAGCATGGTCCTGGCTTTATCTCAGTACTAGACAGTATTAACATTTGTGCAGCTTTTGATCAATTCACCAATTATCCCAGTTACACAGAAAACCCACAGATGAAAAAAAATTCGTAAAATTTGATCCTGAAAACATCTGTACACAGTAGTTTTTGTACACAGTACTGAATTGACAATCAAGTACAAACTGTGTTTTATGCCATTCATCTTACTATTTCTCTTTGTTTAGGTTTGATTACACAGGGCACGGGGCATCAGAAGGAGTGCTTGCAGAAGGAACAATAGGCACGTGGAAAAAAGATGTTCTTTTTGTACTGGATGAATTGGCAGAAGGACCTCAGGTGATTGCATTTTTTGAGAACTGTTTAAGAACTGTTTAAGAAAACATTGTTTTTTTTCTGCTATACATATATTTACATTGTAAATCTGTGTAAATCACAATACTGATCAAAAATGACTCAAGTGAGATTAATTATGATGAGGGTAAACTAATATAACATGGTGAAATGCACGCTATGCATAATGTTTGTCATTTAAAAGGACGAACTTGTGGACGGCATAAAACAATTTTGTAGTTGCACAGTGTGTCCTGGGGGTGGCAGTGTTTGCTCACTATGTTCAGTGTATTTTATTTAGTCCCTTTTGTCTTTTTCAGATACTGGTAGGGTCAAGTACAGGTGGGTGGCTGATGTTGCTGGCAGCAATAGCACGGCCAGAGAAAATAGCTGCTCTCTTGGGCATCTCTACTGCAGCTGATCACATCGTGACATCATTTAACTCTCTCCCACTAGAGGTGAGACTACAACATAACAGCTATAGAAATTGCTGTTGAAATTCTTAGTTTTTCTAATTTAAATTAATAGTCTAGTCTAGTTATAGACGGATATAGATAAATGTATGTGTGTGTTTGTTTGTGTGTGTGTGTGTGTGTGTGTGTGTGCGCATGCGTGCGTGCGTGTGTGTGTGTGTGCGCGTGTGTGTGCGCGCGTGTGTGTGAGCGTGTGTGTGCACGCGTGTGTGTGTGTGTGAGCGTCTATACACACTGAAAAATTCACACACAAGTAACAGACAACTGTGAAGTGAAAGCAAAATGATACATGATATTGTTATTTTTCAAAAAATAGAAAACCGAAAAGTTGAACATGCACAAGTATTCATACAGCATGACTTAATACTTTGTAGAACCCCCTTTTGCTGCAATAACTGCAGCAAGTCTTTTGGGGTATGACTCTACAAGATTTGCACATGTAGACACTGAAATTTTAGCCCATTCCTCTTTACAAAACAACTCAAGCTCTGTCAAATTAGATGGAGAGCATTTGTGAACAGCAGTTTTCAGGCTTTTCCACAGATTTTCAATGGGATTTAGGTCTGGACTTTGACTGGGCCAGTCTAACACATGAATATGTTTTGTTTTAAACCATTCGACTGTAGATTTAGCTTTGTGTTTAGGGTCATTGTCCCTCTGGAAGGTGAATCTTCGCCCCAGCCTCAATTCTCTTGCTGACTCTAGCAGATTTTCCTCCAAAATGTCCCTGTATTTGGCTCCATCCATCTTCCCAACTATTCTTACAATCTCCTCAGTCCCAGCTGAAGAAAAGCAGTCCCATAGTATGATGATCCCCCCACCATATTTGACAGTGGGGATAGTGCACTCAGGACGATGAGCAGTGTTGGGTTTGCGCCATACATAATGCTTTTGATTTGGGCCAAAAAGTTCAATTTTTGTCTCATCCGACCAAAGTACCTACTTCCTCATGGTAGCTGTGTGCCCCATATGACTTCTGGCAAACGTCAAACGGGATTTCTTATGGCCTCCTTTCAATAATGGCTTTCTTCTTGCCACTCGTCCATAAAGGCCAGATTTGTGTAGAATACGACTTATAGTTGTCCCATGTACAGATTCCCCCAGCTCAGCAGGAGTACTTCGCAGCTCCTCCAGAGTCACTTGGTTGCATTTCTGACAGTGCTTTCCTTGTTTGGTCTGTTAGTTTAGGTGGACGGTCATGTCTTGGTAAGTTCGCAGTGGTGCCATACTCTTTCCATTTTATGAATGATGGATTGAACAGTGCTCTGTGAGATGTTTAAATTTTGGGGAAATCTTTGTATAACTTAACGCTGCTTTAAACCTCTCCACAACTTTATCCCTGACCCCTCTGGTGTGCTCCTTGGCCTTCATGATGCTGTGGAGTGACCAATGCACTCCAACCATAGCTCTGAGGTCCTCACAGAACAGCTGCAATTATACTGATAGTCAATTACAGAGGTGGCAACTATTTAATTGTTTGGACAAGGTGTGAACATTCAGCAGTCATTGGATTTGTTTTAAAGGCAATTTAATGCACTCGTAAGTATATGAATACTAGTGCATGCCCCACTTTTCACTTTTCTATTTTTAAAATAATAAAATCATGTATCATTTTTGCTTTCACTTCACAGTTGTCTGTTACTTGTGTGTGAACTTTCAATTAAAAAAATCAAATTAAAGTCTTTGTTTATGGTTGTAAACCTGACTAAATGTGGAAAAGTTCAAGGTGTATTTGTACTTTCGAGAGGCACTGCACATACATACGTATGTATGTGCAGTGCCTCTCTCTGTACATACATACATAGAGTACAGGCCAAAAGTTTGGACCCACCTTCTCATTCAATGAGCTTTCTTTATTCTCATGACTATTTACATTGTGGATTCTGAAGGCATCAAAATTGTGAATGAACACATATGGAATTATGTACTTAACAAAAACGTGTGAAATAACTGAAAACATGTCTTATATTCTAGTTTTTTCTTCAAAGTTTCTTGCTCTGATTACTGCTTTGCACACTCTTGGCATTCTCTTGACGAGCTTCAAGAGGTAGTCACCTGAAACTGTTTTCCAACAGTCTTGAAGTAGTTCCCAGAGATGCTTAGCACTTGTTGGCCCTTTTGCCTTCAATCTGCGGTCCAACTCACCCCAAACCATCTCGATTGGGTTCACGTCCGGGGACTATGGAGGCCAGGTCATCTGGCGCAGCACTCCATCACTCTCCTTCTTGGTCAAATAGCCCTTACGCAGCCTGGAGGTGTGTTTGGGGTCATTGTCCTGTTGAAAAATAAATGATGGTCCAACTAAACACAAACCGAATGGGATGGCATATCGCTGCAGGATGCTCTGGTAGCCATGCTGGTTCATGGTGCCTTCAATTTTGAATAAATCTCCAACAGTGTCACCAGCAAAGCACCTCCACACCATCACACCTCCTCCTCCATTCTTCACGGTGGGAACCAGGCATGTACAATCCATCTGTTCACCTTTTCTGCATCGTACAAAGACATGGCGGCTGGAACCAGAGATCTCAAATTTGGACTCATCAGACCAAAGCAGATTTCCACTGGTCTACTGTCCATTCCTTGTGTTCCTTGGCCCAAACAAATCTCTTCTGCTTGTTGCCTCTCCTTAGCAGTGCTTTCCTAGCAGCTGTGTAGAATCCCTCAGTTGTCCAGGTAGAATCCATGGCAGAAGGAGAAAGTTTATTTGGTCGAATATGTTTCGCAGCTCATCCAAGCTGCTTCTTCAGTTCTGGTCAGATGCTGGTAGACACGGCCTTACATCTGTCTGCAGGGAGGAAGTAACTACAATGAAATTACTTTGAAACTACTACACCTACTTGTTTTCAGTTTCTGTTAGGTAGGTAAGCCTATTCAATATGCAATGGGAGTGGAGTGTGGAGTCTTGTTAGCATTCAGGCGCATAATGGGTGTTTTCACACCTCTGGACCTGACCTAGCTGCCCTATTGTTTTCTTTGTTTGTTAGAGTTATAGATGGGAGATGGTGTCTGAGACCTCAATTTCTGTTCAAGGAAGGATTCTCTTTCTTGACAAAAATAACCTCCTACACTGAATTCAGTGTAGTGAAGACAGCAGTGAGTGCTACATTGGAGAAACAAAACAGCCACTTCACAAGAGGATGTACCAACACAGACGAGAGAGCCAGAGTGGACCTTCATCTGCCGTACATCTCCACCTAGAAGCCATGGGCCACTCCTTTGAGGACAGTGAGGTACAGATCTTGGCCAGAGAAAAGAACTGGTTTGAGAGGGGAGTTAAAGAGGCTATTTTTGTCAAGAAAGAGAATCCTTCTTAAATGGAGGTCTCAGACATCATTTGTCTCCCATTATAACTCTATCCTCAAACCTTAATCAAAACAAAGAAAACAATAGGGTTAGCCAGGTCAGATCCAGAGGTGTGAAAACACCCATTAACACCCATTAAGGCCCTGAATGGCTATACTAACAAGACCCCACACTCCTCGCCCACTGCATATTTAATAGGCTTACCTAGCTAACAGAAACTAAAAACAAATTGGTGTAGTGTAGTTTCAAAGTAATTGAATTGTAGTTCGCTCCTCCCTTCAGGCAGATATAGGCAGTGTCCACCAGCGTCTGACCAGAGCTGAAGAAGCAGCTTGGATGAGCTGCGAAACGTATTCAACCGAATAAACTTTGTCCATTTGACAAATTAAATTTCTCCTTTTGCCATTTCCTAGCAGCTATTTGACCATGAAGGCCTGATCTGCGCAGTCTCTTCTTAACAGTTGCTGCTAGAGCTCTGTGTGGCATTTATCTGGTCTGTAATCTGAGGTGCTGTTAATTTATGATTTCTGAGGCTAGTGACTCGGATGAACTTATCCTCAGCAGAGGTGACACTTGGTCTTTCCTGGGGCAGTCCTCGTGAGCCAGTTTCGTTGTAGCGCTTGATGGTCTTTGCGACTGCACTTGGGGACACATTCAAAGATTTCGCAATTTTTGGGACCGACTGATCTTCATTTCTTAAAGTAAAGACGGCCACTTGTTTCTCTTTAGTTGGCTGATTTGTTCTTGCTATAATACCAATTCTAACAGTTGTGCAATAGGACTTTCGGCTGTGTATTAACCTGACTTCTACACCGCACAACTGATGGTCCCAACCCAATTAATAAGGAAAGAAATTCCACTAAGTAACCCTGACAAGGCACAACTGTGCAGTGAAAACCATTTCAGGTTACTACCTCATTAAGCTCATTGAGAGAACACCAAGGAATTGCAGTGCTATCAAAAATACAAAAGGGTGGCTACTTTGAGGAATCTAAAATATAAGACTTATTTATTATTTATTACTTATTTCACACTTTTTTGTTAAATACATATACTCAACAAAAATATAAACGCAACACTTTTGTTTTTGCTCCCATTTTTCCAAAGATCCAAAATTCACTCCAGATACACAACACTACCATTTCTCTCAAACATTGTTCACAAATCTGTCCAAATGTGTGACAGCAAGCACCTCTGCCCCGCCGAGACAATCCACCCCACCTCACAGGTGCGCCACATCAAGATGCCGATCCGACATCATGACCAGTGCACAGGTGCGCCCCAGACTGCCCACAATAAAAGGCCACCCCGAAATGTGCATTTTTTTTGCTTTATTGGGGGTCTGGGGACTCAGAACCAGTCAGTATCTGGTGTGACCACCATTTGCCTCATGCAGTGCAACACCTCTTCTTCGCATAGAGTTTATCAGATTGTCAATTGTGGCCTGTGGAATGTTGGTCCACTCCTCTTCAATGGCTGTGCGAAGTTGCTGGATATTAGTGGGAGCTGGTACACGCTGTCGTATACGCCGGTCAAGCACATCCCAAACATGCTCAATGGGTGACATGTCCGGTGAGTATGCTGGCCATGCAAGAACTGGGACATTTTCAGCTTCCAAGAATTGTGTACAGATCCTTGCAACATGGGGCCGTGCATTATCTTGCTGAAACATGAGGTGATGTTCATGGATGTATGGCACAACAATGGGCCTCAGGATCTCATCACGGTATCTCTGTGCATTTAAAATGCACCTGTGTTCTTCGTCCATAACAGCCTTTGAAGAGGAGTGGACCAACATTCCACAGGCCACAACTGACAATCTGAAACTCTATGCGAAGAAGATGTGTTGCACTGCATGAGGCAAATGGTGGTCACACCAGATACTGACTGGTTCTGAGTCCCTAGACCCCCAATAAAGCAAAAAAAAAAAGCACATTTCGGGGTGGCCTTTTATTGTGGGCAGTCTGGGGCGCACCTGTGCACTGGTCATGATGTCGGATCGGCATCTTGATGTGGCGCACCTGTGAGGTGGGGTGGATTGTCTTGGCGGGGCAGAGGTGCTCGCTGTCACACATTTGGACAGATTTGTGAACAATGTTTGAGAGAAATGGTAGTGTTGTGTATCTGGAGTGAATTTTGGATCTTTGGGTCCATCTCAGGAAAAATGGGAGCAAAAACAAAAGTGTTGCGTTTATATTTTTGTTGAGTGTAATTCCACATAGGGTTTTGATGCCTTCAGTGAGAATCTACAATGTAAATAATCATGAAAGTAAAGAAAACTCATTAAAGGGATATGCCACCCCCAGGTCAAACTTGGGCATCTCCCCACAGTCCAGAGACTAAATAAGAAAGCTGAAGCACGCACCACGCTGCCAGGGGAATCCCTGTTACGCACCAGGAAGGGAGTTCCCCTGTTGCGCAGCGTGGTGCGTGCTTCGGCTTTCTTTTTCCGCACTGAAAAATAGTTCCCATCCAAAATGACCAAGGCAAGCTCTCCGTGTTGATTTGTACATTTATTTGCACTCGATATGAATGTGCACTACACAGAAAGTAATTGGGAAACGCATCGAGCAAATTAATTCCTTTTGGCCGAAATCTTTCTCTGGCGCCGTTAGACTCCAGTCTAACGCGGAGTAGCTGCAGATACCGCGGCGGTCAGTGCTGACAGACTCGGACAATGGCTGGGTGACCAGGAAAACGCTTTCCACCACTTATTTTAGTCTCTGGACTGTGGGGAGATGCCCAAGTTTGACCTGGGGGTGGCATATCCCTTTTAAATGAGGTGTGTCTAAACTTTTGGCCTGTATAATCTAATCTAATAATATAATATAATATAATATAATATAATATAATATATGCTTTTTATATCATAGTATTTACAACTAAAACTAATCAAATGGATTATTAATCACTTTTTCCTCTCCTTACACACAGACACGAAAAGAGTTTGAAGAAAAAGGAGAGTGGGTGTTGCCTACAAAACACTCGGAGGAGGGGTTTTACAAGTTTAACATGGACTTTTTACGTGAGGCAGAAAATCACTGTGTTCTCCAGAGTCCCATCCCCATCACCTGCCCTGTCCGCCTCATTCACGGGCTCAAAGACGAGGATGTCCCCTGGCACATCTCCATGCAGGTGGCTGAGCGTATCCTCAGTCCAGATGTTGATGTCATCTTAAGGCGACATGGTCAGCATCGTATGTCTGAGAAGGATGACATCAAGCTTATGGTGTACACCATCGATGATCTCATAGACAAGCTAACCACAATGGTTTGAGAGAGTGAACCTCTGGGCTGCTGTGGTGAAGGACTGATTACTGTGAATGCAGCCCTCGAGGGAATTACCAAACAGCACCTTCCTTTACCAAATATGACCTGTACCCCTCTGTTTACTGTTGTTTTTTCAATGTTACGGAAAAGGAACCTCCTGCCCCTCACACCCAATATTGCATTGTATATGTATGTAATTCAGGACACCTGAGTGTTATGTTGGTAAGCTTTTACTTGGTTTGCCAATGCCCTGTCTTTTCCACTGTTCTTGTTTTGAACAGCTTTTTATTCTGTTTTAAGTAGATTCATAGTTTTCTGTGCCTTTTTTAATCTGTATCTGTTTGGCCAATTAAACTCTGCACACTGAAACAAGTCAGGGTTTTGTGTCTGACAAAGGCTTATATGACATAAGAAAAAAAAAATCAGCATTTAAACATGAGGTGCAGAGCAATATCTGTGTGGTGTGGACCTCTAACCAAATGCCTCCTGAAAGACTATGGGACTGTTGATGATTAACAAGTAATTGACTACAAGTATGACTATGCTCAATGAGCTGAAAGCAACCAGTTAGTCTGTCAGATCTGCTTAACTGGTGTGGTGACCTTTACTTATGTATGATCTATGTAGTGTGTCGTCTTTGGGTCTCCACTAAGATGACACATATTTATGGGATGGTACAGCACTGTCTGATGCACAATATATGAGGCAAAAGGTCAGTGCATATGTAATGTTTAACATTGTTCTTTTTGTAGGCCCTACACTACCACTCAACCAGAAAGATACGGAAATGAACATTAAACACAAAAAAGAGCCTAGAAGTTGAATATCCATGATGTCTGCAAGGCTTTTCAGATTATGATACAGCTGTAAGCATATTAAAATACAGACATAAAAAATAACTACGCCAATAGGTAGGCTGTGTTTTACATAATACAATATCTACAGTCAAAACGTCATAAGGCATTAAAGATCGATGATGCTGCTGATATTGATTCTGCCGATTGCTGCGTATATAAGCCAATATTCCACTGTCCGGGAGCGTTGTCACGTTTCGTTCAGCTATGGTCCTCTCTGGGGACCTCTTCCGGACTCAGGGATATAAAGCGTGAGTTTCGCCCCTCCCGGACCATTTGAGCTCAGCGTGGCCCCATGCGCCTCCGCTGCGCTTCATGGATGCTTCGGCAGTAGAGCATCCTCATCCCTGCCCCGCTTGGAGGAGAGCACACTGAAGCAGTAACGGGACGTGTGGAGACATCTTTGCAGTAAGTAAGCTGGACATATTGAACACGCGCTTGTTTTGTGTTTTAATGATGCGTGACGCAGTGTCGCAGCCAGGACGCGAACATTTTTACGCAACGGCCCTTGACATCCTTAACATCTCTTGCAAACTACTGAATGTAGCTGTTGTGCTACTGGATAAATGCAGTGGTTTTAAATGTATTCAAGGTGCCCAAACAGGACAGTTGGACCTTGAGGAAAGACAGAAGAGTGTAGCCAGCAGTTCATTCAGATCTTGAATGTGCCTCTTAATGTAATCAGTGCTTATTGCAGTGTATTCTAAATATAGAACAGAGTCTCTATCAGTATACGTTTTGAAACATGAAACTTGTAATAGATTGGGTTAGACTTACAAAGGCACTATTACATTATTTAATTCACGTTATGACTTGGCACTGGAGGTCAAACTTTCAGCATCAGTCAGTAGCCTACTACTCATGGCACATTGGACTGTTGGTTACCATAGCAAAAGAGGGTGTGTCTTGTGCGAGGCAGCTTCCAGGGACCCCACCCTTCTGTGCAGATGGTCCAGGTCAGGACACTGGCCCAGCAAAGACACAACATGATGATGTCCACTTAACTCCGTCTTTGCTTTCTTCCAGATCTATTTAGTGTAACAGGTAGAGGGCTGCCATGGCTAACAGAGGGCCCAGTTATGGACTGAGTAAAGAAGTGCAGGAGAAAATTGACCAGAAGTATGATCCAGATTTGGAGCAGAAGCTGGTGGATTGGATCATGGCTCAGTGCGGGGGGAACCTGGACAAGCCACAGCCAGGCAAACAGAACTTCCAAAAATGGCTGATGGATGGAACAGTAAGTGGCTTCAGTGCAGGCACTTAAAATAGACTGGTGTTCAATTATTAAAAGACTAGAGAACCCGTAATATTTTAAGAGCTGAATGTAAATGCTTTAAAAGAAAACAAACCTGAATTTTATGGTAAAGGCAAATGTGCAATGCATAATATAATCAGGATTACTATATTGTTTTTGTTTCAGACTTGCAACCAACCAGCAGAATAGACAGGTCTAGAACAGGACCAAACCAAGCCTGGGCTCAGACCAGGACAAAACCTTTAAAAGTGGTAGCACATCTATAGTACTGTATATACTTTCATTTAGGATATTTTACTACAGCCCTATTCATTTTTTGTGGCAAGGTGTAATTTTACTATGTTGATTTATGCCTTTACAAACCTTAAACCATGTACTTGTCAGTTTGTAATGTCCAATCAGAATGCTGTGAGAATGCTGTGCTTCCTTTTGCTTTGGTCAGTGCGTCAGCTTAATGTAATCACTCTTGTGTATTCTTCTTCCTTGTGCCAGATCCTCTGCAGACTCATCAACAGCCTTTATCCGAGAGGAAAGGAGCCCATCAAAAAGATCCCAGAGACACAGATGGCCTTCAAGCAAATGGAGAAAATATCACAGTTCCTCCAGGCTGCTGAGGCTTATGGTGTCACCACAACAGACATCTTTCAAACTGTGGATCTATGGGAAGGTGATGTTACTTTAGCGTAACAGCGTTAGCAGCGTTTTTTAATTCATTCATATACTTTGAGATTTATTATGATTAACATTTAATATAATTGGGTAGGAAAGGATATGGCCGCAGTGCAAAGGACACTAATGGCTCTTGGGAGTTTGGCTGTGACCAAAGATGATGGACATTACAAAGGAGATCACGACTGGTTTCACAAGTAAGTTTATAGGGTGCATGATTAGTTGGTCTTGTTGAGTATATTTATCAAAGAGGTGTGTACAAGCATGCTAGAATTAAAGTACACATGTTACAATGCAGTAATGATAGCAACAAAGTTGTGTTGATTTATAGCACTAAAGAATTTATTGAAAATATCTTATGGTGATTCTCTTTATTCATAAAAGGATAGTTTGATCAGGAATGACTGAAGTATCTCAAAGGTATCTTAAAAATACATAGTGCAGCTTTTTTAGTCAAGGGTCTGGAATGTCCCACAGTACAGCATCAACCTTTTTTATCTCCATGGAGACAAGCAAGATGCG
The DNA here is from genome assembly GCA_036785185.1 of Paratrypauchen microcephalus. Taxonomy (NCBI): domain Eukaryota; kingdom Metazoa; phylum Chordata; class Actinopteri; order Gobiiformes; family Gobiidae; genus Paratrypauchen; species Paratrypauchen microcephalus. The sequence goes on along the minus strand of JAVJIX010000012.1, from coordinate 1,877,022 downwards.
ACCAGTTTCAGGTGAGATCTGAGGTGAGCAGTAAAATAATCTGTAATTGAATAACTGCAAGATAGATATGTTTACTGCTATGTATTCTATTCCATGGACATAAGCCAGCAGCAGACCCCATCCAAAAGTTACATAGTGTGCCTTTAAATTCCAGAGACCAGGATAACACTTGCTAAGCCAGATATCTGTATACTTTTTCTCAATGGCCACATTCTTAATTTATCTGAAAATAAAAAATTAAAATAAAACTTTACACTCATGTGCTTAGAGGATCACTTACAGCCCCAAATCCAAAATGCTAAATTCTGGCTTCTTGAAAATACCTATTGGTTTGTAACATTTGAAAAAGCCAAGTCACAGTGACCACTAACCATAAAGCTGACTGTTCTATCCCCCTTCTAATCAGGGCATAATGTCGTTATGTCATAGGGGAATAACACTTCATAAAATCTTTGTCCGGTAGTACACTGAAGTATAGCTATGCTAGTGCTTAGAAAATTATCATTTTGCCCTGATGAAGACCTTATCAAGGTTGAAGCGTGTTTATATGGTATATGTTGGGCAATTTTTAACTTCATCAGTGCTTCGGATCAATTCTCTTTGTGCTTACTATATTTCCAATAGATACTAGAAGAGCACTTGATTTTATTACACTGTAGGCTACACTGATGTATCACCATTTACAGTTTTGGACATGCATTCAGAAATTATATTGATAAGGACACATGTAAATGTATGTGTAATGTGAGTACTTATCCTCTACTTTTTGTGTAGAAAATCTCAAGGCTACAGACGAGAGTTCACAGAGGAGCAGCTACGTCAGGGCCAGAGCCTGATTGGGCTGCAAATGGGGAGCAACCGTGGTGCTTCCCAGTCCGGTATGACAGGCTATGGTATGCATCGTCAGATAATGTAGTCTTAAGACCACTCCGACTACCTAACCTTATTAAACAACTGCTCTGCTTGTAGCTCTTATTTTTACTAATACTGCAAGTGTTGTAGCCCCAAAGCCTTCCTCTTGCTATGCTAACCTCAACTTCCCTGGAATTGCTGCTTTTTTAAACAAAATTTTTTAAATGATGTCAGATTATTAACACCAATCAGTGCTGTTCACTGTTACTTTCTTGCCTAGTTTACTCACAGGCACACCAAGATTTCCAAATAACAGTCTTGTAAAAGCCATAGCATGCTTTGTGTATTACCGTAGGTGTTAATGCAGGTATTTAACATCACACATTGGAATAATACAGTTAAACCCAGTGAATGATATTTGCTATCCTGTCTGAGGACCTCACATGTTGCTTGGTTATGACGACAACACATGGGTGCTAATCAATTAATCTAATGCAAAACTAATGAATTTAAGTCAATGCACTGTTATATTTTGTTTATAATGTTATATTTACGTGCAGTAGCCAAGATGATGTGTTAATGGGTGACATGTGGAAAATAAGATATTGCTTGACTGTGCACTAATGTGTCTTATTTGGTATATTTTGGAATACATATTTAAATGTCTGTGGTCACTCTGACTGATAATGAAAATAAAATTAAATGCTAGTCCATATCATGTTGTTCGATGTCCCTTTTTATTGCTAGGATTGACTGTGTGTGTGTGTGTGTGTGTTTGTGAGGGTTTTGCTCTTATCTCTGGTTCATGCTGTGGCCTCTCCCACACGCCCCTCCCTCCTGTGTCTACTCATGTGTACGATCTAATAAAGGGGCATGATGGCACAGTCGCTCGGGTAACAGACAGATTTTTCATGATAAAGCTAGTCAGACTGCTTCCATTATTACTGAGTGAGTATGTGTATATATATATATATATATATATATATATGTACACTCAACAAAAATATAAACGCAACACTTTTGTTTTTGCTCCCATTTTTCCTGAGATGGACCCAAAGATCCAAAATTCACTCCAGATACACAACACTACCATTTCTCTCAAACATTGTTCACAAATCTGTCCAAATGTGTGACAGCGAGCACCTCTGCCCCGCCGAGACAATCCACCCCACCTCACAGGTGCGCCACATCAAGATGCCGATCCGACATCATGACCAGTGCACAGGTGCGCCCCAGACTGCCCACAATAAAAGGCCACCCCGAAACGTGCATTTTTTTTTTTTCTTTATTGGGGGTCTGGGGACTCAGAACCAGTCAGTATCTGGTGTGACCACCATTTGCCTCATGCAGTGCAACACATCTTCTTCGCATAGAGTTTATCAGATTGTCAATTGTGGCCTGTGGAATGTTGGTCCACTCCTCTTCAAAGGCTGTTATGGACAAAGAACACAGGTGCATTTTATTGATGGCATTTTGAATGCACAGAGATACCGTGATGAGATCCTGAGGCCCATTGTTGTGCCATACATCCATGAACATCACCTCATGTTTCAGCAAGATAATGCACGGCCCCATGTTGCAAGGATCTGTACACAGTTCTTGGAAGCTGAAAATGTCCCAGTTCTGGCATGGCCAGCATACTCACCGGACATGTCACCCATTGAGCATGTTTGGGATGTGCTTGACCGGCGTATACAACAGCGTGTACCAGCTCCCACTAATATCCAGCAACTTCGCACAGCCATTGAAGAGGAGTGGACCAACATTCCACAGGCCACAACTGACAATCTGATAAACTCTATGCGAAGAAGATGTGTTGCACTGCATGAGGCAAATGGTGGTCACACCAGATACTGACTGGTTCTGAGTCCCCAGACCCCCAATAAAGCAAAAAAAAATGCACATTTCGGGGTGGCCTTTTATTGTGGGCAGTCTGGGGCGCACCTGTGCATTGGTCATGATGTCGGATCGGCATCTTGATGTGGCGCACCTGTGAGGTGGGGTGGATTGTCTCGGCGGGGCAGAGGTGCTCGCTGTCACACATTTGGACAGATTTGTGAACAATGTTTGAGAGAAATGGTAGTGTTGTGTATCTGGAGTGAATTTTGGATCTTTGGGTCCATCTCAGGAAAAATGGGAGCAAAAACAAAAGTGTTGCGTTTATATTTTTGTTGAGTATATATATATATATATATATATATATATATATATATATAATGAATGAATGATGAATGAATGAATATATATATATATATATATTAGGGCTGGGAATATTAACGCGTTAATCGCGATTGATCGCGAACAATATTTTTAATCGCGATCAGAGTTTGCCAGCATTTTCCGCAATTCTACCATCCATATGCAGCTCATTTGGTTGTATTAATTAAACTCATTGTCGGTTAAACGCGCTATTTTGAGTTTGCTCGTATTTTGTTCCTTCTACGCATCCGTAGGCAGCTCGACCGGGCTTCAATCATTTATTTACAATTTCTCAAAGTAAGCACTATTACTGGTTCATTGTTACTTTTTCCTTTCTCTGCACTTTTTTGAAATCAAAAAAATGGTGAGAAATACTTTGCATTGTGAGTTTAACTTTAGATTCGAACGGTCTTACTGCAAGATATCAATTTTAAACATGCAAAATAAATCACGATTAATCGCGATTAACTATGAAATTTCTGAGATTAGTTGCGATCAAGAAAATTAATCGTTTGACAGCCCTAATATATATATATATATATATATATATATATACAGTGCCGTGAAAAAGTATTTGCCCCCTTCCTGATTTCTGTGTTTTTTGCATATTTATCACTCAAAACATTGTCAGATCATCAAACCAATTTTAATATCACACAGAAACAACCCAAGGAAAGACAAAATTCAGTTTTTGAATGATGATTCCATTTATTAGTGCACAAAAAAAATCTAAACCTATCTGGCCCTATGTGAAAAAGTAATTGCCCCCTTAATCTAATAGCCAGTTGAGCCTCCTTTGACAGCAATAACTGTAACCAAACGTTTGCGATAATTGGTGATGAGTCTTTCACACCGCTGGGGAGGGATTTTGGCCCACTCTTCTATGCAGAATTGTTTCAATTCTGCCATATTGGAGGGTTTTCTTGTATGAACTGCCCGTTTAAGGTCACACCACAGCATCTCAATCGGATTTAAATCCGGACTTTGACTTGGCCACTCCAAAACCTTAATTTTGTTTTCTTTGAGCCATTCAGAGGTGGACTTGCTGGTGTGTTTTGGATCATTGTCCTGTTGCATGATCCAAGAGCGCTTGAGTTTGAGGGCACGAACTGATGGCCGGACATTCTCCTTCAGGATCTTCTGGTAAACAGCAGAATTCATTTTTCCGTCAATCACAGCAAGTTGTCCTGGTCCTGAGGCAGCAAAGCAGGCCCAGACCATCACACTGCCACCACCATGCTTTACTGTGGGCACCATGTTCTTTTTATCAAATGCTGTGCCATTTTTACGCCAGATGAAACGGGCTGCAGACCTTCCAAAAAGTTCAATTTTAGACTCATCGGTCCACAAAATGTTTCTCCAAAAGTCTTGAGGGTCATCAAGGTGCTTTTTGGCAAAGGTGAGACGAGCCTTTGTGTTCTTTTGTGAAAGCAGTGGTTTTCTCCTGGGAACTCTTCCATGGATGCCATTTTTGGCCAGTGTTTTTCTAATGGTGGAGTCATGAACACTGACCTTAACTGAGGCCAACGAGGCCTGTAGTTCTTTCGATGTGCGTCTAGGTTCTTTTGTGACTTCCTGAATGAGCCGTCGTCGCACTCTTGGAGTAATCTTAGTTGGTCGACCACTCCTGGGAAGGGTTGCAACTGTTCCCAGTTTCCTCCATTTTTGAATAATGGCTCTGACAGTGGTTCGCTGGAGCCCCAGAGCTTTGGGAATGGCTTTGTAACCTTTTCCTGAATTATAGACTTCTATCACTTTTTTTCTCATTTGTTCTTGAATTTCTTTGGATCGTGGCATGATGTGTTTGTTCTTGAGATGTTGTAGCCAACTTCACTTTGTTTGACAGGAACTATTTAAGTGATTTCTTGATTCAACACAGGTGGTGACAATCAGGTGTGGGTGTGGCATGTAGAACTGAACTAAGTTTTCTCAAAACTGTGGTTAGTCACAGTTAGTTTGTGATTTAACAAGGGGGGGCAATTACTTTTTCACATAGGGCCAGATAGGTTTAGATTTTTTTTGTGCACTAATAAATGGAATCATCATTCAAAAACTGAATTTTGTCTTTCCTTGGGTTGTTTCTGTGTGATATTAAAATTGGTTTGATGATCTGACAATGTTTTGAGTGATAAATATGCAAAAAACACAGAAATCAGGAAGGGGGCAAATACTTTTTCACGGCACTGTATATATATATAAATGTAATAGGAAAGTTTTGTTCTGCTAATGCTTTGAGTCTTAGTTGGCTTGCAAAAAATACTACATATTAGAAACATTTGCATTATGAGTATGTGAAATTCCAAATCCTGTTGTCATGATACAATAGGATAAAAGTGACATATTGTACTGTAGAAGCATTGAAACACTCTGTGAATCTTTGCACGTCCTCTAAGACCTTAGTTTATATTTACCTTTGTGCTTTACTTAGAACACAGGTGATGTGTAACTGACAGGGTCAAAAGAAATAAGTAAACCAAAAACTCAGCCCACCAATAAAAGAACCTTGAGGACTAGCACATTCTTGTTTAAAGTGCTTCACTTTGTGTATTTTGGGTTAGTGCACTTCATTTTCTGAGACAGCTTTTTGATTTGAAGAGGGATATGCTGCACAGTACTTGCTCAAATGTGAAATATCACATTTGTGACAATATGGAAAGCAAACTTTTATATCTGAGAGTCTATGCTACACTGGTTTTAGTCTTGTTTGCTGTCAGAGGTGTTGCACAAGAAGAAATGCAGAGTAAAGGTTGTATTTGTGGATATCCTGGGATACCAGGAGACCCAGGACATAATGGGATGCCAGGCAGAGACGGCCGGGATGGACTTACAGGCGAGAAAGGAGATAAAGGTGAGTCTATAATTTAATACAACCGTTTCAAAAATGATATTGAATATGTTCTTAGGAGAAACTGGTTCTACTGGATCACCAGGAATTGAGGGCCAAAAGGGAGACCAAGGGGACACTGGTAATTATCAATTATAAATATATTATAAACAGAAATTCTATATCAACATAGCATGTGTCATTTTATTGTGTGTATTTCTTTCCTTCAGGTGCAGTTGGCCCAGCTGGGATTAAAGGTAAAAGGGGGGACAATGGAGAAAAAGGACCTCCAGGTAAAATGGGCCCCCAGGGGATCCAGGGGCCCATAGGCCTTAAAGGCGACCAGGGAGAGATTGGATTGCCAGGACCACAAGGACCTACTGGGGCTACTGGGCCCCCAGGACCAGAGGGTCCGAAAGGGGAGGTTGGTCTAAGAGGGGACAGGGGCATTCAAGGCCCACTGGGGCCTCCTGGTCGTCCAGGGCCTAAAGGGGAAATAGGGGTTCCTGGACACAAAGGCAACATTGGCTATCGCGGGGAGAGAGGATCTCGAGGTGATAAGGGTGATAAGGGTGATAAAGGAGAAGCATTTGCAATATTTAAGAGTGCTTTTTCTGTGGGACTCACTTCACAAACTAAACTCCCAGCAGCCAATGCACCCATCCGGTTTGACAAGATTATTTACAATGTACAGAATCACTATGACCTACAGACAGGGAGATTCACGTGCTCTGTAAGAGGAGCTTACTATTTCACCTACCACATCACTGTTTTCTCTAGAAATGTGAAGGTGGCCCTTGTTAAGAATGGAGCAAAGATCATCCATACAATGGATAACTACCAAAACAGCGAGGATCAGGCGGCAGGAGGCGCTGTACTGCACTTAGAGGCTGGGGACAAGGTGTGGCTGCAGGTGGCTGGAGGGGAGCTCTTCAATGGACTATTTGCTGATGAAGACGACGACACCACCTTCTCCGGGTTTTTAATTTTTGCAGATGAATAAATATTGTTTCTACTCTGGTAAATCTTTTGACAGCTGAATGCGTGAATTATTGTCACATGGTCAAATATACCCTGACTTTACTTCTATATTTACGCTTGTTTACTTTCTTGACTCACCAATAAAGAGAAAGTACTTAGCCTGTGGGCTGTTCTGGTATTCAGGGATGGGCAGAACACAACAAATACCTTGTGAGTAATTGTTTGGTATGATACAGTCACACTACAGGAGGAAAGCGCAGCGGCATCTGGAAGGTCCAGTCTTTTTGTCTTCGAGAAGAGCAGCAGCAGCACTTATTTTTCCTTCAATGAAGTGCGCCTGGGGGCGGGGTTAGTGGGACCTGGTGATGTTCATTGGGTCTTAATTGAAAGCTTTTTCTGTGTTCAACCAATGCCTGCAGCCGTGACCACAGAAGCTCCGCCCCCGCGCAAACACTGCAACAAGTGCATTATTGATGCTGGCGAAGTTAAGCCTCAAGAAGAAAGATCTACTTTTAATGCGGACCAACAACGAAATTGTTATCTTTTCTCAACTAAATGTATGCTAGATTCCAGTTTAAGTTCGTATTTTGTGATATATATACTTGTCTTGGCGTTTTCTTTAGTTGAGTTTACCCACACGGAGGTTTCGCTTCTCTGGAGAAGTTTATCAGTGAGCCGTATGCTAAGTTGCTAACGCTGTGCTCAAGCACTCAGCCATTTCTCCGATTCTGTTGCGGCGAAACTAGGAGACGCGTTTGTTTGTTCCGTAACCAGCATGAGTCTGCGACGCGGCGGTGAGTGAGAGGTGGAAAAGCTTTGCGCCATGGAGCGAGTTTGGGGACTTCACCATAGACAAACAACAAAAGCGCAAAAACTGCAGCTCTGTTGATGTTGAGAAAAGGTGAATGCGGGGATAACGTGGGCGACTATGAGCAGGGTAAGTCAAATATTGTTCTACTCAATAGACACAATTTGGAGTGTTCTTATCCCAAACGGGAGAGGTTCTGTGTTCTTGGATAAATGGGACCAGAGGGGGTTATTGTGGCGCTTTACGCTCCCTGGTTATTGTAGTGATGCGGGAGGTACCAGGCTGTGCCCGGAGTTGGCCAGAAGGAGCTGTGAGATTACAATGCTGTCAATTAATGCCAATAAATAAATAAAAAACTGTAACTCATATTGTCCTTTTTCATTTTTATATCTTCGATTTGTTTTGTCAAACATTGCTTTTTTTGTGTCAAAACCCCAAAACGGTGAGGCTATTGATAACCAAGGCAGGAGTGTTTTGTCCCGTCTAGTGATTCCTACATAGTGTGTGGTGTTGGATTTCGGGTTGTCTGCCTCTATGACAGCCCACTGCAGATCGGGTGAGTGGGACACTCCCAGCTTCGCCCTGTACCTGGGCTTCCCACGCTTTTATAGCCAGAGGAGCAACCCCCCCCTGGTCCCTGTTTCCGAGTGATCAAAAATGAGGAACTGGGTCAAGGCCAAACGTGACACCTCAATGAGGAAACCTGACCTGGACTACTACACCTCATGGCTCACCTAGACCTAGAAAAGTGTACATGTTTATGCATATCTACTGTGGCAAATGACATCATTTATTTTCAGGTGTGGAATGCTGCTTTTGAGCCCCTCAAATCCAGAGTTCACATAAGCCAAAATCCTCCACAGGGAGTTTACAAGGCTTGAGTGTCACTCTAAGTTGCAGCTCAATAGTCTGGTTGTCTCCCTGATTAGGCTATCATGTGTAGATGAAAACAGTCCTATACACAGACTGGTAGAGCTCCTCTAATCAGATTATTACTGCCTTGGAAGAGGTATAGCATAAAAGCACACTCGGTCTTTTTGCTTTTCATGTTGGGTTGTTTTGTAATAAACAGAAATTTTATTCAAATTTGTATCATTATAAAATGTTGCTTAATCCTACCCACAAATTGTGCAAACCAAATTACAAACACATTGGTGTAAACTGTTCATCTTAGATTTTTACACTGCATGAGCTACAGTTAGCACTAATTAAAGCTAATCAACCAGTCTCTTGTTTAAGATGCTGGCCGCCGTCAATTATTGGTTAAAGTGAAAGTTCTTTGCTTGAGGCCAGTCTGTGGTAGAATCTGTAGATCTACTGAGAATGATGGGAACATTACTCCCACGTCCTCCCTGTCTGCTCATCTAATGCTGACTTCATTTTAGACTAATGAGCTTGATCCTTCCTTTAGGCGGGACATGCCTCTGCACAGGTGAACTATGGGAAAAGGGTCACTTTGCACTATGCGTTTATGACTTCTTCCATAACTGCCTGGAGGATCTAGCCAGAGAGGAAGGGACTAAATGTTTTCAATGCATTCCTCTTCGTTCTATGCAGTGTGTTTTTAAGAGTCAGAGGAATGCTTCTGTCGCACATGTGTTTTGAGAGTGCATGTTTTAGATTATGTTTGTTTATGTTTGTGGATCTCATTGTTGGTACTTGCCCATACTCAGTCCTGGAACTCTAATATGCGCCTGGCTCCAGTGGGCTGAGTGTGTGGGGGGACTTAATTAACCCTGGACCAGCCCCAGTGTGCTGCTCCTATGTACCACTCGGCACAAGGAAGCTGACTCGTCATAATACAGCTATAGCAAATGACTCTTGAACTGCCTCACACAGAGTGCATCGAACGTCACCTCAACTGCTCAGGTCACCACCTGCACTGTGCCAAGCATTAGCTCAGGCCAGCTGTGACAGTTGATTTAGCAGAAAAGTGTTGCAGGAGGCGACAGATGGTTAAATGTCTGATATCATTGCTTGAGTATTCAAAACAAAACCATGTTCCTTGAAACCTTTGGAATTCTTTCCATATCTCTAATCTTTGTGAAGGAATGGTTGATCCCATCTCTTCCCAGTCCTTACTTGGGACTCTGCAGCTGCAGTGGTGAACGTATAAGAAGACAATTGAAGAGGGCTGTGAAAGCAGCACATTGTTGGTGAGCTATGTTGACTGTCTGTCAGCAGCCGTGCTTGGCAGCGGTGGCTCTGTGTTTACATAAGTCCCAGTGATGGAGAGGCTGCTTGAGCTGACAGCAGATTCCACTAAGAGTTTGACAGAAAAAGCCTATCTGCTCCTGAAGTGACTCACAGATCCTGTCCACATGGCCATCTTCAAGCTGTGTGTGTTCAGAAACATTTACAGAGATTTGGAGTACCCATAATGAAATAATGTGCAATTTAGAGATTAAAATAACTACTGTTTTGAGCAGTTGCTTGAGCACTAAATGTGCTTTCCATTATCTGTTTGTGGGATCCATTTTGATGAATGAAATTGTTAGACATTTATTTTAGCTTTGCAGTTAGAAAGTGCCTGGTAGTTTTGTAGCCCTGAGATGGGGTAGGGGGGCTTGGTTTTGTCATTATACTTTTGTATTTCCTAAAAGTAGCTGAAAACATTACATCATTGCCTGTTTGATATTCGTAAGAAAAATATTTTTAAAATACTCAGAGGAAATTGAGACCCCAAACCTTTTCTCTTTATCATAATCCGAGGAAAAACCACTGGGCAAATTATTCCATTAATCACAATGGATTAGCAAGTTTCACTGCTTAGTCACAAAGCTCCACTTCAAAGTCTCTTTTAGACTCTGCACTGAATCACACACAGACACTTGGTTTACTACCCTCATGGGGCCTCAGCTCGCCTCTGACATTCAAATACAGCACTAAGGACAAATGTCTCACCTACAAACTACTCTGCTCCTTCATCCATTTTTATTTCTAAAATGCGTTTAAATTTTTTTTATGGTTGCATGTATTTAGGTTTTATTTGTTTGTAGCCTCATTAGCAACTGAAAATGCAGTTACTACTGGATCTCAGAAACATTGTACCATTTCTCTTTCACAGTGTATTTATTACTGACCCCATGCTCTTGTGTTTCAGGATGAACAAAAGGACAGAGTCTCGTCCATAAACGAAGACTCTTTTGTCCAAACCTCCACAGCTGACCCTGTGATTCGCAGTCGTCCCCTCAGTGACCTGTATCCATTTCAGAGCAGTGCTGAAAGAAACGCCCCCTATCTGCTGTCTGGATGCAGTGCCTTGGTCCAACCTGTGACTGTAGGTCCACACACAGAGGAAAACCGATCCAGTGGCATCAGCACTTCGGCCTGGTCCAATCCTCTCAAAGCTCAGCCTGAGGTTAAGCCCTCCAGAATCATGAGACTCTTTTCTAGCTCCAGGAAAAGCCCCTCGGCAGACTGTCCCAGCCCAGCCTGTGGTCAGGATGGCAACAGTGGCCTGCAGTCTTGGTCAGGGATCTCAGGGCTGGGTGTTGTGGACTCATTCAAAAAGCTCCGCTCCTCTGTTCTCCAGGGCATCCAGAGCAGAGGAGCTACAAACTTTAATGGGGAACATGTCCTGTCATCTAACCAGGAGATGGCTAACAGCGGTGACCTTAGACTAGATGCAGAAAAACGGTTGAAAAGTCAAGGAGATTTTGTGACAAATGGAAACTTTTTAAACCAAAAACTGAGCCAGTGTGGCTCTGATCATGAGGACTTTGATGAGGAGGAATATGATGAAGTAAATGGACTAACACGAAGCTCACGCTTCTCCAGGAGTATCCGACGAGCATATGGAGCAGGACGCATCTCTTTTTTTGATGTGGAAAAGAGTAAAGTGACAGCGGGCAGCAGGAGAGAGGCTGTGGATGGTCCTAAAACAGACCATATCCAAGCTTTGTCTGAGAGAGATAACTTTATCGAAGGCTCTAATATGAAAATGCTGAGCAGGCTGAGCAAAAGCGCAGAAAACCTTCACATATTCAAGGCCCCTTTTAAGCGCAAAGCCCCATGCCCTGGTCCTTCTTTGTTGTGCACTAATTCACAGAACAGAGGCTGGGCCAATGGGACCTCACACATCCACAGGACCTCCAGCACCTCCTCTGTGCACCTCTCTGCTGCTGACTGCAGGGGCAGCCCTGTCAAAACAAAAGGCCCCATGAGTAAACTGGTAGGCAGCATGACTGATCTATCTATGCGGCGGCGGCAGAGTCCAACCCCCAGCCCCACATCTCCGACACCCATGTCCCCCCTGACTCGCCTGCATGACGACTACTCTCGACGCTTGCCTTGTGTTCAAAGCACAGAGCGACAGCGCAGACCCTCTCCCATCAGAGCCAGGGTCTTGCCTGTCCAAATCCCCCAAGAAAATTCCAACAGCATTCACCAAGTCCTCATCAGCCCTGTGAATTTGAGAAACTCGGGGAAAACAGACCTGTCATCCCCAGGCTCTCTCTGTGAATCAGTGAGTCAATTATCAAATAAAGATTCTCATTACATGGAGACATGGGAAGTACCTCCACAGGAGACGCATGAACGAGCAAGCATCGAAGACCTGACCGTCATGTCACTACTCGATCAGGTCCGTACTGTAAAGGGCATATATAACATCATTTACTTTTTGTTATAATGTTTTCTTATCAAAAACATACCTGGAGTTGTGTTTTGTTCCATTCACACAAACGTCGCGCCGGGTAACTTTTGCAGTGGCACGAGAGCGGTGGAAGCGTAAGCTGTGTCCCAATTGGAGGGCTGCAGCCTCCGCTGCTTTTTCGGACGCTTTTCGGCGGCTCCATAGGCTGCGAAAGCTGCAGCCCTCGAACTAGCCTCCGCGGAACGCAAGGGACATGGGACAGGTCCACAGAGCCGCTCGCAGTGCCCAGACACGCTGCTAACACTAATGCTAATAACACGGATCAATAACCTCGAATTGGGACACGGATACAGTGTGTGTTGAGCAGTGAACAACATGGACGTTGTAGTTAGAAACAGAGGAATTTAACTGAAAAGAGGAGCCATGTCAGTTGTGTGGAAGAACTTCAGCTTTAAAAAATCTGATGCTGATCAAACAAACATATTCTATAAATGTTGTCAGGCTAAAGTTGTAGCAATTCAGACGTCACTCAAAGACGTGTTTGCTAAGGGGACTGCCTACGACAAGAAAAGCAAACGGTGGAACGATATTACCAACACTATTACTATCCATTTAGACATGGTACCACTTAGTCCTGTTGAGAAAGGAGCTTCAAGGAGATGATTAAAGCACTGGACCCAGATATGTTTTACCAAGTCCAATTTACTGTAGTAATTATTCTCTAAATTATTAGGAAATGGGGTTAACACCTAGTCAAGCATGAAAAAAAAAAACAACTGTCAAATACCGTGATACCGATAAAATTTTGAAAAATAGCGTGATATCAATTTTTGGCCCAGCCCTAGTTTCAGCCCTAGATTTGCCAATCTCTACTGAACAAATGGTAAAAAGTAAATGCTAATTTGAAAACTACCTCTTGCTGACATCACAAGGTGGAACAGATCATTTTGAGCTTTGGAGATGTCGACTGATAAAATGGTGACTCAAACGTGTGACTGAAAGAAACCACAACTCCATGTATGTTTTTCAAGAGGTAATAAAGCAGTAAAGGGATAATTTACCATAATATAGGATCATTAAAATCATGATCAGTGCTTTTAGCAAAAACGGAAAAACACACACAAAAATTGCTTGCCTGATAAATTTGCATGCAATAATGCAACACATTTTGATTAAAAAGAAGACATACATTTCCTGCTATATTTATTTTTCAGTTCATCAGTACATTGGTCTCTCCCTTTGAAATAATTATCTTTAGTTCATCTGGTCAGTTTTACTGGTTGTAAAGCCTTCTTCAATGACAAATAAATAATAATGACATAAATGCTGCAGTCTTCTGCTGTCTGCAGAGCTTGTACTGTTGATTGATATAGGGCTTTTGACTTGACAGTTTGCCTTCTCAGTGCAATGTTAGAGATGTTAAAGGAGTTCCACAGTTAATGATTAGACCATGTTTCTGATTAGTAATCCTTGTACTCAAATGCTTCATGGTCTTGCGACTAAAGCTAAGCTAAGCCCCGCCTTCCCTCACCTTGTGCCTCTAACTGAAGCTCAAGGAGTCAAAGTCCGAACCTGTGGCCTAGGACAGTTTGGAGCCCTATGTGGATTTACGGGATCATAAACATGCAGGGACAGTTGTAATACCCTTTGAGATTGTGGAGGCAAGAAACTGACTTGAGATGGAAATGGGAAATGTCAGAGATGTTGACTTTAGAATTTAAGAGAGATTCGTTGTCCTAGAGAGAGTTCCGCTGGGACAATGGTGCTTGTCTACTGTGTGCCTTTCCGCTGTGTATGTCAAGAGCCAGACTCAGACAGAGGAGTCCCAGAGGTGAGGACTGCTTTAGTGAAAATGCCAATATAGATGAGAGACTGCTGATGTTTGACTGTGCCTCCAGTACTCCCTGAGAGAGTATGAGTATGAGCAGTTAATTGTGAAATATTTATAGAGTTACTTCTGCTGCGTTTGTTTGTTTTTGATAAGCATGTAGCCTGATTGTGTTCAATAGCAGGGGCCAATCACTGTGTGACGTATTGTATAAAATCACGTTTCTCACGACACTCCTGATACACTTCATTCAAATTCATTTCAGTGCCGGCCGGCAGAATGTACTTCATTTTTTATGACTCTTTTCTCTTGGTTTCTGATTAACTAATGCTGTGCCTGGCAAGCACAAATTGTGCAATGAGTCACATATGTCTTTAACAATTATTTTTTACAATCTTTTAAACTTTACTATTTTCCCAGGTGACATCAGATGAACATGGGAAGGAAACCCTTCTTCAATATGAGGAACCCTTGCTCATGCCCACCAGCACCCCATCTGTCTCTCCCATGAGCCTCTGTGACTCTTCCATATCTCCCACAGATGGGCCCACGTCTCCAACAGACGGGCCCACTGCAGACACCTTGGTGCAGCGCAGGAGACGAGCGCGGCATCCCAGGCTGCGGCCAGTTTCTGATTATGGCCAGCTTTCACAGAAACAGTGTATTCCTGAGGAGCTGCTATGTGAGAGGCCAAATGGCATGGTGCCTGGTAGAAATCCGTGTGAAGCAGGCAAGAGCACAGAGGACTGCACTATGGACAGTGATGGTCATCTGACCAGACCCCGACCCATTTCAGTGATTGGAGTCCTGGATGCATTTGATGTAGATGAGAAGGGCGACCAGCCTCCCTCTGTAAGAATCCAGTATTTTTACTTATAATATTTGTAGTATTCACACATCATGTATCTTTTAAGGACAAGGAGCAAAGATTTGAACATTTATTTGTTTAATTAATTTAAACCAGTTTGCTCTTCATTTCTATCCCATGAAAGTACAAAGTGAATCATCCACCCTGTTAATTTTAAAGATTAAAAAGAATAATAGTTGTTGATGTAATCTCCTTTCTGTCTCAGCCACTTGCCCGTCCACCCATTCCGTCCCACCGGGTGCCCCCCTACAGAGCAGTGTCTGCCAGGTTTCGCCCCTCGGTCATGTCCCAAAGCACCCCCATTGGCCTGGACCGTGTTGGACGGAGGAAACTCCACAGAGTGCTCAGTGGTGAGAGCTGCTGTGAATGTTATGTGTTGAGACTGTTTCAGATTCTGGGGGGGTGGGGAGTCTTGTGTCATAAAATTGATGTTAATATAATCATTCATGTTTATAATTGAGTTTATAATTGTACACATTATTGCATTTCAGACGGCATGTCGGAGTGTTCGGCGACTCTTGATGACAGTGTGAGTGAAGAGGAAGAGGAGGGGAGTTTTGATGAGCTCACTGATGTTACTCCGTATTTGCAGCCAGGGGTGGAGCTCTCAGTGCTTAACGAGGTGAGGCACAGGCAATGTTCCCCCTAATTTTTCATGTGTCTGAGCAAACACACTAACTCTCTGAGCGTTCCTTGAACCCCTGTGAGCAACATCCAACATGCACACTGTGGCCACACCAGTATCACACCTGAGATCATTGCAAGTTACATTACTGCAGTTATTTCTGTTAGATTACTTTTAATATATCTGATTTTTTTGGTCCACTTAGAATGACAAAGACAAAAATCTGTTCATGAGCTTTGTATATGTTGCATGTCAGTGTGAGGGTCCTGCTGTGGTCAGTGAAACATTGAACATTACAATATTTTGAAAAATAACCTCATACATAAAATTAAATTATAGTGTATAAACCTGTAAAACCACATGAAGAGAGATTTTTTCAGCTTGATAAATATAGCCTACATGTAGTTGCAGATTTTTTTAGGGATTGTAGGACCTATAGGCCATAAGATGGGTATTTCCCAAAATAATAATCTCCAAAATATCTTGCTTGCGTTTATATCTTGCTTTTCAAACATTAGCCTATTTAAGTAATTTTGTGTGAGTCCGAGCTCTGTGGTATAACGCTCTGGGAAGAGGATTCACACTTTGAGAAAGTCCAGTCTTTTGACTTACAAAAAACTATAGCTTGGACAGAAACAAAGTAAACAGCCAAGGATTACATTATGGCTTTACCTGTCTCCTCTTCTGTTCTTCCCTACTTGGAGTGCGAGCGGGCGGCACTCCCGTCGGCTGGTGTGGACCTGCCACCCTGAGCAGCGGCAGCTGCGGAGATGTCCACTACAACTATGGTCATACTGAAAGAAGCAAGCAAAATGCGGTTGAAATGTATCTGTTTGTAGCTGACTTGTCCCTAACGCGTGTCACGTTACATGTGCAAACTGAATCTATCAGATTGGATTCCGTGTGTCAAGCCAGTGCTGAGTTCAGGTTAGATTTTATTTTATGCGCTGAAAAGAATTTGATGTGCGCGATGAACATCTGGGCAGTGTGCAATTGCACACGTGCGCACCTTAGGGAACACTGGGCACAGAGTGGTACAAATGTTTATGAGGCTGTGCAACAACATGGATCTCAACTCGTGCATTAGCTGTGAAAATGTTGTTTGTTTTGAGTTGTTACACAACTGTTAATAAACTGTGACAGTGTACTCAAGTCTAGACATAATCCCACATGTTTTATATGGGTTTATGCTGCTCATAATTGTAACTTTATCTTATCTCTGTATTTTTCAGTGGATAAACTCTGGTCATGCCGTGTATGCTGAGGCTCTCTGGGATCATGTGACCATGGAGGAACAAGAGCTGGCCTTTAAGGCTGGAGATGTGGTCCGTGTCCTGGATGCGTCTCACAGCGAGTGGTGGTGGGGCAGGGGTGCCGACAGGGAGGCCTGGTTTCCCTCATGTTTTGTCAGAGTAAGAGGACTGCTGACCTCCTGTTTGTGTGTCTTTCTTGAAGAAAAACAAACTGGCTTGACTCCAAACAAACTCATGTGGCTCTCTGGAGCTTCTTTAGAAAAGTTAATTTGCATTTGCTGAAATTATTTCTGTGGCAACACAACTGATTGACAGGTTATATGATTGGTAATTTTTTGACTCACGCAACTTGTACAGAAGGAGATTTAGCATAAAGCAACACACCATAAAATCTTGAGTGTAACAAAGTGCTTCTTTTTCCTCTGTATTGATTTTAAAAATTGACATATCCCATACTTTTAGTAGTCCTGCTAACATGTTTCAAATCCTCAACTATTTTTAGGTGCGTGTCAACCAAGAAGACTCTAGCACAGAGAGTGTAGAAAGTGTTGGAGATCAAGAAAATCCAGCTCCTAAAGATTCCCATAGCACCCATCATAAGGAACAAATGAGAACAAACGTGGTCCAGGAAATCATGAACACAGAGCGCATCTACATCAAGCACCTCAAAGACATTTGTGAGGTAATCACAGCAGCGTTTTACAAATATTTTATGAAAGGCATTTCTCAGAATGGTTCAGACCACGTTCAAGTAATTTCCCTTGTGGATCAATAATTTTTAACGAAGTCCTGTCATTTTCAGGGTTACATTCGCCAGTGCCGTAAACATCCAGATATGTTTACAGAGTCACAGCTGAAGACCATCTTTAGTAACATTGAAGATATTTACAAGTTTCAGAGACAGTTTCTTAAAGATCTTGAGAAACAGTATAATAAAGACCAACCCCACCTTAGTGAGATTGGCTCTTGTTTCCTCCTCCAGGTACGTGATTATAATGTATAATATGTAATGTTATAATATGTATTTATTGTTGAAGATCTATACATATTAGACATATCTAGGCATTATTATTGAATAGTTTTTTTTTTGCTTTTTTTTTTCAGGGGGAGGGCTTTTCAATCTACTCTGAGTATTGTAACACTCACCCAGCGGCCTGTGCTGAGTTGCAGCGCCTCATGAAATCTGGGCGTTATAAGCACTTTTTTGAGGCCTGTCGGCTGCTTCAACAGATGATTGATATTTCAATAGCTGGGTTCCTACTAACGCCTGTACAGAAAATTTGTAAATATCCTCTGCAGCTGGGAGAACTGCTTAAATATACTCCCAAAAGTCACAGGTAAAGGCTAATGTGTTTACACAGTGCAGAATATGTATCTCATAAGCTTATTAGAAATGTTTGATTTTTCACATATTACCCCAAAGTGACTACAACGGAGTGAGCGAAGCCTACGAGGCAATGAAGAACGTAGCTAGTCTCATAAATGAGAGGAAGAGGAGGCTGGAAAGCATTGACACCATTGCTCACTGGCAGGTGTCTATTCTGCACTGGGAAGTGAGTTTGGGTCCAGTTGATGTACAGTGGGTACGGAAAGTATTCAGACCCCTTAAATTTTTTCACTTTATGTTATATTGCAGCCATTTGCTAAAATAATTTAATTTAATTTCTTTCTCATTAATGTACACACCCCATATTGACAGAAAAACTTGTTTTTTGCATTTTTGCAGATGTATGAAATATTACATGGTGATAAGTATTCAGACCCTTTGCTATGACACTCAAATATTTAACTCATTTAACTCATGTCCATTTCTTCTGATCCTCCATGAGATGTTCTACACCTTCACTGGAGTCGAGCTGTGTTTGATTAAACTGATTGGACTTGATTAGGAAAGCCACAAACATGTCTATGTCTACCTTACAGCTCACAGTGCAGGTCAGAGCAAATGAGAATCATGAGGTCAAAGGAACTGCCTGAAGAGCTCAGAGACAGAATTGTGGCAAGGCACAGATCTGGCCAAGGTTACAAAAACATTTCTGCTGCACTTAAAGTTCCTAAGAGCACAGTGGCCTCCATAATCCTTAAATGCAAGACGTTTGGGACAACCAGAACACTTCCTAGAGCTGACCATCTGGCTAAACTGAGCAATCGGGGGAGAAGAGCCTTGGTGAGGGAGGTAAAGCAGAACCCAAAGATCATTGTGGCTGAGCTCCAGAGATATGGTCACGAGATGGGAAAAAGTTGTAGAAAGTCAAGATGGTGAGAAATAAGATTTTGTGGTTGGATGAGTCCAAGATAGAACTTTTTGGCCTTAATTCTAAGCGTTATGTGTGGAGAAAACCAAGCACTGCTCATCACCTGTCCAATACAGTCCCAACAGTGAAGCATGGTGGTAGCAGCATCAGGCTGTGGGGGTGTTTTTCAACTGCAGGGACAGGTCGACTGGTTGCAATCGAATGAAAGATGAATGCGGCCAAGTACAGGGATATCCTGGATGAAAACCTCCAGAGTGCTCAGGACCTCAGACTGGGCCGAAGGTTCACCTTCCAACAAGACGATGACCCCACGCACAGCTAAAATAACGAAGGAGCGGCTTCACAGCAACTCTGTGACTGTTTTTGAACGGCCCAGAGCCCTGACTTAAAACCAATTGAGCATCTCTGGAGAGACCTGAAAATGGCTGTCCACCAACGTTCACCATCCAACTTGACCAGAACTGGAGAGGATCTGCAAGGAGGAATGGCAGAGGGTCCCCAAATCCAGGTGTGAAAAACTTGCATCATTCCCAAAAAGACTCATGGCTGTATTAGCTCAAAAGGTGCTTCTGCTAAATACTGAGCAAAGGGTCTGAATACTTATGACTTATGTGATATTTCAGTTTTTCTTTTTTAATAAATCTGCAAAAATGTCAACAATTCAGTGTTGTTCTGTCAATATGGAGTGCTGTGTGTACATTAATGAAAAAAAAGAACTTTAAAGATTTTAGCAAATGGCTGCAATATAACAAAAAGTGAAAAAATTTAAGGGGACTGAATACCCACTGTATATAATAGTACATATAATACATCTACATGTTTGTCTGTGCGACTCATAAAAATGTTTTGCAGGGACCGGACATTTTGGAGCTCAGCTCTGAGCTCATTCACTTTGGTGAAATGACTCGAATTGTCCGTTCTGGCAAAATGCAGCAGCGCAGCTTCTTCCTGTTTGACCATCAGCTGGTGTTCTGTAAAAAAGATGTTCTGCGCAGAGACCTGCTGCACTACCGCGGGCGCATTAACATGGACCAGACTGAGGTGCTGGATGTGGCCGATGGACGGGATTCCGACCTGGGATTGACCCTGAAGAATGCCCTGCACCTGAGAAACGCCTTCACACTGGAGTTCATGTGCATGCTCTGCTGCAGAAAGGCCCTGGAGAAACAGAGGTGGCTAGAGGCCTTTGCGAAAGAGCGACTTAGAGTCAAGGAGGACCAGGAGATGGGTGAGTGAGCTTAGATCTTTGTGATAACAGGAGAAGTTCAATTTTCACGCATCTTAGATCTTTGTGTAATACAACTATCATTGAACACAGTTTATTACAAATGTATTTATGCTCTTTATCAGGGATGGAGTTCAGTGAAGAGCAACGAAAACGGGCCATTGTGAATGCCAGAAGAGCCAAACAGGGGAAGTTTAAATGTGAGCCACATTATTTCTGATCATATTGTTTCCTCCTGTTTCAGTAATACTTACTGTTTTTCATGTTCACCCTGCAGCTCTTGGATACTCACCTCCTCACCACCAGAACATCCTGCCCCTACACCAGCGCCACATCACCATCCCGCCCAGCGTGCCCCAGCAGCAGGTCTTCTCATTGGCTGAGCCGCCCAAGAGGAAGCCTTACCACTTGCTCTACAGCATCACCCGCAATGCCTTTTTCCGAAAATGAAGATACTTTTGTTTGTCCGCCATCTTTATCTGTGCCGTCCTTGAAGTCACATGAACACTCTTTGTCAGTTTTTTCTGTGAATGTATGTGAAGTTGTGCCTTGAGTGTTGTCTTTTTGTTGCATGTTTATGTCCATTTTATTGAGAAGCTGCTCACACACCCCACACATACCCCATCCCATGTCTTTATTATTAACTCTAGATGCAGTGTTTTAATGTTGTCCTTTGGTTTTAATGTATTTTACGAAGGCTGGATCCTTTTTGCTGGGAGTTTTCAGCTCTGAGCAAACCAAACAGCCAAAGGATAATCAAATTACTTAATGGTTAACATTGTAAATAAAACACTTGTACAAACAACAACTGGTAAAAGACTCTACATTTTACACTTGCCAGAAGAGCATAGTCTTCCTCAACATAAGTATAATGGCAACATTACGTTATTCTCCAATGCTATACCTTAATGAATTAATTATTAGTAATACGTCATCGGACTAAACCAGCTAAGATCTCTTTCCCTGTTACCTGGCTGTGCTGAGTAATCAGGTTTCACACACCTGTTACAAGTCAGGCTCAGTGTGGTGTCTGAAAGCATCCAGTCCCCACGGTTTACAGACTTGATCCTAAGGCAAAATATAAGTGTATGTGTGATGATGTTGCTAGGGTGTCAGTGATGAAGACATGAGGGTTTTTGTGTCATGTCCGGGTCATGGGTGAGGAGAACGAGGAGAACAAAGAGAAAGAGGCAGCGAATGGAGGCGAGGATACGACTTCAAAACAGGACACGGCCAGTGTGAGTACTGCTACTTTCACACTGTATTATGACATGTTTATAGATATTCCCAAAAGATTATAGGTGCATTATGTATGTTTTAGAGGGGTCTGCCACCTGCTTGTTTCCTGGGTTATATTATTGGTCTCCCTGCAATGTTCCACAGTATTTCTACTTATTAATTTGTCTTAATATGCCATACTGTGGAATACTGCAGAAAAAACAATAACATCAAGTAGCTCGCAGGACATCCACCAAAAACGTTACATACGTTACACATTTATAATATCTAAAACATGTCATACAGATGTAATCAACCAGATTTTTGAAATGCTTGAATACAATATCAGTTGGTAGATTCAGTTATAGAGTACATAGATGACCAACTTATAATGTATTGTCACTGTGCCGTATGGGATGACCATAATTGAATAATACATGATTGTAACTCAATGAGAGGTGTATTGCATTTGATAGTTACAGTTTGCTATTGAGCTTTCTGGTTACATGTAACTAGAGATTAAGTCACGGGTTTTGTTTGTTCTAAAAAAAAAATGGAGACAACGGCTGCATTTGGAGCTGATTAGCATTTTATGCAACCTACTGTAATGCTAACTGTCTGTCCTGGATTAGTCACTGTGATAAGACCAGAATGGAGGCAGCAAGTTTATGCTCCAATAGGCTCCAGTAATCCACCTCATCTAGCTTTCAAAGGAGATGGATGACCTTTGACCTCTGTTATACACAACTACCCTGTTAAAGATGCCTGATACTTGGTGATACTAGCATCAGCTATATATTATATGGCAGTTATATTCAGCAGAAGTGAAGCTCCCTATTTGAATGCCTTTGTTAAATGCAGTGTAAATGTCATTTCCCTTTGCATAATATTATCCTGTTTGTCTCTATTGCTTTAGATCAAAGATGTGTCTATTGAGATCTCCACTGTGGACCAGGCCCTTCAGAGGTTGTTCAGGAGGAACAGGAGGCGCAGACGGAAACCAAACAAAGTCCCAGAGCTGTGGCTGCGTCTGCTTAACATCCCCCACATTGCTGTCATCATTGCAGCAGTCATGTTTGTGGTGGTGGTCATCATTTGGTCTCTGCTCTGGGTCTTCATATGTAAGCACTATTTGTTATGAGCATTGAAAACTGACAGCTATTACATTTGCATTGTTATCAGTTCAATTTAAAGTTAATTAATAGTAATAGTAATAATAATAAAAATAATAATAAAAAATACATACATATATAGGCCTACATACATACATACATACATACATACATACATACATACATACATACATACATTCATACATTCATTCATTCATTCATTCATTCATTCATTCATCTTCTTCCGCTTTTTTCCATTTTCTGCGTCACGGAGGCAGCAGTCCAAGCAGTGTTCTGCTGCCCAGAACACAATGCACCAGCCCCCATGAATCCTCCCGCATACATAATAAATGTAATAAATAATAATAGTCTATCTAGTCTTGTATGCGTTTTCAAAGGCCCCATGTCACGTTACAATTTCATGAACACGTGAAAATATGCATATTAGTCTTAACTCAAGTTAATGTATATTTGTGTGTATTTGTACATTATTACTGCTTTGTTAATTATTGCACTCTAAAACTTTACTACAACTTCATGTGATAAATTTTAATAATAATAATAATGCAGTAGTCCTATCCAAGTCCTATGTGCTTTGTGTGCATGTCTGTTCAGTTTGCAGAGAAAGCAACAGTGGAGCGTATTTCGCTGGCATGTTTCGCGTTGCCAACGTGGAGTTCATCCCAGAGTACCGACAGGTCGAGTCCCATGAGTTTGCATCCATGGCGAATAAAATACAACACGTGGTATGCGCTGTGTATATATTCATTTTATGGCTGTTTGTGCTTGTCCGACATGGTTAATTGTTGGTATGTTGTAGGTGAGTTACGTGTACAAGCAGTCCTCCGTGTCCAGACTCTACAAGCAGGCTGTAATTTCAGACCTCAGGTACAGCAGATGGTAATTTTGAGTTGTCATCTTATGGAACCACCTCCCTAAATGTTGTTTGTCTCATCTGTGTAGTAACAACAACAAGGGTGGTGTCCTGGTGCATTTCTGGATGGTATTTGTTGTTCCTCGTTTGAAGACGCCAGCCGTGTGTGAAGAGTGTGTTGGGGCCATTTTCAGGGACTCGGTCTACACCAGTCTGCAGAACCGCTCGTCTGTGGGTTATATGCTTGGCCTACCAGTGGATCTGGACTCCATCCTAATCAACGGTACCTATTTAGTCAAATGCACTATTACATTAAACAGTAAAATGGCAGGTGTGAATGACAGTAGTTATTATATTTATTTTAGCAGTTCTATGAGCGCTACCTTACAGTAAATAATGTTTTGAATAGGGATGGGACAAGATCTCATGCCACAAGATCTTGCAAAATAAAATTGTCACAAGATTGTGACACTGCCACACAGCCACCCCCCTCAGCTCAGATTGTGATATTTTTTCCCCATGTGATTTGTTTGCTTGAAGAAAAAGTGTACACTTTGCTGAGTTACACTTCTTTAGAAGCTGTAATTCCAAACTTCAGTGTTACAATGACAGCAAAAATATCGATATAAATAGATTTTTCAAAGTCAAAATTGTGAATGTCTTGTCTCATCTCATGAAAATAATGCATCACTTTGAATATATATATATATATATATATATATATATATATATATATATATATATATATATATATTTAATTCTTTGCAGCTGTCCAACGCTCTGATTATACATCCATTGCAGCAGGTAGACTAAAAACATTAGAATAACAAATTAAATCTTGTCTTGCGCCACTAAGTTCTTCTCCACATTCCCAGGTTCACAGTGCGTTGAGAAACTATATGCTCACCTTCCCGGAATGAGGATTCCTTTAAATGTGTTCTCGTCATGGGGTGGTGTCAGTTGCCATGTAAAGCTGACCGCTGCTCCTGGGTTTCTGATCCGACTGATGGTCAGCTCCTTCCTCATTGAGCCATCAGACTGTGTGGACGACGGCCTGCTGGTGTATGACGCTCTGCTGCCCATGAGGGGGCGCATTCTACTACGGTCAGGGGCTTTTCACATCACCTAATTATTTCAGCATCAGTCTTTATTGTTGGTTGTATGTATGTTTTTCAGGTTGTGTGAGCCAGTGACCAAACCTTTCTCCCTAGTATCTACCTCCAATGTGATGTTGTTGTCATTCACTATGACAAGTGGGAACAAGAACTTCCGGGGGGACTTTGAGGCCATCAGTGAAGAATGTATGATGCAACAATCAGCTTGCACTACTGCTCAACCCCTTGTTGAAATGCATGTGGGTGTGTAGATGTGATCTTCTGTTTCTCTTTCATTTATAGTATATCTTTCTCACATTGAGATCAAGTCACTTCCTGACTTCACTGGTGAACTCTACAGCCCATTCTACCCCAGTCTGCTGCCCCCACAGTGCACCTGCACCTGGACATTTCAGGTACTACAGAGCTGTCCAAACCGTTAACTGCCTTTAATGTTGGCTTTGGCTAGCTGCATAGTCTCTCTTTAAATAATAATATACCCGGATGTTGAGAGGACACTGGCACATTTTTTGGCTGCTGCTTCTCACTCCGTGAAAATCAAATTTAGCCTATTTTCTACTACAACTATTGCACTGCCTTCCATCGGAACCTCTCGCTTGCATGCCTCTCCTCCGCCGGACCTGACTCTCATCCCCTTGGTTGTGGCTCTTAGATCACGGTCTGTGCTTCTAGCTTACCTGCTGCACCTGGCCTCTTCTCGGCCAAGCTGCCCTCGTCTATCTCCCCGGCACTGTGTTGTTTGGTCCTCTCATTCATCCTGGCTATCACTTCTTTCTGTTGCTGGCATTCCCGATCACCAAATCCATGGCTCTCCGATACAGTGCCCGACAGTTTCTCAGTCTATACCATGCCACACAGCACGCCCGCTTCTCTGGAACTCACGGCTGAGATAAAAGCTTTCGGACTCTTACGACGTCCCCGCTACATCCACAGAGGCTCCACCCACTCTGCTCTTAGGTGACTTCAACATCCGCATTGACTCCCCCTCCTGTAACACTGCACATGACTTTATGGACATCTTAAACACCTTTAATTTCAGCCAACATGTTGACTTTCCCACCCACACCCATGGACACATTGGACCTCTGGTATTGTCACTGACACTCTCACACACTGACCTTGGCACCTCAGACCTTCTTGCAATAACCTGCACCGTCAACATAACCGGTCCCAAATCAACACAAACACGTACAATATCTTTCCGCAATCTCAAATCACTCTGCCACTCCACCCTCAGCACCCACATCTCCAACACCCTTGCTACATCCACCCTCCCCAATAACCAAACCGCTGAGGACCTGGTCACATACTACGACATCACACTCTCCTCCTGCCTTGACTTTCTTGCCCCTGTCAAAACCAAACTGGCCTCATTCACTCTCTCCCCTGGTACAGTCCTGAATTTCACCAACTCAAAAAACAATGCAGGAAATTTGAACGCCTCTCTAAGAAAACCAGACTCACAGTACACACTCAAGCTTGCATAGACCACACTCACCTCTACAGAACCGCACTCTCAGATGCCCGCACAGCATATTACACTGGCATAATTCTCAATGACTCCTCCAACCCCCGTTCACTGTTTAACACTGTAAGCAACCTTCTCAAGCCCACGGAGAATATCTCCCATTCCTTCACCACAGACAAATGTAACCTTCTCTCTTCCACTCAAAAAATGATAACATCCACCAGCAACTATCTACCCTCACTCTTCCCAGCCCTGACTCTCAACCTGTCTTATGCAATACCTCACAAAATTGCCTGTCCTCCTTATTACCCATCTCAGCCTCTGATCTCACTGAATACCTCAGCAAGAGGAAACTGTCCTCATGTGCACTAGATCCCATCCCTTCTCCCCTAATCAAAACATGCCTCCCCTGCCTCAGCTCACTCATCCTGGACATTATAAACTCATCGCTCACCTCTGGAACTGTTTCCCCCCCACCTGCAAGCTTGCTGCAGTCACTCCCATACTCAAAAATCCCACTTTGGATCCTGATAACCCAAACAACTTGTACCCCATTTCAAACCTCCAATTCCTATCTAAAATCCTTAAGTGTTCCGTATCCACCAAGCTTCAAGATTACCTTCACTTCAATCAGCTGTATGAATTCTTTCAGTCTGGTTTTTGCACCCACCATAGCTCAGAAACAACCCTCATAAAAATGACCTCCTCCTCACCTCAGACTCCGAATCCCTCTCCATCCTCCTCCTTCTCGACCTCTCCACCGCCTTTGACACAACTGATCACTCCATTCTCCTCCACCGTCTTCACTCCATTGGCATTACTGGTTCAGCGCTCTCCTGGTTCACCTCCTACCTCTCAAATCGATCCCACTACTTTTTCATTAATAACTGTTCATCTCACATCACAGTGGTTACCCACAGAGTCCCTCAAGGCTCAGTGCTCGGTCCGCTCCTCTTCATCCTCTACATGCTTTCCCTTGGTCATATCATCCGCCAACATGGACTCAAATTTCACTGTTACGTTGACGACACTCAACTTTATTTCTTCACCAAAACCATTACCTCTGCTACCTCCTCCACCCTCTCAAATTGCCTCTCTGTCGTAAAATCCTGGATGACCACCAGTTTCCTCAAACTCAATTGTAAGAAGCCTGAAATCATCATAATCAGTCCCAAATCTCTCCTCCCCTCTGCACAGAACTTTACGTCTCACCATAGACGGCCACACAGCCACCCCCTCAGCTCATATCAGAAACCTTGGATTCGTCTTCAATTTCACCCTCTGCTTTAGACCACACATCCGCCACATCACCAAGACTGCCTTCTTCCACCTTTGAAACATCACCCCCCTGCGCCCCTTCCTCTCCTCCTCCGCTGCCAAACCTCTCATTCATGCCTTCATTATGGACTTTCCTCCACTGACCTTCAAAAACTTCAGTATGTTCAAAACTCTGCCGCTCGCCTTCTCACCCATACCCGCTCACGAGACCATATCACCCCCGTTCTGCAACAACTCCACTGGCTCCCCATCCACCTACAACGCTCTCATAACCAGGCTCCTCCTTACCTCTCAGACATCATCTAGCCCCACCGTCCCGCTGCCTCTGATCAGCCAACTCTAATATTCTCACTCCCACAGTCAAATCCAAGCACCGGACCTTGGGGGATCGAGCCTTCAGAAAACTCACAACAGAAACTCAGACTCACTAAACACTTTCAAAAACTGCTCAAGACATACCTTTTCCTCATAGCCTACAGCGCCCACACATGACGCCTCCTCATTACTGTTTTGTCTGTCCTGTCCTTGTTTTATTTTATTACTTTAATGTGAAGCGTTTTTGTGATACTGTGGAAAGAGCTGTATTAAAAAAAAGTGTATTATTATTATTATTATTATTATTATTATTATTATTATTATTATTATTATTATTATTATTATTATTATTACTGGTTCCTTTTCATTGTATTGTAGACCTCCAGTTCAGCTTTGGGAGTGGCTATTCATTTCAAAAACTATGTATTAAAAATGAAAGGCATAAAGGCTTGTGACCAAGGCTGGTGGAAAGTCAATGAAATAATGTGAGCATCTTAACATATATACTATAAAATATCTACATACACAATATGTAACCAATGGATTCATGCTCATGTTTCTCTCTATAGTTATTGTGGGACCTATGTAGGCCACGGCACAGTATTTCGGATCAGTAACCCCAGTCCAGAGGTGGAGTTTCGCTGTAGCTCTCGTACTTCAGTTCAGCCCTTTGAGGCATCTTACACCAGTTATAACATCAGCCAGCGTAAGTGTCACAAGAATGATTATGTACAATATTGATGCATCTAAATATAGCAGTTGAATGATTGCTGTGTCTGTTAGCCTGTCCAGAGAGCCACTTCCTGTGCTCCACTGGCCTGTGTGTGGACAAAGTGAGACGATGTGATGGCCTGGACGACTGCCAGGATGAGAGCGATGAAATCTTCTGTTGTAAGTTATAATAATCTAAAATAAATATTATAATACAATAACTTCACACAAAATTAACTTTTATGGGCCTCATAATGAATAGTCTTCTCTCATTATTACCTTACTCAAAGTTGCGTGAATACAACTTACTCAAAGTTGTATTCATACACATTTGAGTCAACCCATATTGTCCTGCATTTAAGGTTTCACCCACCTCTGTACTTGATTATATTATTATTATTATTATTATTATTATTATTATTATTATTATGTCTTCTTCAAGTGCCATAATAAAGCAGGTGTCTTCTTAAAATGTTTTATTTAGACTTGATACTGTGTGTTTTGATAGCAAGACCATCAACTAACTGTGCAGGCAGTGGTTTTCTTCACCCTCTGTTTGTGTGTAATGGAGAGAGAGACTGTTCTAATGGAATAGATGAGATCAACTGCACTCAAGGTACACACCTAACCTGTTTAGTGCAGTGAGAGCCTGCATATGTCTCTTAATGCTGTTGTACATTTGTCTAGAAACCACCTGCTCGGCCACAAACTTTCAGTGCAGCACTGGGCCCTGTATCCTGAAAAAAAATGCTAAATGTGATGGTGTTTTGGACTGTAGAGACCAAAGCGATGAGAGGGACTGTGGTGAGACCTCTCTTTCATTAAGTGTGATGATGTGATGGAGCTATGCTGTTTATGTTCAGTCTGATTTAAGCAGCAATGTTAGTGGTACTGGGGACAGACTGACTTAAATGACTTTTGTCGAAGGCACAAATGGTCTTAAAGAAACTCCATATGAACTTCTAGATATGTGATTGGGTACTTGTGTGGACAGAGCATTGTAGTTTAAATTGATAAGTACCTCTCTTGATTACTCAAGATTGTGGCAACCCCTCTCCGGTAAAGAAAGAAACGTCATCTGAGCGCATCGTTGGCGGGGTCAACTCTGTGGAAGGGGAGTGGCCGTGGCAGGTCAGCCTGCTCTTCTCTGGGAGTATGTACTGTGGGGCCTCAGTGCTCTCCTCTGATTGGCTCGTGTCAGCTGCCCACTGCTTCAGGAAAGACAGGTCAGCCTGTGCTGCTTACACACATACACACACACACACACACACACACATGTCCTTTCACTTAACAACACATTTAAACAACACGCTTATAAAAAGTACTTTTTTCTAATTGCTCACAGGTTGTCAGACCCACGCCTCTGGAGGGCTCACCTGGGCATGCTGAGTCAAGGCAATGCCAAGCATGAAGCAGAGATCCAAAGAATTGTAGTTCATGAGTATTACAACGCATTAACCTTTGATTATGACATCGCACTGCTGCAGCTGAAGAAGCCCTGGCCACCCACCCTCAGTGCCCTGATCAAGCCTGTGTGCCTGCCCTCTCCATCACACACAGTTACAGACAGCCACCCCTGCTGGGTCACTGGGTGGGGCTACCGCTCAGAGGGGGGTGAGTCAGCTGTATGCTCTCGATATAAGCAGTACATACTGTATATAGACACATTTGGTGCACTAAATAATCTAAAAATGTTGACGTCACAATCACCTGTAGTGGGGAGCACACATGGTTATACCACCAGTGATACAATGATTCAGACATTTTCAGTGTGGTTTACTAATTAAATATTTGAATTATGTGTCATATTCAAAGTGTGTGTACACTACCTAGAAAGTCACCATCTTGATTTATCTTAATTGTATTAACATATTTTATAACAAAAATACATTTGAACATGATGTAAATCTTGGTGTGACACATTTCTGTTGCTGTATATATAATTAAGTTGCAATGTTCTTTCAGACAAAATGCTGCCCACAGTGCTCTTGAAAGCACAGGTGTTTATCCAGAGCCAGACAGACTGCAAGAAAAGCTACAGTCTGGCCTCTCCTCGGATGCTGTGTGCAGGAGTGCCCTCTGGAGAGCAGGACGCCTGCCGGGTCAGTCCAGTTTCACAGTGTGATTATGTGTAAATGTTTGTCTGTGTTTAGGTTGTGATTTAATATTTTGCTGTGTGTTTCAGGGTGACTCTGGGGGTCCTCTCTCGTGTCAAGAACCTGGTGGTGGTCGCTGGTTTCTCATTGGCATTGTGAGTTGGGGGCTGGGCTGTGGCCGACCTAACCTGCCTGGAGTCTACACCCGGGTCAGCAAGTTCACCTCCTGGATCTACAGCCATATCAGCTGACACTGCCAGACTCTATGCATTTCAAGTATAAGACCTGGTTTTGTCATATTTTTAATAAAATGAACAAATAAAGAAACATTATATTTGACTAGTTTTATATACCAATATACATAAGGCCATTGTTGGTGGATTTAATCTGGGTTGTTTTGTTTTGAGCCAAAGGCACAGCAGCAAAGTTCCAACTGTAATACCTTGCACACGTTTCACTCAAGCACTGTTTTGTTCCCTGTAGCCATAGCCCCATACACAAGGAGTAAGTTTGCCCACAATATCTGTCGCACGGATGGTTGTTCGGATTGTACCCTTCATAGTGCTCTCATTGTGCCGCGCTGCATTCTGGGGCTCCGTGTGACACCTGCCGCCCAGGTGAACAGGAGGCGGTGAATGCCCACCGCATCCGAGACGTTCAGGTCGGGTTTCTGCGCTTTTTTCTGAAAGGAAGCAGCACCGGGGGTTTCCTCTCTCCCTCTCTCCATCATTTCTATGCCCAGGCTTTGTTGCCTAGTGCCTCTGTGGAGCTTCACGGGACACTGCTATGAGGACTCTCCCTAAAAGTAAAACTTGTCAAGTCTACTGCGTCTCTGAAGATGGACTCTCAAGCCACACCACTGCTCAGGTAAACTGCATAATTTCTTTTGACACTGATTATGATGCCTGCACATTGGCCTCTCACCTTGAAGTGACAATATTGTTAAATTACAGCTGGGCTAAACTCAACAATGATGCCACCTAAGGAAAGTGTAGTTTTTAATTGTAAACCAGTCTCTAAGGGATATGTGCACCCACCTCTTGTGAATGCATCAGACTGAGCCAGTTGATTGAGTGCTGACACGGCAGAGCCCGGCCGTGGGAAAGCAGATCCCGTCAGCCACGCTTTGTCCTCTGCTGCAGGGAACCCTGCCAGCCCTTTTAATGTTGCAGAGACCTTTTCAGCTCCAGCATGCTCACCCTGCACTGCGTAAATCACTACGCAGCCGTAAACTTCATTGACTTCATCATATAGGCAGCATTTTCTTTACTGTCCTCCATAGGCATCAACAATTAGGGGGAACCTAACCCAGACATAGAAGTATGATACTTGTTCTCTTTTAATTTAGGAAGAGGGGAAGTTGAAGGAGGCCACCCAGACACCAAACCCCCCCATGAAGCCGGAGCAGCAGATAGCTGAGGGGGGGGCTGCCTCTTGGAGGAGATGGCTGTTAGGTCTTTCACTTCTCATTCATTCAAGTGTAGCCATTGCACTGACACTCCACTTTTCCAAATGTAAGTACTTATTCATGGGCATCAGCTGTTTTCTAATGTGTTTATTTTGACTGTGTCTCGTCACTGGCCCTCCAGCTCCTCCCTCCTCAGTGTTCTTTCTCGGCGGCTGTGTGGAGTTCACAAACTTGAGTTTTTCCTCAGAGCTCGTAGACTCCACATCTGCTCGTTTTCGCCTGCAGGCTCAGGCTCTAAGCCATTTTGTAAGTGTCACACACTATCTTTTACACATGTTATGAAGTGGGTCTACTGTATTTTGGATATTGGGGACGACTTGGATGTCTTTGCTTTTTAAACTCCACTCTGTCCATTCTGTTGTCTGCCTCTGCATCACAATGTCTTTTCTTCTGTGTTTTTATTTTTTCCTCACTGTCTCCCTGTCTCAATGGTGGTGTTAAATGTAAAGCCGAAACAAGAGATGGGCCCAGTGTGTGCGTAAGTCCCAGGCCACCAGGGAGAAGGGCCTTTCAGACCTGAGGACAAGCCGGCTGTTTGTGAGCTCTGACTGGACCCAGGCTGCCACAGTGAGAGGAAGAGCAGCTTCAATAAAAACATTGTCTGTGGCTTTCACACAGTTGGCTGCTCTGTACCTCTCCATGGATCTGGGTTTAGACAGAGACTGAGGAGGCGGGACAGTGAGCAGCAAGGGGCATACTAGGCCCACTGTAAGATTATGAGGAAATTCAAAAAGTGTTACTAAGAAATCAGTACTGATATTGTCCCCATAATTTGTGTGTTAGTTAACTGGTCATAGTATCAGGTCATTAACAGAAAAAGGCCAGCAGTCAGTCTCTCTCGTATTCAGCTGAGTCCAGGAGCAGCTCCACACACAATAGTGGTGCTGTGCTGTCCCTAGTCAACTCAGTTAGACACAGAGCATTTGTTTACCCGTGAATCCAGAGGCCAACAGAACCAGAACCAGAGACCTGACCTGACCTGCACCTCAGCCCTGCCCCATACAGCACATGTGCTCTGAACTTTCCTCTGTTTTAGTTTTCTGAACTCTATGAGTCCACGCCGTGGAGCACTTACTATCTGGGCTCAGGAATCACTGCCTTCAGGTAGGCTATAGCCTCCTGAAATTTTACATTTACATTTCAATATAATCCTTAACACTGACTTTTTGTGACAGCGAAGGAGCAGCAGGACTTAATGTTTTCTATTGGAGTAAATTCTCTGCCCCGGAGGATGTTGCTATGGCAATTCGTAAATCCAACGCAGGGAGGTTACAGCGTCGAATCCCAGGCATCAATAAAGTTTTGCAGGACAGTCGCCACGAACAGCGCTACTTCATGGAGCAAGACCCAGACATGCTTCACCTGCTGGGTACACACTCACACTGTCTCACACACACACAAACACTCACACACACACACATATTCTCTCTCTCTCTCTCTCTCTCTCTCTCTCTCTCTCTCTCTCTCTCTCTCTCTCTCTCTCACTCTCACTCTCTCTCTCTCTCTCTCTCTCTCTCTCTCTCTCTCTCTCTCTCTCACTCTCACTCTCTCATGCACACACGTGCATCTCACATAATGTTTCTGTAATGCAATGTCATCACTGTGAATTTAGAATCACAGTGAACAGATCTATTCATTTGTATCCAATTCATGTTTCTGAAATTGTTCTCTTTTCCCATTTGTTTGACAAAATTATGTCTTTCAGGTCTGGATCCTAACGACTTTGAATCTGAAGAGAAATCAGACAAATTCAAGAATCCAAACAGCATCCAGGGTGGAAAGTGGCAGCTTGGCTTCCAAGGTGAGACTATACTGGCTGAAGTGTGTGATGCTCCAGGGCTCTGTTTGGTTTACATTATAAAGTCTCACATTATCAAATGGACAATAGCCTGATTACTGTCTGGTTTTAGCTATGTCTTTCGACTTATATGCCAAATATGGGAACAACCGCACCTTGAGCCTTGTGAACCCTAAGAAGCCCTACTATCAGTGGCGTCTGCGTGTGCCATCGGGGCATGTGGTCCGGCTGGTGGTTCTGACCCTTCAAGGAGCCACTCCAGGCAGCTGCATTGCACACAAGCTAACTGCCTATGACTTCTTACTTCCTTTACAAAACAAGATCATTGCAAGGTACATATACAGAACATATGTGGGATAATATTTTCAGCTCTCTGACCCTTGTTCTGTCTGTAGATGGTGTGGACTACCTGTTTCTGGTACATCTCCGGTCATGAAGCTCATGTCGTCTGGAAATGTAATGTTGGTCACCTTTTCTTTTAGTAAACAAAGAGACGGAGCAGTCTTTAAAGCTTATTTCCAGGCCATTCCTAAAGCAGGTTTGACAACTCTTTAACACCAAAAACAATTACATCTCTCACTGTACATATTTACTTAATCTGTCTATTTTTAGGACTTGTTGTGTAACTTTTGACCATTTTGTTTTAGGTTGTGGGGGGTCAGTATCATCCTGGAACGGTTCAGTCTCTTCCCCTTATTACCCATCCTTCTATCCTCCAAATATAGAGTGTACCTGGACAGTACGGGTGAGCCTTTTTTATGTTTTATCATGACAAAAATGAAAGTCAGTCATGCCTGTGTAATCTTGTGCGCATTCTAAGCATTATTTGCCATACATTACTTGACTTTGTTTTATTAGACCCCGATGCCTGGATACCTGATCTCCATGACAATTGTAAAGTTTGACATTCAGGATTCTTCCTCATCTGACGGCTGTGAGAATGACTGGCTGGACATTGGAGGGATCAAGTGAGTGTAACAGTTTTGGAGTAACTATAATTGGATTTATGTACTGCATATTGTTTGCTACTTGAGGCCAAAAGAATTTGACTCTCATTGTCTACTACATTGATTAATAAAGGTGAATTAATTGCATGTCCATTCTCTGAATCCAGAGAAATGTCCTGTAGACCCCCACAATTCAATGGCCTACTCTATAAATTTTTATGCTGTGTGATTCATACATTTATATCTTTTACAGAATGTATTTTAGGTGGTTTAACTCACTGCTATGGTTAAATTATAGAGGAGAAAACAACTGTGTAGAGTCCTCTGCTGTCTATTTTATGTTATTGCAACTGTTTAATTAAAAATAATTGACATTTACTTGACATTTTGAAGGCAAATAGAGAACAGGGTAGTAACCTCATAAATACATAAAACAACAGAACATTAGCCATAAATAGTCATTCAGGTGTTAACATGTAAATTACCCTTTGGTGTGTTTTATTATGTTTTTCTTTGTGTTTTTTTGTTTTTTGTTTTAGACTGTGTAATCCCATTGTGGAGAGCAGCAAAAAGCGTGTGTTTTCGTCTCCACTGTCCATCCAGTTTCACTCAGATGAATCCATCACTCACCCGGGCTTCTATCTGATCTACAGAGCCTTTTCCCCAGAGGGCAGTGAGTAGAATTTAGTATGTGGATAATATGTAGGTGTACTGAATTAAAATATAGTTTAGAATATAGTTTAATTAAATTAATTTGCAGCTATTAGCTAAATGTGCTACATTCAAAGTAAAGCTTCATAAATGTTTTTGATACTACAATGACAATAAAAGACTCTGCGAATGTTGTTTTTGAAACAAAATAATTAGCTTTGTTATATTACCAATATCGTGTGGTGTGACTATTCTAAAACCATTTTAAAAAATTAATATATTTCCATACTAGTTGTAACATTGATAATTATCTAATTACATTATATAGACTATTACCTATCTATATTCCATAAATTTGACAGAGAGTGAAATTTCTTTTTGTTTTTCTAGTGAATGTTTTTCTTTTTTGTGTGCAGCATGTCCACGGCAGTTTCGCTGTGGAGATGGGCGCTGCATTCCTTTGAGAAAAGTTTGTGACGGAGAACGAGACTGCTCAGATGGACGGGATGAAGCTAAATGCAGTACGCCTCCTGGTTAAATCAATGAGTAAATTATTTTTGAGTGAATCTATGTATTTATGTTTTTATTGATAGATTCGTGCAGGCCTGGGGAGGTGCAGTGTGCCAATGGACAGTGCAAGTCTCATAGCAGTCAGTGTGTGACCCAGAGCACCTGCTCAGACAGCAGTGAGGAGGGCACATGTGGTGAGCTGGCACAATAGTGCAATTCATGTTTGTCCCAAAATTTATCAGTGTTTTAATAATCTTCATTAACAGGAAGCAAGTGCTACCATGTGTGCCCAAATAAGCAGTGTTTACCAAAGTCTTCATTGTGTGATGGTGTTGTTGACTGCAAAGACCGAAGTGATGAACTCAACTGCACTAGAGCATGTAGACCGCGATTTAATAATTTTGATAGTATCTAGTATGTTGTGCCCTTTTTAAGTATGCTGTTTGTAGATGTGAAAGGCTGCTCTTCGAACTCTTATAAATGTGCCAATGGAAAATGTGTGAGTAAGGTCAATCCTGAGTGTGATGGAGTGAAGGACTGCTTTGATGGATCTGATGAACTTCGGTGTGGTAGGTAATATTAATATTTAGTATGTTGCATAATGTGTATGCGGGTCAAAGACTCTGTAATTTTATTTGCCCCTACGGCCACTCTTGTGTCCAGCCTGCGGGACCAGGCCTAGAAAGCGCACCAAGATTGTGGGAGGGTCAGACGCAGGCACGGGATCCTGGCCTTGGCAGGTCAGTCTGCAGATGGAGCGTTATGGCCACGTGTGTGGGGCCACTCTTGTCGGCAGTCGTTGGCTTATTTCAGCTGCCCACTGCTTCCAGGACTCAGACGCAATCAAGTGGGTGACACAGCAGCACCTCTACATCTATATTGTTCATTTGATGTATATACTACTATATAGACATTCTGCCCTATATAGATATTCTGATTCTCGTGCTTGGCGGGCGTTCATGGGTATGCGTGTGATGACATCTGGAATCAGTGGGGCAGCCAACAGACAGATCCGACGAATACTCATTCATCCAAAATACGACCAGTTTACCTCAGACTATGACATCGCCTTATTGGAGCTCAGCATACCCATCTTCTTCAATGACCTAGTACAACCAGTGTGCATCCCTGCTCCATCACACTCCTTCACCACAGGAACCAGCTGCTATGTCACAGGCTGGGGTGTTCTCATGGAGGACGGTAACAGTAATTCCACCCTATGCTAGAATGTCATTGTTTTTGGTGTTAAGCAACCTCAATGTTGAATTTATTATAGGTGAACTGGCTTCTCGATTACAAGAGGCTTCTGTGAAAATAATAAGCAGAAATACATGCAATAAGCTGTACGATGATGCTGTCACTCCCAGAATGCTTTGTGCCGGAAACTTACAGGGAGGGGTAGATGCCTGTCAGGTGAGTATTAGGATCAGTCATACAATGGTCTGTGAGAATTCTAATGCAAACTGCCATGCATTATTTTTGTATAACCGCACAGGTTCTATATCACTACACAGTGAGCATCACCATAGCAATGGGTAAACAAATTAACTACTATTAGGTATTAGTATTCTCAGTTGGTGAGACCATGGTATAAGCAGTACTTTACACTGTTTTAATGTGTGCCATGGAGTAACACGGGACTCTTGAGTTGTTTAATCCTTACATATAACTAACTATATAATGTACGGAACCACATCCATATCCCATTGATGAGTGCATGAGTGATGTTGTGTCTTGTCTCATCAGGGAGACTCAGGGGGGCCTCTGGTGTGCCTGGAGAGGGGCCGGCGCTGGTTTCTGGCAGGGATCGTGAGCTGGGGTGAGGGCTGTGCCAGGCAGAACCGACCAGGGGTCTACACACAGGTGGTCAAATTCTCTGACTGGATCCACCAGCAGACCAAAGGTCAAGTTTGATTCAAATGGACACAGGCTCACACTGAAGTGGACAGATGGATGAATGATGGACATTCACCACCCAGTGACCTCCAGTCCAAATGAAGCAGGACTAAACTCCAAAATACATGTGTATCAGTGACTACTGTGGCCCTGACAGATGAGCTCATTGTTTATTTATATATATATATATATATATATATATATATATATATATATATATATATATATATATATATATATATATATATATATATATATATATAAATTAATATTCTGCTTGTTTGAGCAAATAATTTGCTCCCCATTCTTGCTTTTTCATGCAGGTGTTAAATGCATTCAGAGAAGTAATTTCATTAATGGAGAAAGATCTCCAAATTAATCAAAGCACACATTTTTGCCCTTCATGTCCATGTACTGTATGTGACTTTGGTACTGTAACAAACTATATTTGTATTTTATACTTTGAGTCATAGAAAATAAACCACTGGAATTTTCAGTCATCTCCCTGAGAGATTAAGGATGGCAGTTGATTATTATTTTTTAGGGTTAGCGTTAGCGTTTTGTTTTTGTTTTTTTTCTTATGTTGGGAGTAGGCCTTAACTATGTGGGTTCCCTCCACAGAGGTCTGACAGTGGTGAAAAGCCTACTCATACTACATTCTTCAAGTAATCTGGGTCCTAATAGTGCAAAGTATGTTCATATTTTTGTTGGAAACTATCGCGAATTGAAACGAGAGAGATTATTGCACTGTCAGGTTATTAATGAAGGATCAAGACACCACCCGTTTCCACACTGCCTACGTGCTTTAAATCCCGTGTGTGTGCCAAACACGTGCGCCACTGAAGAAGCTGTGCGCATCCTCTGAGGCTTGAAGTTCACCTTCAGAAGTGAGTGAGAAAACTTTACAAACTCCAAGGTTTAATATTAGATTGGACTCTTATAAACCATATTGGACATATCTGTGCGGTCCGGGTTTAGGGACCATGGGTGTGTCAGACACGTCACGGAAGCCCGTTATCCGGTGGTCAAACTGTGGGAACGATATAAATCCTCCAGTGTCCGAAAGCATGGGAACAGTTTTGACGCGTCCTGTTGCGTGATCTGAACTCCCGCAGTTTTCCTCAGGAAACACCATCTATTCACAGCATTCGCTCCAGAGGCGAGAACGGAGCTGCAGGGATACACTTTGAGCTTCAATCCACGGGCACTATGGACCTGGCACTTTTTTGCGTTTTATGTGGATTGTACTCAGTTTTGGCCAGAGGTGAGCACCTTTAGGTTTATGACGCCATGTATCCACAAAACATTAACCTATTTTCCATAATTCTCTTCTAGATTTAAATGTCTTCGCCATTGACATCGTTTCAGATAATAGGATTTTGTTAGCATGCGTAGCTTTAATTTGCTAATAGATTTATTCAGTGCAGTGCGCAATTACGCGCGCTCAGTCCCGGTGCGTGTGTTTGGTTCCAAAGGGCGCTCCTGGCCTCGGATGGACGTGTGCGCGCTGTCCTGACACTCATAGGGTAGACAGTCATGGTAGGCCTATATGATGGAGAAGTCACGCCCGTGGTAGGCCTATATGATGGAGAAGTCACGACCGTAGAGGATCTTAATTGACTTTAAAGACTGCCATCTTCGCGAGGCGTGTGCTCGTCCTACTGCTCCGTGTGACACGGGCAAAGCTCTGCAATTATGAAATTATTGACCTACTAATGAGTTTATAATATTTTTTCTAATATTTAATCCCTAATATTTTTGAATTTCGGGGACCAAGGCCCTGCAATTAATAAACAACTAGGCCACATTCCCACAGAGCTTCACAATACCTAGTGCCTCTTGTTAAACATTTGGGAGCTAAGCGATGTTATTCCGTTGCCGCTCTTTGAGTTTATAAACAGTGGATGCCTAACCAACTGAAATAGGCCTAACTAGAATAAACTCGATGTTAAATTAGTTGTGAGCAGGCCTGTCTCTTTCCTTATTTTCTTTTTTCTTTTAAAATGTGGGTTTGAGATATAATCAATCGTATACATTTTGCTTAGTGTGATATGACAATGCCTCTTTACCCGTGTGGTTCCTGTAAGGGATCTTATTGATGAAGCCTATCAGGCCGACTTTTACTTTTTTGTAGAAAATAAAATAATTTTTATGCATTTCCTGAGTGAGTCCAACTTAAACAACCATGGTATTTTTCATTTGCCAAGTACTTTGCGGCTTGTTGAAAGGAGGAGATGTCTCACTTCCCTTAAGTCTCTCTAATATTGTACAGTGGCTCCGTGCGCAGAGAAACATTAGGAAATAGTAAAGGAAGTCCTGGCAGCGCCTCTGATAGTGGATGTGCTCAATGAGGCATCCACTGGGAACAATGATTCCAGCTGTAAATTGTGATTATGATTTTGTTACAGATGCATTTATTGCAGTGTAATTAACAGAGTAGCTGTGTTTTTATCAACTGTATTAACAGGTGAGTGTAGGCACTCTTGAGAAAATAATTCCCTACATGATGTTTCCTTGTTTTTCGGAAGGAAGGGTGGACAGACAGTGGCCTTTATCACTCATTAATAAACTTTCGCTATGGAATAGAGAAATGTCTATATTTGATAAACAAGAGACAGTGCTTACGCACTTCCACAGAGTTATCAGGTGTCCAGATGTGGAGGGGTCACATAATCTACTCTTCATTTAGGACGGCCCTATCGCCCTGTCAGTTTCATTTGGTTTGTTCAGTGATGGAACCTAGAAAGCTCTTATACTCCTTAATCTTCACAGTGGCTAGTTAATAATCAAGGCCTATGATTAATTGGCATTTCTTTAAATATACCACAGTTAAAGAGAGAGGGTATTTTGTATTGGGTTTCATCATTCAACAACTAATTTCCAAACTGAGTTTAGGTTATCTGTAAAAAAAAAAAAAATGTTTACAGCATTTTGGTGTATATTGTCAACTGTGATAATCTATGAGTACACTATTAACACATCGTATTTATTATTTTAGAGGGAAGGTATAGTGCTCCTGTCTTGGATGTAAAATCTCACCAGCTTGTCCTGGACTCAGACCAAACTCTGATACTCAACTGCAGGTAAGTTGAACACTCTTGACATAAATGTGTTACTGTGAGAGGCTCATTGCACAATGTTAACCTCCTGCCTGTGATA
Source organism: Paratrypauchen microcephalus (assembly GCA_036785185.1). Classification (NCBI taxonomy): domain Eukaryota; kingdom Metazoa; phylum Chordata; class Actinopteri; order Gobiiformes; family Gobiidae; genus Paratrypauchen; species Paratrypauchen microcephalus. The sequence continues at coordinate 1,836,091 of JAVJIX010000012.1, read as the reverse complement.
GGGGTCGCTGGAAGCTGATGTGGGTGCACCCTCTAGCTCTGGCTGCAGAACAGGTTAAAGTGGTAAATTCGCGCTGTGGAAGAACCAAACAGCACTATTGCAGCCTCCTGACCATCAGCCACACTAAGGTTGACAACACAGGGTTCTACAAGTGCTACTATGAGCATCGTCCAGAGAGGAACATGTCTGTGTACGCTTATATCACAGGTAAGGCACTCACTCTTCACCTCTGTCATTGTTTCAGAGTGCATCTTAAACAGGATATGGCAAGTGCTAAATACAGACCAATACCAGAGAGTCAATTATATTTAAATACACTTTGCAACAACAACACATCTGTCTAAATTACTCTGGCATAGTTTTACGCCCCTCTTTCGCTCTCCCTCCCGTCTATGTATAATTCCCTTTTTACTTTCGCTTACGTGCTACCTCTGGGCCAGGAATAGCTGCTCTACTCCGGGCAGAATTTCCCAGGGCATCAGCCTTATCTTCTGGCCTCAGCCTTCAGTGAGCATCCTGTGCTGGGGGACAGGCAGGGAGGGGATGTGTCTGTGTCTACAAGGTGCTGTGTTTGTGTGGAGGACAGGGGCACAGGAGGCACACAATCTGCGTGCTCACTGACTCCGCCCAGTCCTTGGAGGGTTGGCGTCTGTACCAGGGTCAGAGCCACAGTGCAGCCAACGGGACCCTTGGGGGCCATCAGCACTCAGGTCATCATGTCCATTAAACGTCAGTCCTGGCTCGGCATAGCGCTTACACCTTGCACCTCCTACTCACAGGCTGCAGCACAAAATCAAAGCCCTGGGTCTGCTGGTCCTTGGGGTACTTTTGTTCAAATGTTCAGACATTTGCTTTCTCAGAATAACACCAGCAACAAACAATGCAGACAACACCCACAACTTTTAAAGTCCAGAGTCATTACTGTGGTGGACATTGGAGGTAACACACAGAAGAGAAACCATTTCAACTGCCTGTTTACAGCAGCTGGTCACTGCTGGCTCAATGGGCTTTTCAATGATAGAGTGAGGGAAGTGTAAATGTGTGTATAATTGTGGCACAAATTTAAACTATATCTGAATGCTTTATACTGGTTTATCAAGTCATATAATGCAAAACACTAAAGTTTTCCTTCCATGTAATCCTTCCATAATTACAGTTGGTTGCTGATATTAAAGACATTTGTTTTTCCTTGACATTTCCTTGATCGCAGTTTTTGGGTTTCAGATAGCCATCGGCCATTTGTGGAGCATTCAGGAATGAGCGCGAATGTGCTGTACAAGAAGGAAAAAGAGCCACTCATCATCCCCTGCCGCGTCACTCACCCAAATACTACTGTCACACTGGCCAAGGTGAGCAATTATAATAAAGCATGCAGTTAAAAGTCTTATGTAATCAAAACATATGAAGCCAACAGACAGAAACTGGCAGTGATAAACGACAGCCAAGTATAACTTAAACTTAATGTCCTGTCAGTGTAATTGATTCAGACATTGTCAGGGCTCAGTAGGTGGAGTGCCCCTTGGCCTCTGTCCAGTAGCATTTCCTCATGTCATCCTCCACTTTGTGGAAGTCGGAATGACCAACCACCCCCTAATGCTTTAAACAGCTACAGGATCCTGCTGAATCTAAAACATCAAAGTCAGCACACTTTCTCTAATCACAGCTCATCACTGACAGGGACAACTTATGTCAGTGAGAGAGGTCTAGATTGCAAAAACATATTTATGTATCCAAAAGTGTTTTTTCCTGAAGGAATCTGACACTTTTCCTGGTTCCTGAATGAAAGTGGACAAAGCACATGAAGCTTTATATTTACTGGGAGTGATGAATATTTATATATCCTACACAAGAGCTGTACTTCTTCAGCACCATATTTGAAAAAGAGAAACAGTATGGCGATGGTAGGAGAACTACATAAGCAGGTGAATGTATGGAAGTGCGAGGGCTCAAACATGGGTTCTAGAGGAAGTTAGTGTTTGGTGAAAGGTTCTACCTGCTCCCCTGAGAGAGGGCGGGGGCTCCAGCATGTCACACAAACTAGTAAACACTTCCTTCAGTTTTGTATATAAAATTGTTTTTTATTGGTATGACAATTCGATACATGTGTTTGGTCGATATGCGCGTATCCCTTCATGCGAATCGCTTTTGGCTTTACATTGGCTTTACTCAAATGCGCTCATATTAGCACCCATGATGCGACTTGCAATATACACAATCTTTTCACAATCTCAGACTCTATCTCATAAGTTTTACTAAGAAAATGGTCCATTGAGACATTCTATGTAACATAATATATAATATAATATGAGTGTTCAGAGAGAAGATGGGAGAGTGCGGTGTGTCTGTTAGCACAGACAGGGCAGTGTGGGAGAAGCTACGATCTGTCTCTGCTGAACAGCGTGGACACAGGCGTGTGCACACAGTGAGAGGACTCAGAAATCATCAAATCATCATCAAAGAAGGAAAAGTCTGAAGTGTAACTCCCCTACCACTCTATATTAAGAGTAGACTGGCTATATTATAAAATATAAAATAGCCAGAGAAAGCAATGTTCTCATTTTTACTGAATAAAAATTCTGAGCTATAAATCAGGGAATCAAATGAACTAAAACACTTCACATATAAACTACAACTTCACAGTAGTTGTACTGTAATGTATTGTATGTAATGTATGCAATGTTTCATTAACATCATAGCTTTATTATATTATACTCAGCAGAACAAATTATGGCACATGAGATTTTTTTTACGCCTTAAAACTTTTCGAAATTGAATCGATATCGTGACCCATGTATTGAGATATGTATCGAATCATAGGAAAACCATATTGTTGCATGATCCATAGTCTCTATCAAGGTACTATATTGCTAAAAGTATTCGCTCACCCGCCTTGACTCACATATGAATTTAAGTGACATCCCATTCTTAATCCATAGGGTTATTATGATGTCAGTCCACCCATTGCAGCTATAACAGCTTCAATTCTTCTGGGAAGGCTGTCCACAAGTTTTAGGAGTGTGTTTATGGGAATTTTTGACCACTCTTCCAGAAACACATTTGTGAGGTCACAAACTGATGTTGGACGAGAAGGCCTGGCTCTCAGTCTCTGCTCTAATTCATCCCATCGGGTTGAGGTCAGGACTCTCTGCAGGCCAGTCAAGTTCATTCATACCAATCTCTCTCATCCATGTCTTTATGGACCTTGCTTTGTGGACTGGTGCACAGTCATGTTGAAGAGGAAGGGGCCATCTCCAAACTGTTCACACAAAGTTGGGGGCATGGAATTGTCCAAAATCTCTTATATACTGAAGCATTCAAAGTTTCACTGGAACTAAGGGGCCAAGCCCACCTCCTGAAAAACAGCTGCTCGGCCATGGGAACCCATTCCATGAAGCTCTCTACACACTGTTCTTGAGCTAATCTGAAGGCCACATGAGGTTTGGAGGTCTGTAGTGGTTGACTCTGTAGAAAGTTGGTGACCTGTGCGCACTATGCGTCTCAGCATCCGCTGACCCCACCCCTCCAGTTTACGTGACCTCCCACTTTGTGGCTGAGTTGTTGTCATTCCCAATTACTTCCACTTTGGTATAATACCACTGACATTTGTCTGTGGAAGATTTAGGAGTGAGGAAATTTCACTACTGGACTTGTTGCACAGGTGGCATCCTATCACAGTACCATGGTGGAACTCACTGATTCACAAATGTTTGTAGAAACAGTCTGCAGGTCTAGGTGCTTGATTCTATTCACCTGTGGCCTTAGAAGTGTTTGGAACACCTGACTTCCATTATTTGGATGGGTGAGTGAATACTTTTGGCAATATAGTGTAGCTTCCCCACTGAGGCCTTTTTCTAAAATATCTTAATGCACTATTGCAGGGGGTCCTCGGGTTACGACGGTCTCGGGTTACGACGTTTCGTGGTTACGAACGCGCCCCCATTAAAAAAAAAAGTATATATTACGCGTCATTCCGTCTTACACGGTTTAGCGTGGTAAGAGATGTAAACAAACGCGAACGGCGCACGGCGCAAGAATACGCTCTGTTGTGGTTGTAGGGAGAAGAAGACAGCCTCGTGTGCGTGCCCAATGTGGGCGGAAGTACCTGATGTGGGCTCTGATCTGCTCCTATGATAGCGGCAGTGATAACCAAGCAGCGTAGTGGTCTAATTATTGAGATGGAAAGGTTATTGGTGCTTTGGTTGGAAGATCAAAGGCAAAATCCGGTTTACGACGAAATTCGGGTTACGACGCGTCTTAAGAACGGATCAACGTCGTAACCCGAGGACCCCCTGTATTTTCAATTGTGTGTAGGATAATTGTTTATGTGTGAAAATATCTGATTAAATGATTACTCCCTCTTCTTTGACAGTACCCAAACGGGCAAAGGGTGAGCCCAGATCAGAGGAACATACTCTGGGACAGTACGATTGGCTTCACCATCCGCAGTCCCACCTTTTATTACACGGGGCCTTTCTTCTGTGAGACCTCCAGAGCTGGCGCAGCCCTTAAGTCACGGATATACATCATACATAGGCCAGGTCAGTGCAATAATCAATCAGTGACAATAGCACTGAAACTTTTACAATATTTATTCTTTATTTGGAGTCGTAAGATTAAAGGTGCATTGTGTAAACTTTCTGGTGAAGGGTCAGTCAAATGCTCCATGGATATGTTATTGCTTTGTCTGGAATGTTTCACAGTATGTTATTAAACCTTTCTATCTTCATGGAGACCAAATCAGACTGAATTACAGGTCAGATCTGTGGAGAGGTAACCCCACTCACAGTAAGAATGCCTGTTTTTCTAGGGATTTTTTGAGCAGTATAATCACCTGTTATTGAATAAATGTAACATAGAGCTGTTTAATGTCATACTGTGGAACATGGCAGACAGAGCAATGACATATCCATAGAAAAGTTACAGAGTGCACCTTTAAGTTTCATATTAACATACAGTATTTTAATATTAATGATACAAAACATATATTCTGCTACAGTAAGCACCATCCTGGAGGTGTACCTGAACAGCAGCAGGTCGGTGCAGGCGCTAAGAGGAGACAGACTCGTCCTGAACTGCACTGCCACAGCGGAGCTGAACACCAGGGTCAACTTCACCTGGGACTATCCTGGCCAGGTCAGGCACAATACTACTGTGAAACCTTTAATTATAAGCATAATAAATAAAAAGGATTTATGTTATCATTGCAAAATGATCACAACACAGACTTAATATTCACATAATTAAATGTATGTTCTCATTCAGAACAATAGTTTCCACTCCATCACAAGGAGGATCTATAGACACAGAACGCACATCTTGTTCTACAGCATCTTGACCATCCCAAAGCTGCAGCCTTCTGACCGTGGCCAGTACACCTGCCGCGTGTCCAGCGGAGACAATGTCAAACAGCAGAGAGTGCCAGTGATCATTTATGGTGAGATTCTGTTAAATTATTCAGTTACAAAATGCAAGGTGTTACTGTTCTTACTGTTCTTAATGTCATATAAAATAAAAATAATTTGTGCAACTAAGCTATGAAATACTATTCTTAAAGCTCAGTATAAAGCAGGTTTATTGTGTTCTTTTAGACCATCCATTCATCCGTCTCAAGCCCAGACAAGGATGCTTAATAGAAACTGATGTCGGACAAAAATCCTACAAGATCTCTCCAAAACTACGAGCATTCCCTAACCCGGAAGTCATGTGGTAAGACAATACATTTTCACTATGGTTACCTTAGAGAGATAACATTAGAGTTTTGTGTTGAAACCTTTTGTTCTTAAGAATCTATTTGTTGTTGTTAATGTTGTTATACTGTTTTTATTGCATTATTATTTGGAGTTCAATATTAATACTTTGTTAATACTTTGTCCTATCATTTATCACCTTAGGTTAAAGGATGGCAGAATTGCTGCAGAGCAGTGTTCTAGATATCATTTAGAGGGGCACACCTTGGTCATTCGGGATGTTGCTGAAGAGGATGCAGGGAAATACACTATCCTGGTACGAAACCAGGAGCATGGACTTTGTCAGAACCTAACACTCACCCTGTTGGTGAAAGGTGAGTGTAACCTGCATGGCCATCCTTTAGTGTGTGATTGTGTTCACGTCTGATATCTTTGATCTGTGTACATGTCGCTGACAGTGAAACCGGAGATTGGGGAGAAAGCGGTGTCATTACAGGACCCTGGTCCTGTACCACAGGGGAGCAGCCACGCACTGCACTGCACATCACATGGGATACCCCCACCTCACGTCCACTGGTCCTGGCACTCTTGCCCTCCAAAAGGCTTGTAAGTAGATCCTTCCCTGGAGTCATTGACTTTAAACAGTGAGAAAATCGTGAGTTGTTTTTAGAAGATTTTAAAGGATCTGATTAAGTTAAATAACCATATTATAATCCATAGTGAAGTGTACTGCTCAGTGTGGTTTGGTGCACTCAGGACTGTGATTATAAAGGGACATGTTTTGTCTATTGCAGCATGAGTTCAGACTGAGTTTCCTCTTTAACCAGATCAGCTTCTTTTCATGTTCATTATTGTGTGAGACCATGTTTACTCTATGTGTGTGTGTGTCTGATCCTTCTCTCAACCTGTTTCCCATCTGTCTGTTCCATGTCTTTCCTTATGTTTTTTTAATGGGACATTATTACTGAGGCTGCAACTAACAATATTGTTGTTAACTAGTTAAGCGCGTGCAGTTGGCGTGTGTGTTAGACATGTTAGGAGGACAAAACATACTGTTCAGTGTACTAATCTGGAAAGGACATACTTCAGGATGAACTGTGCTATTAGTCACAATTAGTTGGTTTCCAAATCCAGCACTCGCTCCTATAATTGAATGAATTTCCTGTACAGGACACAGGGTGAGAGTTCTGTTTATTACTGAGCACATCCTGTGACGATTTCATAAATGTCACACACAGGCGTTAAACTATGTATGTGAAGTCTTAAGAAATGGCCCTACCCAACATGTGAGGGGTAGTGGCTCAGTGAGGCTGCACTCACAGACTTGACATTCTTGGCACAAATACGGTAGAGTGAAGGTCACACTTGTATTGTGTTGATCTTGAAGAGTCGTAGGTTAAGTATCACCTGAGAGGGGTGCAGGCCAACCACACGCTCCTCAACACCCTCTGACATCATCACAGTGATTGACCCCTGACCCCTACTTTAGCGTGGCGCCTTGGTGCCTCCAGTGGCTTTCATCTCTTGTGCCAACAGTCGGGTACAGAGCTATTAAAGGCATACTGTGCTAAATCACTTAACTTCACTGTTTGCTTGTTACCCTTTTTTGTTCTGGACTCATTTAAAATTTGGTGTATTTTATAATGATCTAAGTCATTCAGCGACCAGAAATCACATACAAAGCAGTGATTTATTTTTGAATGGAAAAAAGTACCTGCACTATGCACCATGTATTTGGCCTATGACATCGTTATGTGTAGAGATCTGCTCTGGTTTTCTTTTGTATGGAGTGTTTCAGTTGTTTGGATGGATCCTGACTCGGCCTTGTTCTTTGCAGCACGGCTGCACTGCGAGCCTGACGCCACTCTGGAGGAGGCCCAGAGGCAATGGACCATCCTGGGCCAGGCTGAGGAGCCTAGTGCCTGGGAACCGCAGCGCTCTTATCTGGCCCAGGCAGGAGGTGCAGTGAGCTTCCTGTACAAAAATCAGAGCGCTTTTCCTCTTGTTGTTTGGCTTCCTCTTCAATGCGAGACGCTTCCCAGCAGCGTGATTGTCCCTTCTTCTTCAAACGTGGCACAGTCCGCTTCCTCAAGAGCTTGATCTATTCTGGAGAGCCCCACCGCCCACCTCTGCCTGTTCTGCCCCCACATAGCCCAGCACCAGTTCCTGCACCTCCACCTCTTCTCTGTGAAGGAGCTCCTGCTACGCCTCTATCAGATGCTTCAGGAGCTTGTTCTCCCCAGACTCTGCCTCTACTTCACAGCTTGTGCCTCACCACTGTCGCGCTGGGATCTACTGGCCTGAATGAAACACTGCTGAGCAGTGAGGACCAAAATGCACTCGAAGGACACTTCATTTTATTTATTTATTCTTCTTTATGGCCAGGTCTCAGTCCAACTCATCCATCCCTGTCTTTTCATAAACAATTTGAGCCAGACAAAGTGCAATTGCACCCACTACCCACATTTCTGGAGCTGCTTTGCCTTGTGTCCTAGAGTGGTACTATAATGGGTGCTTCAAACTGTAGCCTTCATGTGCCCAGATCTATTTCTGATATCCACAAAAGCTGTGAGTTTATAAAACTAATGTAGCCAGCAGAAGTGTGCTAGCTTGGACAGGAAAGAAGACAAGCTTATGTTCACTGGGATACAGCAGTTCTCTATTTAAAGACTATTGGTCCAAAGATGCCTACTATGTAGGAAGTCTCACAGACTATGTCATTACCACATGTGTCAAAATGTGCTTTAAATAATGTATAGTATAACAGCTATGTGTTTTGTTTAAGTGTAAGCCAACCAAACGCATGTGTAATAAGCCTTGTAAGAAATGAGCGAAACTGTGTGCATGTGAATGTTCTACGGGTGACTCTCACTGTGATGTACTTCTATACAGATGTCCAATGAGTAATATATGGGTCTAATATTTAATAATTTTATACAACTAACTTACATATGACAATATTTGCCAGCATTTGTATAAAAAATATTTGTTTAAATTGTTATATCTTTGTGAGTGTTTTGCATTAAAGTTTGCTCATATTTGTCTGCTGGTTTACCTGACTGTGGTTATTTTGGGCTTGAGACAGGAACAGACAGGGACAGCACAGACTATTTTAGGCACTCGGACAAGACGGAAACAAAAGGAAGGAATCGCCTCCACGAATCACAAATAGTCAATTCCTTTTCCTCATCTCAAACATGTCAGATGCATGTGAAAGTAACTGTGTGTCCCTTATACTTTAACACCTTCGTCTCTTCTGTTTCTGTCCCACTCTTTTGGGCCTACACATTTCCTGGGAGCATGAGCCTGTGAGTGTGATGTGTGCTAAAGGACAGTCAGGGAAACAGAAAGATGTTAACTGCTTGAAAAAATACTGCAAGTAATTGATTTAATCTGATTTACTTACACTCAATTGCATTTTAGGTGTACACAGTAGAAGTTATGTTTTTACCATTACTTTAGAACAGTAGAACGCACATAATTCTTGTAAATCATATTTCTTAAATATTCATCTAATGTCAACATTGTACAAAATCAAAACACTGATTTCTGCAACCACAGACTGCTATTGCCAGACATCAAAGCTCATAAACAATATGCAGCATGAATAAGATTATTTATTTTCTGAATGCAAATTTGAAAACGTGCACAGTTGCTTGCATAAGTCCCAGTTCCCACAGTTACTGGTGTGTAATCTATGGATTTAGACTTGTGAGAGAACGACAGGAACTCTGGTCCTGGAAATGTGGGATGATTTGTTCTCAATAGAAGGAAGTGGATGCACAAGATGACAAAAGCATCTCAGCGTTCTCTAGAGATTAACAATCAAGCCGTTCGTAACACTCCAAAGACTGACCATTGTCAGCACAGAGGACAGATAGAGGATGTGTCATTCTTTTATAAAACCGCTGGACGGAAGATGACGAGTCATGTGTAGGATAGTATCAAAATATCAAGCGGAGATGATCAAGGAGTTAGAGGTGTGCCTCCCACTGAGCACAGCTGGGTTAAACACCTGTAGACGCTTGTATCAACACAGCTGAGACCTGTCCCTGCTGCAGGTGTCCTCCGTCCTCTCCATGGACCCCTGTGACTGCAGGACAGTGGGCCACGTCCACACGAAATCACATCCTCAGTGTGTCCCAACACCACCAACTGCTCCAGGGGAAGAACAAGGTGAGAAGCACACACATGTACAGTGAAGAAATTGAAGAGAAAATATATGATGTACTAGTGCTACACATCCCCTCTGATAAAACATACATGAGAATGTTTAGCTTCACACTTAATCACAGGAAATGGTTTAATGAGTTAACTGGCAGCTACCTGGCTAAGGGACTTCTATTGTTCCTAAATGGTTTCTGCCTTAGGTGGTAAAGGTGACATGTTTTGACCCTGTGGATGTTTGTGCGCAGACTGTGGGGGTCCTGACTGTGGCAGACGCCTCTGTTTCTGGAATATATCGTTGCATTGCCTCTAACTCTGCGGGCACTGACCAAAGAGACATCCCCTTCTACATCACAGGTCAGTCCTACTCACTCCATTTAAAATTATGCAGTATAAACTTCCATGTACGCTATGTGCCCCTTCATAAGGTGAGTCCTGTGTGGAGCTGTGAACCTGCACAAGTAAAGCAGGAACCTTATCAGCCCACTTCCCTACACTCGCACTTCCTTGGACTAGCAGCCCGCTTTATTTCAGGGGCCTTGGGGCGTTTGGTAAAGATAAACACAATCTGCCACCGGAAACTCTTGAGCTGGCCCATAGGAAGTGTAAATTGGCTTAAGTAAAATAAAACCTTTCCACTGTAATCCAGAGGCTGATTTTACCTACATGTTTTGAATAAGCTCCAGCATACTTCAGATTCAAATCTCTTAGAGCTGGCTGACTGTTCATGGTCCCTTCTCTGTTGTTTAGACGTAAATGGAGGCTTCAGTGTGATCCAGGAGGAGGAGTCCTGGGAGGGCGGAGACCTGCATCTCACCTGCCGAGCCAATAGATATCTGTACAGTGCGTTGTCATGGAAACAGATGAACAGTGCACAAGCTGCTCCAGCTCAGCTCAGTGTGGGGGAGTTCTCCTCTGCTCTAGTATTGCGGCGTCACAACCTAAGTGCTGCAGACACAGGGCTGTACAGATGTTCCGCCCACCACCTGCTGACGGGACAACAAACTCACCTGGACATACAGGTCAACGTGTCAGGTAAGGTCACTGCAGTTAGATCAATACAGTTACAAGCTGGTGTGTCCCCAGAAAATGTACAGAATATACGCACAGAAAGTTACACTTGTATATTTAAATTAAAAAATTGCTCTTCTAATCATGTTTCTAGAAAACGTCACTGTTGAACAATGTACCCTGCTGTGCTTACTATATGTAGCTTGTTGCTTTCTGTGCATTCTCTGAGGCATACATACAAATAAACAAAGAGCTTCACAGTTCTTGAACTGGGTCCCCTGCACTTCCTGGGGCCGCACCCAGTCTTTGCTCTGCGCCCGGGCCCCGTACCTCTTTCACGTGGGAATGAGCGCTCGTCAGGAGGAAGAGACACAATGGCACTTCCCACAATGCCACATTTACAGCCCTGCACAGAGCCGGACGAACAATCGACCAATCAGACACTGTCAGGCCCCAGCCCCACACACAATCATCAATTGTTGTTTGGGAGGAAGATAGGGGAAACAACAATCAGACGCCTTGGCTAAGTGACTTTTCTTCATGTATTTTACTGCTGTGCTATTCAATCAGGCCCCCACATCCTCTCATGGGACCCCTACAGGAACTACTCGAAAGATGGGGAGCACTGACATCAAATAATGGGGGACAGAATCAGCATTCATATGATGACTAAAAAATCATGTATTTTATAGGGGTGAGAAAACCACTACTTGTTACTTAGTAGTAACGATTGTCATTGGTTTTACAAATGCCATTGTGTGAGTCACACGGAGAAGCCAGAATTAGACCAAACTATGTCATCACCAGCTTATTGTCCAACAGTGGCACCCGTCCAAAAAAGCAGCAGTTTTGCTTCATCACATTTTCATTTATAGTTGAACGTCCTGAGAGTCAGCAGTCAGCAGTATTTTTATAATGGATATTTGGATATCTCTTACTAATTCAAATCCATCCTGTTGAATTCTATAGTAACTAAATGCTTGGGGAATGGATTTTCATAACTGGATCTGTTGTTTGTTCATAAACAACAGCATTCATATGTTGGCACATTTGTTTTTCTTTTAGGTTTAGAGCCACCCGTGCTCCTGAATAATTTGACTGACCGCATAGTGAACTCCAGCAGTTCTGTAACACTAAAGTGTGACTCCCACGGTGTGCCACCTCCTACAATCACATGGTACAAGAGAGAAGAAGCTCTGCTTCAAGGATCAGGTGAACATGCTATCCTATACTATAAATGCATTAGCCTTTGCTCTACTTACTCCTGTATTCCCTCAGGTGTTATGATATCACCAGAGGATGGTACACTCCACATTGACCGTATCACTGAAGAGGACCAGGGCCTGTACACCTGCAAAGCTACCAACAAAAGGGGCTCTGCACAAAGCTCCGCCCACATATGGGTCAACAGTGAGTGTCCCAAACTTCACACACAACATACAGCGATGTGTCCTATAGTATAAATGCTAGAGGGCCTGTATAAGGCTGCTGCTGTTTTCATAATGATAGATCATTTTAATACCACACTCTCTTTTCCCTTGTAAGCAGCATTATTTATTTTGATATGTACAGACACCGTGTTTCCCTGAATGGCTAATCCACCTGTCAATCATATCCCTCTGAAGGAGATTCCATGGTAACCAGACCAACATTGTAAAGTACTTCACAAGCCTTCACAAGAACACATAGTGCTACAGTGCACCTTTAATACAGTTATTAAAACCATTACTAGGGGGGGGGGTTCACTACTGTGACTACTACTTAAGAGTGTAGCCTTAATGTGCCCCTGTTGTGCGGATGCAGTTCCTGGTCCAGCCCTGACGACCAGGGCTAAGTAAGTAAGTGTTGTTGTGTTCTGATCCTTCAGGAAGGAACAAGTCTCCCACTTTTATTTCCTGTGGAAATTGCCATGCCTGAATCTTCAAGTGACTCTGCCTTTAGCTTGGTCTAACAAATGAAGAGAAGATTAAACAGCAAAATTAACCTGACCTATTTATTACCATTATCTTATATATATAATTGTGTCTCATCTGACATAGGTCTATTGCTCTTTGGTTGCTATTCCATCTATTTTTCTTTTTGTTCTTTTACCCTCTGTTTTATATCGTATATTATATTTGATGAGTGAGCTACCGTACCCAAAACAATTTCCCTTGTGGATCAATAAAGTTTGTCTAAGTCTAAGTCTAACACATGGGAAGATACTGTATATTATCATTATAATTAAAAAAATATATATCTTTGAGTAATGAGATATTTAATATTACACATATTACAAAACCAACCACATGATTCAAGAAATTCAATTCTTCTACATGTTTGTTGATGTGTTTTTATTTGCTATGTCCTTTTGTATTTTTAGGCATTTCAGAGTTTTCTTTCCTGGAGGTTCCCACTCTGGCCTGCACCTGTGTCGTGGCCACACTTCTCTGGCTCCTGCTCACACTGCTCATTCGGAAACTAAGACAGGTACAAGCTATTACTTATTGTTGTTATTTACTGCCATTAAGTATTTAATAATAACTCCCAGAGTTGTCATTCAGTCTGAAATGTGAACATTTTCATTGATTCTTTGGACCCACAATGTTGCTCCACCAGCTTTGTCTTGCCATTTCCGTCTTATTTGTGTTATGAGAATGTATTTAACATGAATTTTATGGCTTACAGTGTTCAATAGTGTAAACTTGCCAATGCCAATATAAAACAGATCTTATAACTATGCTATGATTTTTAGAACTAATCTCAAACTTCTATTTTGTATTTATTTATTTTGTCTCTATAGAATTCACACACAAAGCCAGAGTACCTGTCAATCATCCTGGACACTGGTGCAGGACCTCTTAGTGAACGACTGCAGTATGACCCCAACCAGTGGGAGTTCCCGAGAGAGCGCCTCAAATTAGGTACATAGCCTGCCACATATGTCTCTTCAAGTTTCAAGTTTTGGTGTGTCTGTAAATAACTTTTGGAATGCATAATAAGATATGGATGCAGGGAGGCGTGTGTCCGATAGTCTGTAAGATACTGGACTTTCTCACAGCTCTTATCTGGTATTATGGGGAGTAGCTGCGTTTATCAGGCTCAGTGATGAACTAATCAGCTGGATGTGGATGTATGAAGCGTGTTTACTGCAGCTAATCAGTGCCCATTCACTAACATAGACCCTCCAGTCTTATGTTAACCCTAATCTCATGGTTTGGAGGCTCAAATTAATAAAATGACTCATTTGAAAACAACAACACTCATTTGGTTTATTGTCTCAGGGAAACCTTTGGGTCGAGGAGCATTCGGTAAAGTGGTCCAGGCCTCTGCTTTTGGCATTGACAACGAAACCAGCTGCAGAACTGTGGCTGTCAAAATGCTCAAAGGTACAAAAATGTTACGTTATGTGGTTTTGATTGACAGTGTGACAGTTCCCTATGTATCCACTAGAGGGAGCCACAGTCAGCGAACATGAAGCTCTTATGACTGAACTGAAGATACTTAACCACATTGGAAACCATTTAAATGTGGTAAATCTATTGGGAGCCTGTACAAAACCAGGAGGTATGTATACAATTATAATAACAACAATGGATTTATGTGTAATAAACTTTCTGCACATGCGTTTGTATAGGTCCTTTGATGGTCATTGTTGAGTACTGTCGCTTTGGAAACCTCTCCACCTTTCTCAAAACTAAGAGAAGCGTATATGTGAATTACAGAGTAAGATCAAATCAATTACTTACAGCGTTGCAAATTTTGTCAATGTTATTTTCAACATGACACCCATATTTTGTTCACACTTACATACACTGAAACTTCTCGTTTTGGCTCAGACCCTTACAAAACTGTACACTTCTGCAATCTGTCTACACACTAAAATAGTTATTTTCTCTGAAGCGCATTGACTTCCTTATTTTTGGTCACAACTTACAAAAAAAAGTGTTAATGTTCTTTTCACAACTATAGGCAGTTCACCAAATGTGTTGAAAGATAAGCAAAAAATAAATAGTTTTTGTTGTATATGTATGTGCATATTTAAAATCCAAATGTTTTTTATTCAGCAGAATCAGTTTTATAATGGAAAGTCTGGTTTTGACAATGCACTTCACAAACAAGAAGTTACCTTTGATCAGAAACATATGAACAAGGATGGTATGAGTTCATTATGTACCCCCTTAAAACACAATTATACGCAATTATATACCATGACAAATTTTTTACTGTTTTGTACAGAGCAAAAGTCAGTCCCAAATTCTCCTCTATTCCTGGAAGATCTTATCTCCTTCAGCTTCCAAGTGGCCCGAGGAATGGAGTTTCTAGCCTCACGCAAGGTGCTTATCTGTCTAGTCCATGTGCCTTATTGTTAGTACCAATACATTTGAATATTTGTGCAATATATGAGCAATAAGAGCCATTTGTCTGTTAGTGCATTCACAGAGACTTGGCTGCGAGAAACGTGCTGCTTTCAGACAACAAAGTGGTAAAGATTTGTGACTTTGGTTTGGCCCGGGACATCTACAGAGACCCTGACTATATCCGCAAAGGTGATGTAAGTATTCAACTATAGGCTGCATCTCTTTCTTTTTCTTGATACAATGTGTGTCTTAGCCACAAGCTGGAGAAATCACAGATGTCACAAAGTGAAGCGATAGGTCATATTTTATATTAAATTGAAATAGCACAAATGTATTGTCCATGCCCTGTTTGAAAGGCCCGTCTGCCTCTGAAGTGGATGTCTCCAGAGTCCATCTTTGACAAGGTGTTCACCACTCAGAGTGATGTCTGGTCCTATGGTGTCCTACTGTGGGAGATCTTCTCTCTGGGTATGAAACACTCCTAATGCCATTGTCATAAAAGTAAAGTCCTTAAATTGACCGTTATAACCTTGCACAGGAGCGTCTCCATACCCTGGACTTCATATTGATGAGGAGTTCTGTCACAGGCTCAAAGGGGGAACGAGGATGAGAGCCCCCGAATACTGCACGACTGAAATGTACACTTTTGTTGTAACTAAACATGACAATTGTGATAGGAAAAATGTTGTATATGCAGTTCAAATAGACTTCACAGCACGATCCATAGATTAAAAAAGTAAGACATGTATATGTAACCTACAGTCAGGTGGTCAGTCTACTGAACAAAAAATAACTAAAGATCAGATCAAATCTGATTTATATACCTCAAGAAGATGATCAAATTCTATACAAATGGCTCAAGACAAATGGTTCAAGACAGTTCATGCTCATTTTAGGACAATACTGTAATATCCTAAAATAAAATCTGATTTCACCAAGGTTCAAACATTGGGGGCTTTGAAATAAAACAATATGCTGTTTTTGCACAGTTACAGTACAATGCTGGCCTGCTGGGAGCCCAGTCCTTCAGACCGACCTACCTTCACTGACCTAGTGGAGACTCTAGGTGACCTCCTCCAAGCCCGTGTTCAGCAGGTCAGCTCTGTGCATCAAAATACATCTCTACTGTTAAAGTATTATTTTAAATGTGTGTCCTTTTTTAATTACAGGATGGAAAAGATTACATTCCCCTTAAGACATTCAAGACTGAATATCCAAATTACAACAAAAGGCTGAAGGAAACCCCACTGGCGGTAACTAACCTGAGGTACAATGTATTGTTCTGTTTTTATCAATCAGACCTAAAAAATATTAGATGTGTAAAATGTGTGATGGGTCAATACAATGCAATGGTTTCAGGAAATCATAATGGGGAAATATTGGCCTCTTCATGGGTGATGAAATATTGGGAATAAAATATTATATTCTTTTGAGTGATGAAAGTCCTCAAAATGGCATTCATAACAGGAAAAAGTCATATCATGCCTATGAAAATGAACTGTACCTTTACCACTGCAAATTAAGGGAAATTAAAGGTGCACTATGTCACTTTTCTGCTTATCTCCATAAATATTGTAATGATCTGATATTCTGTATTTAGTTCAGAGTTGCCCCCTTTTGTTGTTCTTGTAACTGTTTATGTGTTGTTGTTAATGTAACTTCTTTTGTATGTGACACTTACTATATGCAATACCAATACGTTTATGTGAAGATTCTATTTGTCAGTAACTGGTAACTTTGGAGACTGGCTCTAGTGAGTTGAGACTGCTGCTGTTTTCCTCTTCTTTTGGTGTGGTTACAGCCTACAAGTAGCCCTTGTGTTCAGAAAATAAACAACAAGAAGAAATTTGATTTTACACAAGTTGAAATGGCCTCTGCTTGTGCCATTAAAACTCTGAAATATGACGGAAAGGCTGATTGGCATTTTCTGCAGTTTGAATTGCTGAGATTGCTGGTATGGGTACCCACAGCAGAATAGTGAGCCGCTCCGCACTTGTAGATGCCAGCTCCTCAGACATGCTCCTACCTCTGTCCAACTACAAAAGGTGACCATAGAAGTTATATATTCTTTAGAGTCTGTGAATGTGACTGGTGAGTGGGACCCCCATGGTTGGCGAGACTACAGTGATACTATGGATGAGAAATTACTCAATTTCCTGTGTGGGTTGCAGATTTGGCCTTGATAACCTGAGGGCCCTGAACTGCAGAACTGACATGAAACAAGGCGCCTTAAGAGATTTTCTTGTGTTTCCTTACATCAGAATGCTACAATAGGTATTGTTTTGCCTGCAGTGTCCCTCAATATGGTATGGAGGTTTTTAATGCTTGAAAAACACCTATTCTTACTGTGAGCGAGTACACCTCTTCACTGAACTTACCCTGATGGCATTTACTGCCATACTGTGGGACAATCCAGGCAAAATCTCCATGGAGAAAGGCAGGTGGTGGACATCCCATCTAAAAGGTTACATACTGCACCTTGAAAATAAAATGTTTTAAACCAGGGGCCAAGATTGCTTAGGCCAATACGAATGCAATTGTGAAATGTAGGGCATTTCTTATGTTTTAATCTTGTGCTTTTAGTTACATGAGGGGTATGGACTCACTGCAGACATTTGAGGAACCATCACTGGAGGAGCAGAGCTGCCCAGACGTGAGAAAACGCCCCCACTTCTGCAAACATATGATGGCTTGAGATAAACACCTTTTTAACACATAAACTGTCATGTTTTTTCCAGGAAGAACAGAGTGACAGCGGCATGGTCCTCCCCTCTGAGGAACTGAAAAATTTGACTGAAAATAACAGCTCAAAACTCAACAGGTGAATATAAAACAATACACATGTAAGTATTTATGATCTGATAGATATAAATCTGATAGCAATAAATATAATACTTCTCTTATTTAAGGTTACTAAAATTCACTAAAATCGGGACTAAACATGGGCCTATCAATGACATGAGCCATGGCGACAGCTCTCCTCCGCCAGACTACAACTCTGCATTTCTATATCCCTCTGTATAGCATCAAATACAAATACTGTGAAACTAGATGTTTCTTATGCTGTAAAACCAATGAAGCCTCCTTGTCCAGTATTAAGAAATTAAACATTCCCAGGAAAATACACTGGTGCAGTTGCCAGAGCAGAAACTAAATCATTTCCAAACAAAACACTGTACTCTCAGGGTGCAGGTGTCAAAACATGTTAAATTGGATAAATAAAAATAGTTGGGCATAGTTGGGTTTTCTGGGCATCTATAAGAAAAATGCTCATTAAAGATTTGCATGAGCCCAGTATCCGTTAACCCCCAGTCTTTGACTTTGTCCCGCCTCACTGCATAACCTCTCCAACCCCATGTTTTAACTTCTATTTTAATGGGTTTCAGTCATGCCACTGTTTCCTGTGAATACTATTTTAACATCAATGTTTTAAAGTCTTATTGGCCGATTTTACATCACTTGAAGTCCACGTATTGGGGCAGCCATACCACCCAAATACTAAATATTGGTTGCTGATGTCTTTGCAAACCTTTCAGGAGCAGCTGTGTATTCTCAAATATTAAGAGATTAGTGTATTCAGTAATTTTTAATCTACATGCTTTTTATACAGGTACCTCTCCCTGAGCTTGTATGCAATATAGTGCTGTAAGCTTTTGTATGCTGGAAACTATCAATGTATATTTATTTGATTTATTGTTTAATCAGTCTGTCAAACTGCATTTATATTTTAATATTATGTCACTACTTGTTTAGTATGTAGACCAAAGCTACACCAAATGTCAATGAACTGTAAATACAATGTACTAATGTAACCAAGAATAAAAGTAATGTCGTAATTTTGGTATTCTTTATTAAAATACTGCTGTACACACAAATATTGCAAAATCTGAGACAATGAACACAAGAGGGTCTTAAAACGTACTAAGATGGTGATTGTAGTTGTGTGATGTGGGGAGAAGGTCATCGCTAACATTATTGGAGTGCAATGTTAATGATATGAACTGTGTCTGACAGGAGTTTGTCTTTGAGGGTTTCTAAAGCACCACATTCACCAAAGATACTTGTTTGTTCATTAATTTTTCTAAAAAGGTAGAAGTAGTACATGATCTAATACAGGAAATGTTGCCCCCAAGAACAGAGGATAGCCTACAAGGTGGACACAAATTTCATCATTCTTAAGTGGACAGTGTGGTTGATATACACAACTCATTTGATACAATAACAAGTCATAAATAAAATGTTACACTTGATTTTGCAGAGTATGCAATGTACTTAAGGGCAACATAAAATCTTTCCAGCATGATCGTCACAAAGTCATTCGCAACAGCAGATGAAGTCCCACCCACACCACTGTAGCAGGCCAATCGGACTGGGCAAAGGACAATCCATTGACAGCTAAACACATTCAATCATTGGAACCCTCCAGCTGTGTGTCATCCTGAGAGAAACCCGAGCCATTACAAGCCAATTTGTCTCCAGCATGGTCTGCATTTCATTATCGTAAAAAATTCAAATAAAACAAAGATCTGTTGGTGTCCTCTGCCTAATTTCATTGACTCTTAAGCAACCCCCCCCCCCCCCCCCCCAAACTAACCCACATGGAATTGGTCCACAAAGAAAATACAGTTCGAATGAGGCAAAACAAAACTGCACTCCCGTAACCAATTTTACATTGCTGCACAACTGAGCAAAGTGAAATCCCAGGTAGAAAAATAATTCATAAAGCATCATTTCTCTTAAACACAAAAGGGGGCAGAAGCAGTGATGGAACGTGAGGTTTGGATAAAGCGGAGGGAGGCGGATAGGGAGGACAAAATAAGGACATTCCACAAAGAGGCAGCTGTGGGTCCACAGTAGCCCACCCACAAACCATACCAAGTGCTGGGCATCATCTCCCCCCAATGCAGTTCTGGTCACTAACGTGTCCCGTTATTCATGGTGGTCGCTACATGTGTAACAAACACCTAAAATTACGTATTAAGAGAAGACACCCCTTCTTCAGTGCTGGATCACATAAACACACCCAAAAACTACCCACAAATGATGCTTCACCATTCGGAGTCAATGTCTCTCCTTGAATCCTTTCCTGAATCGTTTGTTTTCAGACCTGTATTCCACCCAAGTGGTTTGTCCTTTTGAAGAGGAACCATCACCCAGGGCAAAGATGGGCTTGGTCTATAAAAGCACCAACCTCCCACAAATGCCTCGAATGATGTGTCCCGTTTCCTAGTGCGTCAGAATGAAGGGGTGTCTCCACTCGGAAGAGGTCAATGCTTTTTTAAATCCGTCTGTCCTGGTAATCGTCCCATGTGTGACTTTTGACTTTTTCCCCTTTCTGTACATCCTGTAGGCCACACATTCATAAAAATAACAAAAAATTAAAATCTTAGTGCATCCGCTGCAGAAAAATAACCCCAACAGTAGAATTAAACAATAAAAGCAGGAAAATGTTTTTTTGTTTGTTCCCCAAATCTAAAAAAATGTCACAGCTTCTGCATGTCCTTTTCTTTCACCAGTTTAAGCTGTGGGGTTCATGAAAAAAATAGAAAAGATACACTTTAGAAAAAGCCTTCCTGATGGACAGGGTCAGTGTATAAGACTGAGGTTCATGAAGCCCTGCCCTGCTGCCTCTGCCATGCTGATGTCACTCCACTCACACCGCTCCTCCTGCTCCTCCGCTGTAGTGCAATAGTGTGCTCTAGAACTGGAACACCCTGTCCCAGGACCAAGGGGGCTACAGAGAACCAGAGGCAGCAACCTGCAGCTCCTGGAAGGTACTTTCAAAGCAACGCTTCAGATCCGAGTAGGTCACCACCAGAACACTCTTCTCATCCCGAGACACCAGGCTGATTTTCTCAGGAACGCCAGCATCCAGCTGTGTGTGGTTAAAACAAAAACATTTAGTAAAAAGAAAGAAAATGTGTTTAAACCTCAAAAGTGCACTTACTTTGTTGAGGCAGGAAACAATGTGGCTGAGGTCTATCCAGGGCGTTCCAGTTTCTGTGACTTGGTGGAATAGGTGATCTCGGAAAAGTTTCAACAGGTAACGGTCCCCTGTCTCTGACCAAGTAGGATCTTTCTGAAACCTAGAAGTAAACACTTGTCAGATGATGAGCAAAAACAGCTGTGTAGGCTGGAATCAATCACTTACTCTGGCCTTTCATTGATGGTGCCCAGCTTAGCGAGCAGGCGGAAGAGGCGGCCATTTTGAACTTCCTAGAAACAAAAGTAATAATAGGTGCTTTGTGTTTTAATTGACATGAAAAACAAACAGTTATGACTGGGACAGGTAGAAATGACAGCATTAGCTGCCAAAACACTTCCTTATAGGGCATTCACATTGTCTCGAACAGGCGAGAATAAATATTTTAACATTCAAATCTCACCTTTAGCCTTTGGATACATAACTTATTCCTGTCCCTCCCTTGTCTAACTATGTCTGCTGCATAGTCCAAAACTTGATTATTACTCAAACTGGTATTTCTATCCCTGTGTATTCTGGTGCAATTGTTAAAATTTCAGTTCTATTATGAAGTAATTACAGAAGTACACTTTTTAACTTCAGATGTAACTTTGTGAATATTACTTTAAAGCTAAGGGTGAAAGCAAGAGTCTATTCAAACAATACCATCATTACTGCACGTCTCTATGATCATTTTGTCAACCTAACTAGGGCAAAGATGAACCGGAGCAGCTTCACTGATGCAAAAAGGAAGTGGAGGTGTCAACATGAAGTCAAGATCAACAATTCCACACTCATTTTAGGCCCTAACTGCAAAGATTAAACATAGTGTGAATTTTCAGTTGGTCATGTATAAAAACCAAACAAAACAGAAAGGTACTGTAGACAGAACATGTGTGTTTTCTTCATCTGAGCTGCTTGCAAAACAATTATACTGTCTCCTGGGTTCTCAAAGGCCATAGCAGAAGGATACTTATGAGCTTGTGCAATCTACTCAAGTTTTTTTGAGTCACTCTTCCCCCCAACCCAAATCTCTCTGCAGCCATTGACTCGCATGGCTCTGGGCATCTCTAACCCCTGCACCCTCAGAACACGGCCCAAAGATGTCAGCCAAAGAAAGAATGGTTCAGTGCGCATAAATTGTCCTTACATTCTAGATGGAAATCAAAGTTCAAAGTTCAAATGTGTATGTTAATCAATTTCTTTTTAGAACTAAAAGCTACTTGTATCACTAACATGAAAAAACGGCTGATACATGTTAAATATTCTCTACCTGGATCAAATGATGTACAGACTATCTAAAAAAATAAGAATGAAAAAGTTAAATATTTTGATTTATATTTTAAAACTAATTTGAGTGCCAAGATAAAAAGAGGAAGTAGGCGTCATGAAAGACTGCAGAGGATGTGAGGAAGCTTGACATTGCAGCATGTATGTGAATGAGCATGCAGGAGGAATGGTTTAAATGTTTATGGGTGGGTAATGTTAATTTATAAAAAGGAAAAGTTATGGTACTGAAAAAATGCATTGAAAACAAAAAAGATACTTGGCAGAGGATGCTAAGCCGAGGAATCCGGTTATGAAAAAACACCACATAACTAAAATATTCCAAACTCTAAATCAAGCCAAAATGGTTTGGGACTCCAGTTGTAAACCTCGTGGAATAGTCGGGGGTCACTTAAACATCCGGAGCATGGCCCCCAAACAAGAGCAACTTGAGCACTTACTAGGAAATTCCAACATTGACTTTTTGGGGCTTACAGAAAGGTGGCTCACTCACTCTTCCCCAGAAGCAGTAATAAGTATACCTAGGTATAATAATAATAATCAGGATGAGATTAAAAAAAAAAGGGGGGGGGGGGGGTCTTAAACAGATAATGGATCATCTTAATTTTAAACAAATCATCGATAGGCCTACCAGTTACTGCAAATTCTTCATCAAGAATAGATCTATTATTTACAAATAATCCTGATAGGGTTATTAAAGACTTATGATCAGACATTCCTGTGATTAGATTATAATATAATTTTGTTCTCACGAAAATTATCCAAAGCGAGATTTCAAAATCTATATACAGCTAAAAGTAGTCATGATTTCATACCTATACATCAAACACAAAATGTTAAGGTAGCCCTTAAAGATACTGATTGGAGTGAAATTCTAAACAGCCAAAAGGTAGAAAATGGGTGCAACTTTTTTTTTTTTTTTTTTTTTTTCCAAAATCATAGCATATAGGAGAAAGGGAAATCAATCAAAAAAAAAAAAAAAAAAAAGAATGCTCTTGGATAGACACCGGGTGTATAAAAATAATGAAAGAGAGACATATTGCTCAAAAAAGCAATGGACAGACAGGCATTCACTGTAACTTGAAATAAAATATTAAGAAAAATACGCAAAGCCAAAGCAAATTTTTTCATAAAAGTTATCAATGAAGCAAAAGGAAATAAAGTTATGTGGAAAAATATTAATAAACTAACTGGCAAACAACATCAAAATTAGAATCATAATATATAATTAAAATAAATGACATCCTTGTACAAAATCCTCTTATTATTGCTACCGAAATGAATAATTATTTGCACCAACAGAAACAACAGAAGCAGTTTGCGCCAACAGAAACTCATAAGTATCCCTCTGTGAGTTCTAGTGACTCAGTTTTTAAAATTAAGAAAATATCTGATGGAGATGTGCTTCGCATTATTAATTCTCTTAATTCCTCCAAGGCAAAAGATACACATGGACTAGAGACACACTTTTTAAAACTGCACAAAGATGTGTTAATTACACCAGTTAAACATCTGTTGAATCTGTCCTTCAGACAAAGTGTTGTGCCTTCAGCTTGGAAGTTGGCAGTGGTTTCTCAATTTTTTTTTAAAGTAGCAGTAAGTCTGAGGTGGCTAATTATCACCCCATTAGTATCCTCCCTGCCATCTCCATGCTGAGGGATGGGTGGCTGAACAATTAAATGGACATCTAACCACAAGGACTACACTTTTGCACCCAATGCAGTTTGGTTTTCTTAGTCACCATTCCAGAGTCTGCTTTTTTTTTTTTTTTTGAAAACGTCAAGTCTTCTTGACAAACATGCATATGTGGGTGCAGTATTCCTAGACTTTAAGAAGGCTTTTGACACGGTAAATCACCAAATTCTTTTATCTAAACTATCCCATTTTAATTTGTCTAAAGAGGCTTTGCGTTGGTTTGAGTCTTCCACAGACAACAATGTGTTTCCCTGTCTGGTTTTAAATCACCCAACCTTCACTGTCCAACAGGGGTCCCCCAAGGTAGCATTTTAGGACCTATTTTATTAGTGTATACATCAATGATTTTCCAGAAATGTGTCCAAATGTCAATGTCCAGCTGTATGCTGTTGATGCTGTAATCTTTACACATGCCAGAACTGTACAAGAAGCTTCAGAAAAGTTAACATCAGCCATGACTCATATCCAAAAGTGGGTCAAGAACTCATGCTTACAACTTAATATAAAGAAAACTGTCTGAATGTTGTTCAGTAAAAAAAACAACTGAATTACAGCGGTCCAATGTCTTTCTGGACAGAGTGGAACTCAGTCTTGTCAAAGAGTTTAAATACCTGGGACTGACGTTGGACCTGACATTGACATTTAAGAAACACATTAAGCACCTCACAAAAACTTAATTTTGACTTTGAGAATTTTAGACAGGGAACATCCTTTATGACTATATGCAGCACGAATGTTTTTACACATGACTCTGTCCCTTACAGAGTATTGCATAACCACATGGTCACTTGCTGCTGGCACAACACTCAAACCAGTGGAATAACTTTTTTAAAAAGCTGTGAAAATATTGGACAAGAAACCATTCTCAGTTCACCACTGCACAATTTTAGACAAGTACAACTTGCTTTTAATGGATTTTGGTTTTGTATATAAAGTTTTGCATGGGCTTGCTCCTCCTCCGTTACAGGAGTTTATTAAAACAACTTGTCTTTATTAAAAGCTCCTTGTCTATGTTCTACTTCTGGACAAATACAATACTACTACAAGGGAGCTAAAAACCACAACGGAGCGCTTGACAAACAAGCTCCAACCACAATTAATGCTGACAAACTTTTCGGATTTGTAAGACACGCTGTCGCTGCTACTTTTTTTCCCCAACTCTTTCATTGAAAAATGCCACAAAGCCGCACGCTTCTAATTGCCATCTGTCTACTTTTGTCGGGAGACATCCATCAGTGCCCGGGGCCTCCCCAAAGACCGAGCCGCGGTGGGCCGGTGCGGGCTCCACCTTTTGGCTAACTGGATGCCGCTTGGCTTGTCTGCGGCGGAGGACATGGTGGCGGTGGGGTGCGCGGTACGGCCCGGGAAGCGGCGATCATGACGCCTCCTTCCACTGGATGTAATGTCCTCATATGTAAAAACCAACGCATCAACTGCCTTTTTACCCCCGATCCCCAGCGGGTCCGCGAGGGCAGTTGTTGCAGATCGGGACCGCAGCTAGCGGAGCAGCTAAGAGGCTAAAAACAACAACACGTGTCAGGGGACTCGCAACAGCTGATCTGACGCAAGCACAAGCACAGCCTGCTCAACTCAAAAAAGACTGGGAATCCTGTAACGAGACGGCACCGGGAGACAAAGATTCTAAAGACACTTAACCAGGCCAAGTTAATCTGGGACACTGAATATAAACTGAAGGGGCTTGTGTATGCTATATAAATATCGCAGTATGCTATCAAAGCGTGAGCAACAGGATCACATATTAAGTGACTCATGGACATTGACATTTTAGGACTATGTTCTGGATCACTGATATTTAAGACCATGAAGCTGTCAAATTAATTACAGGCTTAAAAAACACAAAAGTTGATGTAATTGGTCTAAATACAAATTTTCTGAACGAATTTAAGGATCCTCTTGTACGACCCATCTCCTCAATGTGTCCCTCAAACTTTCAAATGTTCCAACTGATTGGAAAATAACTGCGGTGAAACAATTTTTAAAATCGGTGCCAAAACAGACATGGCTAATTATCGGCCAATAAGCATACTTCGTATTATATCTATAGCGGAGAAATGGGTGGTCAAATGCTGTAGCTTTTTCTAATGTTATACTAAGTGAAAGGATGAACAACCTCCTTCCTTTATTCACTGAGTGAGGGAGGTGATGTTTGCAAATGGAGTACTTAAGATATTTAGTGAACCCCATAAACTACAAGTACCATCAGACATGGGCAACTTCTCCTGTGTGAGATCAATAAAAGTCAATCTTCTAATCCTTAACTACTATAAGGCGCTTTGTGTTACATTTTTGTATGAAAAGCGCTTTATATTGTTTGATTGATTGATTGATTTATTGTGTATGTTGAGGGTTTACCATTTACGTAAGTGGGGAGTGCACATTGCACAATTGTTAGTGTTGTGGCGTATCCAATACTTTTTTTTGGTATTATGATTATTTTTTATTTTATTTATTTTTTACTTATTTTTCCACATCCTTGAGGGTAATTTGTATGTGACATGCCACTGGCTGGCATGGCTGTAATGTATATTTGTGGATAGTGTGTGCCTGAAACTTTCAGACTTTCAAGTGTTTGTTTATTTAAAGATTTTAAGTTTTATACATAAAAGTGTTTTTTTTTTAAAAAAGAAAAAATTGGTCCAATCGGGATGAAATTCACATATGTCTAAAATGCTGTAAAAACACACGTCTGTGTGAATCAAACAATCACAGCCTACGTTATCATGATAAATGTACCTTCAGATACACAAATTTCCCTTAAGGCACATGGGTTAAACATGAATGCACTCATTTCTCCTCCATGATTATTTCTCAGATAGATTATTGTTTAACCATTAGGCCTCTTGCCTGCCCCACAACACTTAAAACCTCTATAAAAAGAGGTCTAAAAATACTTTAAAAAAATAAAAAAAATAAAAATCCCACCACCATTGTCACATTCTGAAAAAGCATAGGCCATTGGACTTTAGCAACACGGTCATCCTTAAAAGGGCTTGTCTAAATTATAAGATCCTACACTCTTGCATCACCACCGTTATCAAATCCAAAGACAATTCATGCGACTTGGTCATAAACCACAGATGGACCTCCTTTAAATCAGAAGGCATCTGTTCAATGTGTAAATTTGTGGAATAGTCTTCCACTAACACTGAGACAATGCCCTACATACAGCTCTTTTACAGCTCAAATGAAAAACTGGCTATGGTCAAACCAAACATGTTCTCATGTATAGCTGCATTGTGATTTTAATTGATATTCTATGGACACATATGCAATGAGTGGAGAGTGCAATAATGGGAACTGTGCAATGGATGGAGAGTGCAATAATGGGAACTGTGCAATGAGTGGAGAGCAGCCCTTTGGGACAATGGATGGAAATTAGTCTTAGGCTACAATCTGGTGTGTTTACATTCATGTTGTGTCATGTTTGTCCATTAACACTCCCTCTCCCGATCAAATAAATTAATTAATTAAATAAGCCAAGCTGCACTCAAAATTATCTGTGAAATCAAAATGAAATATGTTCCAGTCAGTGACTAAATAAACACATTTTTTAAAACATTGCACCAAGACATCTTGTTGTGTGTACCTTTGCAAGGTCCTCCTCAATGACATCATTTCTCATCTGGGATGCATCCAGCTGTGTGTAAAAGCGAGCTCCAATCATTGGCATGATGTCATTGACACTGCGCATACGCGACTGTTCAGTCAACAGGTACCTGCCCATGCACAGAAAAACGGGGCATTCTTTATTAAAAACAAGGTGCACCTGAATTGAAACTAAACTAGTTTATCTTGCAGAAAAGTTTGAACTGATTGTTTGTAACTTTTGGATATTACAGAATAAGATTCTTGAGATCTGAGGAGTAGTTGATGGACACCAGCTCCATTGCTTTTTGCAGGTTCTCTCTTTGAATTCCAGCCAGAGAGTTACAAGCTAGTGCCAGCACCACTTTGCCCAGAGAGACAAGGTCTGCTTGCTAAAAACAGGCAGAAAACAAGATTTTATTAGTGTGGAGAGTAGATCAGACTTTTAACATTTTTAGGTGAACTAATGTACCTGATACTGAGGCATTAGGGCAAGATGATTGGTTTGACTGTTGTCAAATGTTAAGACATCAAACACTCCTACACAGTTCACCCGTAACCTGCACCATAAGAAACCACAAACAAGTTTTTTCTGTGGGTGAGTTGCGAGGACTCTTCTCAAAGCTCATTTCACTCTCAATTAACAGTCCTACAGTACACAGAAAAAGGGGAACTCTGAATACCTGGTTTTGCCAGTAATTAGAATCTTGCTGGGGTCCATAACTCGACAAGCCAACCCGGCAGTGTGGATGGTTCGCAGAGCAGAGCTGAGTTGGACAATGTACGCCCATATTAGAGACTCGGGCAGTAGACCTGCATGCTGGCGTGGAGGGGGAGGTTCATGTTGTCCTGTACAAACAAACATTATACAACTTCAGATAGTAATCTAAATGTATATTGTATAATACCATATACCAGACAGGAGGACTCAGGGATGAAAGTGGCCAATCATGAAAAAAGCGGAAAGTCATGGCTATGTTATATAAGCTACCGTATTTTCACGGCCATAAGGCGCACTGTGTTATAGGGCGCAGCTTCAGTTACGGGTGTCTTTTTGGTATTTAACACATACAAAAGGCGCACCGGGCCATAGGGCGCGGGTGGTCCAGACCTGGTTTAGACCTGATTTAGTCCTGGTTCAGAGCGCACGTGCACTTCATTGCGTGCGCTGACGGCTCGTGCTCTTCTTATGCGCTGATGCTGTATTGAAGTTCAGAATGTGTTTAGTTGGTGGATTTAACCACATAAACTTTCCACACGAACAAAATCATATGTGTGTTATTAATAGGCCTAAGAAAATAGTGCGATTTGAATTGTGTTTTATTAAAAAAGGCAGCGGGAGCAAATATGAGTTCGGTTGTGCTTTATTTGAGTGCGTAATAAGTACCGTATTTAGCATAGTGCTCACATTATTTTTTACAATCATTCTATCAATTTAATTAATCATCAAATCCATCAAAGTCCTCATCTTCTGTATCTGAGAAGAACAACTGGGCTAGAGGACAGTCAAACACGCCAGGTTCTCTCTCGTCACAGTCAGAGTCTGTCTCGTTGCCGTCCGTCTCCTCGTGAATGATGCCGGCTTTTGCAAAAGCCCGAACAACAGTACAAGTAGACACATTAGCCCAAGCATCTACAATCCATTCACAAATTGCGGCGTAACTCGCCCGGCGTTGCCTCCCAGTCTTCGTAAAGGTGTGTTCGCCATCTGTCATCCATCGCTCCCACGCCGTTCGCAGCCTTGCTTTGAACGCCCTGTTCACGCCAATGTCCAGCGGTTGGAGTTTCTTTGTCAAGCCTCCCGGAATGACAGCGAGCTCAGAGTTCATTTGCTTCACCTGTGTTTTCACACCGTCCGTGAGATGAGCGCGCATGGAGTCACAGATCAACAGGGACGGTGACGCGTGGAAAACAACGCCTGGTCTCTTCACATACACCTCATTCAGCCACTCTTTCATTTTGTCCTCATCCATCCAGCCCTTTTCGTTAGCCTTAACGATGACTCCAGCTCGAATATTCGGGGTCTGTCTTCGCTCACGTCCGCACGTTCACGCCACGCCCCTTGTCTTCTACTACGTCCGCGTCTCACAACAACACAAAAGGCGCACCGCACCATAGGGCGCAGCATACATTTTCGAGAAAATTTAAGACTTTTAGGTGCGCCTTATGGCCGTGAAAATACGGTATGTTAGCAATAAAGTAAAACTGTACATAAAAGTACAAAAAAAAAAAAAACAAATTTTATTAACAGGTAGGCCTACTAGTAGTATATATTGGATTTATTTTGCTTTGCACTTTGTCTAATCAGACCGCATTGAGGAGGAGCTTATGCGCGCTAAAAGGCGCAGGTGAAAAAGCGAGGAGCGACGCGTTAAGTGAAGCACAGGCAGGTAGGATGAGGTATTTAATACGAGATACACGTACTTTTGTTCTGAATACGGGACGATTCTGTTTTTCAAGGGATGGTTGGAGACCCTTAACACAACTCTACATATATACACCCAAAATCTTTCAACGAATTTGCACAGATGTAAAAAAAAAAAAATAAAAAAAATTAAAAAAATACCCCGCGGCTGAAAAAAAAGCGGAGATCCGCTAAAAAACGGAACTCTTTCATCCCTGAGGACTGTTGAAAAACTATAACTCAGAAGTGTCATGGGATCTTGAAGACATGTTGCATGTCAGCTAGCAAACAAAACCAATACCAACCCTAGCACAACTGTCTGCCCACATAAAATAAATGTTTTTATAACTGAAGACAAGGTGAAAGTTACCAAAACGATATAGCAAAGAAATGACACAGTGCCACACTATGAATTTGATGAGCCATTGTGAGACATACTGCACTGCATCTTTATCTAGATTATTGCATGTTAGCTAGCACAAGCACAGCACCTGGCACCTGGCCAAGGATCAGTTTCAGCCACAGTTTCCTTTAGGCCTTTATATATGGTTTCTGCAATCCAACTGTCAGAACATTTCAAAACCAAACACAGCATTTGTTTCCAATGTTACTTACAATTATTTTATGTTAAATATTCTACATACAGTATAGATAAGATATAGATAAGTCTATCTGTGGAAACAGGAAAAACAGTAGATTTTTCCTTTGTGTAACCACCAAAGTGTCAAAGGGGAGATGAATAAAGCACTTTGGATGAGGTCCTACTCACCCCACTTTCGCTTTGTGAAGAAAGAGTCTGCAGTTGGGTCATTGAAGTGCCTGCTGTACATGGTCTCTGCACCCGCATGGAAATCATAGGAGAACACCAATGCTAGAAGAAAACAAACATGTGGTCTATGAGTCAACATTAATTACATAGCACAAAACTGCACCTCTCAAAACTTACAAGTCATTGGTTTGGTTGTTTGAACCACCTTTATTTACTATTAATTGCATGTTAAAGAGATCTTAAATCTTACAGTGGTCCCCAAAAGCCTTGGTGGTGAAGACCTCCCTCAGTGTCACAGAGTTCGAATGTTGAATTTTCTTCCACATGTCCACGAGCATCATGCACTTTGTGTTAACAAGGCGGAACCCTAAAATACATTTCATGACCGCACCATTACATTTCTGTTGTTGTAAATTTCTTTTTTGTTTAACAGCATGGTTTACCATGTATTCTCCTCAAACAGTAAGGAAGATCGTCCTTGCTGTTGACTGCTTTGTAGCAGGAGGTGATATAGCTAAAGTTGCTGGTCTTCTGCATGCGGTTTGGAGGTGGGAGAGGCTCTAGTGGAAAAAGGCTATGGTAGCTGTCAACCTCAGAAGGGACATCTGCAAAAGACAACGGTCAGATAATCAAATGGATGTCAATCACATGGTTTATCAAATGGTTTATTTACCCGCCAACACTAGTGAGAGAATACGTGTTGTACAGATTTTTCACTGCACTTGCTTTAATGAGCAGCTGGACTTACCTGGATTCTCTGAGTGGTCAATCTGTGCCATTGTTATCAAATGTCTATTTATCAACTCCTAAAGAAGAAATCACAGCATCAGTTTACATTACAATGTATCATAAAACAATGTCTTTGCTAAGGAAAGTGAAAACTGAAGTTAGTGGAAATACCTGTCTGAGTTCATCAGCCATGAAGAAGGATGGAGCATTGGCTTTCGGCTGCATGTAGGCGACATGGGGTGCGGTGGGGGGATAGATATGGTAGGAAGGAAACACCTGCAACAAAATCACAAAAATCACATGGGTTTCTCTTATTAGGTAATCCAAATCAGTTTCATTACAAAAAAATAATGTTTGTAAATGTTTTAACACATAAGAGAATTTATGCTATTCCATAAGAACAAATCTATTTAAAAAAGATGTCAAGCATAGACAAGTGGCAATGCATACCATTCCAGCCATTGGAGCTGGTGTGTTGTCTGTGTAGAAGTAGGTGGTTCCCCCAACAGTCTCTTTCTGTATGATGTGGGAGGCCGGGTCAGTAGCACTGGTGGGCACCATGTAATTGGCTGGGTTTGGTGTGTGACTGCGCCGACGAGGAGCAGGTGAGGTGTGAGGCGTAATTTTGGGAGAGTGAAGAGGAGACGATCCCGCAGATAAAGACATTCCTGAAATGCAACAATAGCTGTGTTTATTAATACAATCTTTTCTTTGGCACAAACTGTCAAAGTAATTACTGTGGTAAATAAGCAATTAAGTATTTTAATACATAGCTATTCTGACCTGGTGCCAGAGCAGCTGCTGTAGAGCTGCTAAGGGCAGGATGAGGAAACATAGTTGAGGGGAAAGCTGGGACAGTAGACTGAGCCATAGTAGTCATACGTGGCGTTCCTTTAGGGATGAACTCACTTGCTGCCGGGTTTGGAGTCTGAAGATAAAAGTAAAACTTAAGCTTTACAGCTTTTGTTTGTACGAAACAGGCACAGTTTGTAAGGGAAAGGCTGAGCATTACCTTCCTCCTTTGGGAAATGCTAAGAGCACCAAAATCACTAAAGAGTGATGACGTTGGGGAATTTACTGGATCTGGAGCATTAGAGCCATTAATAAGTGCAATATTCAGTGCATTCTGAATGATCTATTATCGTGAATAACCTACCATGACTGCTGTGGCTGAAATTCTTGGCACCATCGTTAAGGAGACTTGGAGAACTGCTGCTGGTAGTCATGCGCTTCAGAAACACAAGTACAAGAGATTTTAGTCTGGTGAAAGAAGATAAACGCGTTTTGCTGAAAAAAAAAAAAAAAAAAAAAAAAAAGGGCACTGAATACCTGCATCATAGAATACTTTGACTCTGCTGGACTTCCAAAACCATTTACCCCAATAAAGCTGCTGCTGAAATAGGAGTTGGTGAGATTGGCATCACTCAGGTTTGCTCCCTCCATCCCCGGGACTAAGTATGACAGAAAGTAACAAACAAAAATACAGCATGATGACAAGGGAAACAAGAAAGACTGAAATTACGGGGCTGTGGATGAAAGTACTGCGTGACTGCAAGGTAATAACATTCTCAATACATTAGTTAATATCGACGAAGATGTCACGCCTGTTGTAGTGATTAGCAACTACATTTATGTAAATATTGCATGAAACAGTAATTTATTGAAGATGAGAATAACAATATAGTCCATGTACTCAAAGCAAAAAAATAATAACTTTTTGTTGGCGTAAGCATATAAAAACATGTTTAAGCTGCAAATGCTAGAAAGCATTAGCTAGCGAAGCTAACGTTGAGGGTCGCAGCTTGTAGCCTAAATACAGCTGTCATTAAACATTAGGCCACTAGGTCCAGACAACGCGGATGACTTTATGTTTAGTTCAACTTTGCACGACACATAAACAGGCGTGCTCATTGGTAGTGTGCAGGTAATTAAAATACGCATGGGAGTAAATGGAGGGTTAACCCACATTGTTTGGGTTGTAGGCCTCTATGAATCCCCGGGCTAGATTTTAAAACGGCCACGCAAGGCCCACGGTAAAGTTCCCGTCAGTACTCCAGCAAAGGGCCGGAGTTGCTACAGACAGCATGGGACTCACTCTGTAGCAGCTGTCCGTCCAGAGACGCTCCAGTGGGCCCCAGATTCTCACTCTTTTTCGACACAGTTCCGCTGTTCGGACCAGTTGCCGCTGATCCACTGAGCGCGTATCCCGCAGGCGTCGCTCCTCCTCCGGCCATGGACAGAGGGACGGGACTGCCGCCACCGTGAAGTGGCAGGTTGGCCATGGACGGATCTTCGTGCAGGAACTGGCACTCGTCTCCATAAAAGCAAGTTTTGTCTTTTGCATAGTATCTGCAAAACTTAACCTTTATGGGTACCCCGGGACCTCCGAGCGGAGCGGAGGCTGGGAGTCCACTGTTCATGGCACTGCTGCTGCCGCCACTGCCGCCGAAAGACACTCAAACATAGAGACGAACGGAGCTAGCAGCTAGCATGCAAACTGTCCTCTCAAAACACACAAGTTAGAATAAATTCAGCCCCCAGCGACAGCGTGGACGCAACAGAGCTCACATCCTAAGGCTACCGTGCATTTCTGTTTCGGAATGGTCACATTACAACGCTAGGATCGTGCTCGTCGTTATTTTCGGAGTCATGCAGCTACCTGCAAAGTGGAAACGCTAGCCTGTTGTTGTTTTTGCTCGCAGTCTGATTTGCTCAGGTCATGTTAGCATGGCTATGCATTATGGGTACTTTTAGGTACTTTTTCCACATTTATTTGCAATCAGTACAGGCCATTTAAAATACACTCTTCCACAATTCATATCAGTGAAACTTTTAAGGACTGAAATTTTACATAATTTTCTACTAAAAATATTGTGTTATAGTTAAAATAAGTCACAGTACCAGGTAGCCAAGCAGAATATAGATCAAAGATCAAAGTCAGCTTTATTGTCAATTCTGCCATATGTGTTCAACATACAGTGAATCGAAATTTCGTTTCTCTCTGGCCAAGTAGTGCAAAAGACAGTGTACAAAATACAGTATAAAGACAAAACAAAAACTATCTAAGACAAAAAAAAATACTGATTAAAATCTCGAATATAAAATCTGAAAGCAGTACAACAGAATATATAAATACCTATTTAAAGATGTCCAAAATGTGCAGTGTGCATCAAAAATGTGCAATGGAAGATACAGCAGTGAAATGGTAATGTGCAATAGAATGTGCATTGAAAGTAAAGATAAAAATAAATGTGTAACAGTAGTAATTCCAGTGCAATAACAGTAGTAAACAACAGTACAACAGTAGTAAAATTCCAGTAGTGAATGTGCAACAATAGTAAACAACAGTACAACAGTAGTAAAATTCCAGTTGTAAATGTGCAACAGTGCAACAGTTCAGAGTGATATGTTTTTTTATGGAATACAGTTTGAGTGTAGGACACGGGTAAGGTGAGAGTGAGAGTTCAGCTTCCTGACAGCCTGGTGGATGAAGCTGTTTGACAGTCTGGTGGAGTGGGCCCGGAGACTCCGGTACCATCTCCCCGAGGGCAGGAGGCTGAAGAGGCTGTGTGAAGGGTGGCTCGGGTCATCCACAATTGTGTTAAAAATGTCCAGGAGGGAAGGGAGAGAGGCACCAGTGATCCTCCCAACTGCATTCACTGTGAGCAGCAGGGCTTTCCTGTTCTGTTCAGTGCAGCTCTCGTACCACACAGTGATGCAGCTGGTCAGAACGCTCTCAATGGTGCCTCAGTAGAAGGTGGTCATGATGGGTGGGGTCAGTTTGTGGAGGAAATAGAGGCACTTCTGAGCCCTCTTTGCCAGTGAGGCAGTGTTTGCTGTCCAGGAGAGGTCATCACTGATGTGCACCCCCAGGAATTTGGTGCTGCTCAATCCCTCTACAGCAGCACCGTTGATGGACAGGGGTGTTATAGACTCCAGAAGTCTATAACAATCTCTTTGGTCTTTTCAACATTAAGAAGGAGATTATCACTGCACCACTTGGTCAGAAGGCTCACTCCTGTAGTTTGTCTCATCGCTATTAGAGATGAGACCCA
This sequence comes from Paratrypauchen microcephalus, assembly GCA_036785185.1. Taxonomy (NCBI): domain Eukaryota; kingdom Metazoa; phylum Chordata; class Actinopteri; order Gobiiformes; family Gobiidae; genus Paratrypauchen; species Paratrypauchen microcephalus. The sequence goes on along the minus strand of JAVJIX010000012.1, from coordinate 1,800,379 downwards.
CCACAGTCGTATCGTCTGCACACTTCAAAATGTGATTGGTGCTGATGGTTGGTGTGCAGTCGTGGGTCAGCAGAGTGAAGAGCATCGGACTGAGCACACAGCCCTGGGGGTCTCTTGTGCTCAGTCTAATGCAGCTTGAGGTGTTTCTGCTGACCCGCACTGCCTGTGGCCTCTTACTGAGGAAGTCCAGCAGCCAATTAGTGAGGTCTGAAGCCCCAGGTGGTCCAGTTTGGTAATGAGCTGCTGTGGGGTTATAGTGTTGAATTCTGAAATCTATAAACAGCATTTTCACATACGAGTCCTTATTGTCCAGGTGGGTGAGGGCTGGGTGAAGAGCAGAGCAGATTGCATCCTCAGTGGAGCGGTTGGCCCGGTATGCAAACTGGAATGGGTCCAAGGTGGGGGGGAGGATGGATTTAATGTGTGCCATGACTAGCCGTTCAAAGCACTTCATTAGGATGGGGGTCAGTGCAACAGGGCGATAGTCATTAAAAGTAGCTGGAGTGGACTTTTTGGCACAGGAACGAATGAAGTGGTTTTGAAGCAGGAGGGAACAACAACCTGGCTCAGAGAAGGATTAAAGATGTCGGTGAAGACATCCTTGAGCTCCTCTGCAACAACACACGACCAGGGATGTTGTCCGGGCCTGCAGCCTTGATCCTGGAGAGTGTCTTCACGCGGGCTGCAGACACACACAGGGGCTGGTCGTGGGGAGCTGGTGGAGTTTTCTGTGGCCGGGTGTCATTTTGTGCCTATAGGCATGCTATGCAAATAATGAAACCAGAACATAATTTATGAAAACATTGAAATATTGTAAATAAAATCATTGTTTAAAAGAATTTACAGTTAAGTGGTAAATGGTCACAGTTAGACCATAGAGCCGAGTTTTACAAGGAACCACACATACATCACACACACATTCATACACCAGTGTAAACAGACAGGGTTTTGATCATTTTATTTTATTTTAGTCATTAAAATTGTACCACAGATTGATGAATCTCTTTATAACCACAAACCTAAGGTTGAGTTTTTGTTATGTTTTACATTTAAAAGTGATGTTCTTTTCCATTCTTTAGATAATACTATACTACTAAAGTATTTTCCTTCTCTATTTACAGTTTTTGCATGGCTTTGTCTTTACAGGGTGCACACGAAGGGTCATAATTTCACATTTTTAAGGTTTAATTGTAACCCTGATGCTTTGGAGAATGCATCTACTTCTCTTATTACTTTAAGAATCGGTTCTGCATTTTTAGATAAGGGTTTGCAGTAAACAAGGATGGACATGCCAGTGACCGGTATCAAAAATTCGAACTCACTGAGCTCTAATTTTGAGTGAAGGTCCCGAAAAAAAAGAAAAGAAAAAGAAAGACGACTCAGTAGCGCTACCTCAAACTTTGTTTTTCCTGGGGCCTATGAAAGCCCTACCATTGTTCCAAATCAGTAGGCTACTGTTTTGATTTATAGCAATCCTGCAACTATACAATAAAATGATACACAAGCAGGGCTGTGCCTATTCTAACTTTAGAATAGGCACAGCCCTGCTTGTGTATCATTTTATTGTTTAGTTGAGGAGCTCGCTCATCACAAAATAAGTAGTAGTAAGTGGCAAATTGTCCAGCGCCTCAGGAAGGAGAAGCAGTGATTTACCAACACTGTTTACGGTGCGGGTGGAGAGGTGTTGACCTTGAATGGGGATGTTGGTTCACGGTGGAAGGAATACTTTGAAGGTCTCCTCAATCCCACCTTCACGTCTTCTGAGGAGGAAGCAGAAGTTGGGGACTCTGAGGCGAACTCGTCCATCACCCTGGCTGAAGTCAATGAGGTGGTTGGCAAGCTCCTTGGTGGGTCGGTTTGCAGCTGAGTGCGAAGCGGCTGGGATGAGGATCAGTTCCTCCAAATCCGAGGCCATGGCTCTCAACCGGAAAAAGGTGGTTTGCCCTCTCCAGGTGGGTGGAGAGTCCTTGCCTCAAGTGGAGGAGTTCAAATATCTTGTGGTCTTGTTCATGAGTAAGAGGAGGGTGGAGCATGAGATTGACAGGCGGATTGGTGCAGCATCGGCAGTGATGCAGTCGCTGTACCAGATTGTTGTGGTGAAGAGGGAGCTGAGCCAAAAGGCAAAGCTCTCAATTTACCAGTCAATCTATATTCCTACCCTCACCTATGGTCATTAGCTTTAGGTAATGACTGAAAGGACAAGATTGTGGATACAAGCGGCCGAAATGAGATTCCTCCATAGAGTGGATGGGCGCTCCCTTAGAGATAGGGTGAGGAGCTCATTCACAAGAGTAGAGCCGCTGCTCCTCCATGTCGAGAGGAGCCAGCTGAAGTGGCTTGGGCATGTTCTGGGCATGTCCCACCAGGAGGAGGCCCCGGGGAAGATGCAGGACATATGGAGGGACTATGTTTCCCGGTTGGCCTGGGAACGCCTTAGGGTCCCCCTGGAGGAGCTGGAGGAAGTGTCTGGGGTGAGGGAAGTTTGGGAGTCTCTGCTTGGACTGTTGCCCCTGCACCCTGGCCCCGAATGAGTGGAAGAAAATGGATGGATGGATGGATGGATTAACTCCTCGATTTCTTTCAAATTTAGTTGTACCCTCAGCAACTAGAGACGGTAAACTGTTTATGTGTATATTAGTTAATTAGACTTAGACAAACTTTAGACTTAGACAAACGTTATTGATCCACAAGGGAAATTATGTCCAAATAATTTCCTTTGTGAATCAATAAAATTTGTCTAAGTTTAATCAAGTTCAACATACAGTAAAGTGGTGTTCTACTTTCTAGGGAGTGAAGGGAGACTTGGATAAGAGGATTTCACTGCATTTATTTATTTATTGAAAATGTATATGTTATGCTGCTAGTTGCAAAGCTGATATAAAAATAAAATAAATATAATAAAAAATGATAGAGTCTAGATAAGACAGTGTGCAAATGTATGGCATTTTATTCACTTGAATAAAAACAAGTTTCAGTTTTCAAGAGAAAAGTTTCTGTTTTTATGAAAAAAGTTATAAATGTATGTTATGGTGCTGATATTTTGCCAAAAATAATAAAATCTATAGATAAGACAATGTGCAAAATTAGATTCAAATGTCAACACTAATTGCAATGGAGCCAGTTGGGTGCTACGTCATATAGAGGTTCCTCTTTTTAAAAGGTAAACCACAGATCTTGGTCAAATAGTTTCAGACACAGTGAACAGTGAACATGTCTCTGTAATTTAGAGAAACTGAGAGATGATTGCCGGTAAGTCATATAACAAAATAATGTCTTATTAATTGTTTATGGTTAGACCTAAACATACCTGTATGACTTTAGAACAATAACACAAAATGTTTAAGTAATCATAATACGTCAATTTAAGACTTAATTCAAAGTAGTATTTGTTTACAGGTGTTCTCCTGTTGTTTGCTGCCAGAGTGTACTCTTCTGACAGTCCAGTCAGATGTGTACCCAATCATAAGGTACCGTATATTATGTTTGAATTCTTTGTCATGTTTTTAAAATTTTTACACATAAAAAACAAGTTGATACTGAAAGTTTAAGATGCTTTTTAAATATATATTTCCAGGTGGAATGTATTACATCTGCTGATATTCTAAATGCCTCCGGTCATGTCAACATATATGCTGGTAAAAGTCTCTCCATTTCCCTGGACAATGGGCACACCTGCCAGTGGACTCAAAGGGGAATCCCTATATTGTCAGTTAAATATCATATCAGTGTTATTTCCAATATGTTAATACTCAAACAGTAATGTTTCCTTTTCCTCAGAAGTGGTAGCCATATCCTGAACATCCAGACACTGTCTGAGGCGGACTCTGGGGAGTACACTATGCTGTGTCAAACACCAAACAGCACCTTAGCCTCTATAGCAGTGCATCTTCGTGTGGTCACAAGTGAGTAACAGCTAAACTTTTGTTTGTGTGCTTGAATTTAAAGCTCTGTTAGAGTTTTGTGTGTTGAAATATTAGTATTTGTCCATCAGAACGTCCCACAAAACCAAAGCTGATCCTAAATCCTATCAGTCCAACACCATGGTTTAAATGCATCACTGATGGCTTCCCAAAACCTTCACTTGAATGGTCAAGGTAATTTATTGATCAGCTCTATATAGGTAGTCCATACAATACATATGAATCTTTATATGGTTAATAATATTTATTTTTTAACAGTAATAAAGTTGGAAATATTATACCCACAAAGGATGGAAGTGTTGAAAGCGAACTATCTAGCATTAACTATTTTGAAATGGGTGCAGTGTGTTGTGCTTCCAATAAAGCTGGACGAGAGTGTAGCCAACTCTATGATTTTGGTAATTAACAAAATAATGTGTGTGTGTGTGTGTGTCTATAAAAAGTGAGACATTACATGTTTTTTTTTATAGATTTTACCAAAACAAACAGCCTTTTTAATTTAACCCTGAGCCCTGGACAATCTTTACTGATGCGGTGCAGTGTAAAATATCCCAATACTTTAGAATGGCAGAGAGATAACAAAAAGGTTACAAGTCCATCATGCTCCCCTGAACACAGCAACAAGGTACTGCAATATTTGGAATACTCACTATTTAACTTGCATTTTTAATCTTGGTTTTCTTATGCATTTCCATTTCACGTTTTAGATATGCATTTTAAAGGATGAACTTTATGATGATATCATGTTGTACTTCTGGATACCATCTCTCAACATTGCCGACAGTGGCACGTATACATGCAGAAGTGGAAACCAAGCCACATCAGTTCATGTTTCAGTTCAGGGTAGGCTGAAATAATGATTAACTTTTGAATTGTTGTAATTTAAATTCTCTCAATACACCTATTCCCACAGCTGAAAGCTTTTTATCGGTTGATCTGGAGGAGCAATTGATCATAGAAAAGGAATATATAAATACTTCATGCTTGCATGCCAATCTCTCTTACCACCCCTTTCTTCAAAACTGCACATGGGAGACGCCAGATAAAATGGAAATCCAATGTTATACACATCCATGGGTTACAAAGCACAGGTACATTATATATTTATTATGACAAACTGAAATTTATATGGCAATAATGGGAATGTATATTGTCACAGGAATGTGCAGCTGTGTGAGCCTTTGAAAACAGGGAGGTACAGGATACATGTTGAGGCTGGTGGAATAAAGAAAACTAAGTCCTTATCAGTGTGCATTGGTGGTAAGATTGCATTTTAACTTACATAGGTAATATGCATAACTTTAAGTGTGATCATCTTGATTTCCAGACTCATCTGATATAAAGATTACCATAGTTAATAATACATACATTGCAACGACCATGAGTGTTGCCCCCTCCAATTACTCCTGGATGTCTTGCTCTAATGACAGGTATGTTCAGTGACAATATTATCAATGTTCTTACAATTTAATTTTTCATTGGGCCATTTTTTCCACTCCGTTTCAGCTGTGAGGCAGATTCTTCTTGGGAAGTGATAGCCCAAACTGTGAAATCAGATTTGAATGTATCCTGCAGGAGGGTAATTAAGAGTTTTTTGGGCAGAGAGCTCGTGTCTGGACTTTATGTGAGGTTTTGTGTCAATAACTCCGTCAGACAATGGTGTAAGGTGCGCCCTGTGCATTTTCCACTTCCAAACATGGCGTTTACTGGTAAGAATTTACACTGTTTTATCACTGTTCATTTTATCACTGTTCATAAATGTAGCCTATATTTTAAGTAAATATATTTATTGGATGTTTGTTCATAAGGTCACCCATATGATGAAAAGAGTATGCTTTTGAAAACAGGCAGTATTCTTTTACTACTTTTGCTGACAATTGTTACCATTCTTCTGGTTTATTTTATCAAAAAGAAGAAGGTACAGTACTGTTTATATACTCGTAGATTTAAAATATTTCTCTAAAAAAACAAATGTTAATTGTTGTCACATGGTATCTAACAGAATCCAAAGTATGAGCCTCAACTTCAAATGATCCAGATGGTTGGACCAAATGACAATGACTATATCTCCATCAATTTTAAAGATTTTGCTTATGATTTGAAATGGGAATTTCCCAGAGAAAACCTAGAATTAGGTAAACACCATTGTGATATAGATGATGCAAATATATTCAGAATTTAACTCACTATTACTGTCTGCAGGTAACGAGCTAGGTTCTGGTGCTTTTGGCATGGTGGTTCAGGCTACAGCATACGGCATCAAAAAAACAGGGGTCTCACAACAGGTGGCTGTAAAGATGCTCAAGGGTAAGTGAAGCAGCAACTTCTCTAGTAAAATACATATTATTACATACAATAAAATGATAAATAATGGGTTATTACTGTAGAGAAACACCAGGCAGTGGAGAAGGAGGCTCTCATGTCCGAACTGAAGATGCTAATTCACATTGGTCATCATGCCAACATTGTTAACCTACTAGGGGCTTGCACAGAGAAAGGTACTCTTAATTTGTTGATCTTCTTACTAAATATTTATCTTAGCACTAAATATTTTTTTCTACTGAGGAGACTGCCACCTGCTTGTCACTCTGTATGAGAATGCATGTTTTGCAAGACATCTTAGCTGTAATCTAAGAAATACCAGATAGATAAACATAATGCCATATTGTGGAACATTCTAAGAAAAGTTATAACACCTCTGTGAGAAAATTTTTTTTTTGTTTTTTTGTAGGCCCTACTTACCTTATTTTCCAGTACTGTTGTTACGGTGATCTGCTGAATTACCTAAAGGACAACAGTCAGCGCTACCACAAATCTGTGACCGATGCATTCATGAAGGACCGCTTCAGTAGCCTGTACCACAACCTGCAGCGAGGCTATCCAGCCAGGTACAAAAAGCATTATCAAAAAATAATTCCATCACAGATCAAAATCAATGTAATTTATACAGCATAATATGTGAGTAATGTTTATTGAGGGTATTCCCATTAAATATAAAAAACAAAATTAATTTAAACGTATTTTACAGAGAGATGTCAAGAACAGTGGACAGTTATGTGGTAATGCACAGCGCTACCACTAGAGGGCAGGAGAATATTGCCCTGCTGACCCTCAACTCTGCTGATGACACGGATTGCTTTGAAGGTCAGAAACAATATTTAACCATTGTTTTTTTTTAACATTGTTTTTCTATCCTAACTGTCCTAATTGTGTCTTTAGACACAGATAGTTTTGAGAGCCCAGATGAAGCAAATGAGGATCTGCAAGCCCTAACGTTTGATGACCTGCTCAGCTTTTCCTATCAAGTGGCCAAGGGCATGGAATTTCTCTCCTCCAAAAATGTAATAATAAAAATCGTTACGCACACACAAAAGAAAAATCGGTGGGGTCAATTATTTTATTTTTTCCATCAGGAACATTTTGGTGACAAATTAAATGCAGACAAGCTACACTAATACAAAACTCAATTCTTATCTCAAATACAGTGCATCCATCGTGACCTGGCAGCTCGAAATGTGTTGGTGACAAAGGGTCGAATGGCAAAAATTGGGGACTTTGGACTGGCACGAGATACTGACAATGATTCAAATTATGTTGTACGAGGAAATGTATGTACACTCTTATTAATTAAATTTATATATATATATATATATATATATATATATATATACTGTATATATATTTTTTTACATAATATGACTGGACATGTGTTTTAGGTGCGCTTGCCTGTGAAATGGATGGCTCCAGAGAGTATTTTCCATGGAATGTACACCATGCAGAGTGATGTTTGGGCTTATGGCATTTTGCTGTGGGAAATCTTCTCACTTGGTACACTCACACAATAGTTTTTGAAACATGCAAACAGTAATCATTTTAACCAACCTTTGAATTTCATTAGGCATTACTCCATATCCCGGTATGAAGGTGGACCACACTTTCTATGCCATGATTGAGAGAGGATTTAAAATGGAGTGTCCATATTATGCCAATGAATCTGTGTAAGTCCATTTGTGTTCGTATTAACAAATTACATGAATATAAAAATAACATAATATTTATCTTGTATAGCTACAGCATTATGTGCAAATGTTGGGAACTGGACTCATGCAACCGCCCATCCTTCTCCAAGCTTGTATCTTTTATGGCTGCCCAGTTGACAGAAATAGAAGAAAAGGTTTGCATCACAATAAAAAATAATGATTATGTTAAGAAATGTGCAAAATAAAAAGATTGTTATTCCCCCTTCAGCTTTACCACAACATGCTTGACTCAAACTGTAATCAGAATGATTATCAAAACATAACCTCTGTCTTGGACCAAACTGCATTGACCAAACAGCCAGAAAACAAAACTGCTAAAACAGGTAATGACTACTGCCCATCCTACAAGGCAGAAGAGAGTGAGGGCAAAGTGTTAAACACAGACACCGCTAAAGAAGATGAAAAACTTCAATAGATGTGATGCTAATGTTATTATGTTGTTTTCAGGCCTGTAATTGCTTCATTTATGTTTATGTTTAAAATGTATTTTTCTCCTAACTTCTTAATCTTGTGATCTTCAATGCACAAGGCCTATACCACAATGCAATGGTCATGTCCTATGCAGCTTGTATAGCCCATGTAAAACTTGCAATAAAGTGATTTAACCATGTGTGCCCATTTTTGTGATCTGAAAATCAAACTTCTTAAAAGGTACAGTATATAACTGTCTTTGTAATTGAAACTTAAAACCACACTTGGGAACATTCACCATGAAGACAGATGTCGAGATGCAAATTCGCTCACAATACATACACATGTCTTTCAGTGCAATATACACAACCAAAAAGAAAAAAAACAAACATTATAGCAAAAACTACATGCTGTCCTACATACTGTTTCTCTGACCTTTGTCATCAAAATTGGATGTGAAAACATGAATATTTACTTAGCCCGTAGTCCGGGGTATTGGACTCTACAGGTCATTATCCCGTTATGTGTCAAAGTACTTGACAAGAGTAAACTCACATCAGTTTGTCGTCCCTGTGACAGACTATTAACTTAACTCCTTTAACATGGACGTCGGCGCTTTAAATGCTCTGGGTTACGAAGATTTTGTGAACATTTTTGGAAACATTGTAGAGAAATGTCCTTTAGTAGCTGCTGCTGTCTGGTCAAAACGCCCTTTTGCCAACGTGTCTGCTTTACAAGCCGCTTTTTACGAGTTTATAGATGCGCTTCCAGACTCGGGTAAGTTAAGTCACAAACTGTCACTTATCAAAAATATTTAATTCGGACATGTTCTTATTGTGCCGTTGTAGGCAAAGAGGGCATCCTACGTTGCCACCCAGACCTTGCAGGAAGGGACCTTCAGTGTGGAACTTTGACCCCAGAATCTCGTGAGGAGCAGGCACGAGCTGGGCTCGATGCTTTGAGCGCAGATGAAGCATCGCTTATGGCTCAACTCAACCAGGACTACAAAAGGCGCTTTGAGTTTCCATTTATCATCTGCGCTAAAATGAATGACAAAGCCACAATTTTACGGCAGCTGGTAGAGCGCGTGGGCAAAGATCGCGCGGAGGAGCGTGCGCGCGGGATAGAAGAGGTAAAGAAGATCTGCCACTTGCGTCTCCAGGCCCTCACGCTCCATAAACTCTGAAACACATAGCTGTAGGCTTTGAGCTCGAGCTATACTACCCTCCCTGTGTTTTCAAAAACAATTATAATTATGTTGTAATTAGCGTATTGAAAACTGTGTTCGTTTAATATGTTGTTGAGCAATACGATGCAAATTGAGTAAAGCCTGAGCCATGGTTAAATTAGGCAACAAGGAACATGTTGAGTGGCTATTGGTTTGGCTTAATGTCACCTATAATGTGTATTAAAATAACATATAGCCTATGTAGGGTGGTTGAAATAAGTAGTGTCCTTTGTGTCCTCCCTCTCTATCCCGTGGTAACAACAGTGAGCCCCTCCGTAGAGACCGGGGATGTGGGCCTCTGAGGGACATTGGAGGAGATGGCTCCTCCAGTCTGGTCTCCGGATGAGATGGAGGAATCCTGATCTGCACCCCGAGCCCGACGACGATCCTCCTCCTTTTTCCATTTCATACGTCTGTTCTGAAACCAGATCTTGATGTGGCGCTCTGTGAGGCTCAGAGTCAGGGCCAGTTCCACGCGTCGAGGCCTGGAGATGTAGCGATTGAAGAGGAATTCTTTCTCCAGCTCCAGCAGCTGTGCCCGTGTGTACGCTGTCCGCGTGCGCTTGTTCTCCTCAGTCTCCCCCATTACATAGGGCCCTAGAAGAGAGGGTATTGGGCATGGACTACATTTTCTTATACTTCAAATAAGCCTATAGTTTAAAACTTGCGTTATTATTACTTACGTACATTATTATTATTATTATTATTATTATTATTATTATTATTACTATTATTATTATTATTATTATTATTATTATTATTATTATTACTGTATTATTATTGTATCTAGGCCGAAAGAAGGTGTACCGCCTATGAATAAACACACATTATAAAAATGTAAAAGATTGTAAACTTGCCTGCCCACTGGCCTCTCCAGGTATGTGCATGAGACTTGGTGGTCTTCATCCAGGGGAAGGGAAGCTGGTACCTACATTGATCCATGGGGTCTGTGAAGGCGGCGGAAGGCTGCTGAGATTGCTGTTGAAGCACTTGTGGGTGGTGGAGCTGAGGCGCTGCTTCATCTCGGAGCGGTGCGGAGAAAGAAGGTGATCCCGTCGGCATACTGGCCTGCTCCAAGCCTCCCATAGACGGAGGTGTGTACACTGAGTGTCCATGTCTGTTCATGTAAAGGCAGGGCGGTGGGCTGCTGTTGTACTCAGCCCCTTGGGGCCTCTGGTAGGCACAGGAGTCTTTAAATACATGTGAGGGGTAGAAATGATCTTCCCGATTCATGACTGAACCCAGTGCACAGAGCAGGAGCTTCTGCACTACACCTGGCTCTTAGAGCAACTGCGAGGGCCAAGCAGCCCCACACAGGTGTGTCACCTAGATACCACGTGACTACCCAAGCGCAGGTGATTGGCTTCAGGGCGCCCGTGAGTGTTAAAATCAATCCCTCTCGGTAAACACCACTTTAGCTACAGCAGACAAGTAAGCATGGCGGAATCTGCAAACTGCAGCCAATCTGTCTTTATGGAAGGGAGCAAAGAAAAACGCAGGTCTCGCGTAGCCTAACGATCGACAACAGGCTATTCCAAAATGTGTCTTTTATGCGCCGGAGCTGATAAATCGATATGAATGGGCGCATTGTTGACCTGTGAGATAAGAGTTGGCTGCATGGAGAAACAGTCGTCTTGGAAACTCATGGGCACCTCGAACTAGACCTTTTCCCAGTTCATTTTAATGTTCTCTATGATGCTCTCACTTGGCTGAGCTGGTAACTAAATTGTACCCATTAAACTTCTGTAAATGCATCATTTAACACCACTTAACGGGCGTGGACACAAGTCTTTACAGGACAGGCAGTGACAATAACAAACATGGAGTTGCTGGGTCGCATCGCGCACTGCACTCTGCATGTTTGCTGGCCATTAGAGTCTTGTGGGTCGCGCTTGCCCCATTAAACTACGGTTCTTGCAATAAACCAATTAGTTTCAAAAAAGAAAAACAAAGCGCCATGCTCGCATAAAGGAGAATAAAATCGCCTGAAATGTTGGAACAAATACGTTATTTTGAATCATATGTGGGCTAACCACAATGTCGGTCCAGAATTCATATTGGCACAAAGTTCTTGAAAACCAATTATGGCACTTTCCACTAGACCTATATCTTAATGGGGGCACTCAGCAATGCAATAAAGTTCAAGTAAACCAATTCTACACAAATCACCTCCTGCACTATGGCTTAATGGTGTTTATATTTGATCAATGTTGCAAAGACGAAGGACACCTTAACCACAGCTATTTACAGCAAAGCCTAATTTATGTAGCATGATGCACGCGTAAAATGCCTCTTAAATGAATATGCAGCCATATATTTACTTAATGTAATGGGGGAAAAAATGTAGAAATAGGCTATCAATACCTAACAACAGCAAATGAAATAACAGCATGGTTTGTGATGTTCCAAATTAAATTTATTATAGCCTACTAGGTAGGCCTTTTTTCAGATTAAGAAGGGTATAATGTAAGATACAAAATCAATACAAATGGGCCTACCATTAACAGAAATATATGTATATTGTTATTTAAATAATAAACACTTGAAAATCATTTATAACATCTTATTTATGCCGAGGAACAACATTTTAAAAGCATATATGAGGAAGGCCATGACTAGATAAGAACTCATGGTAAAAACTCAGGTTGTCCTTTTCCTGACATAAAGAGCTCTGTGAATCAGCAATGTTCATTTGTGTTTTTTATGACCACCATGTTCTCTTGCATTTTTCTTCTCTCTGGCACTTGTGTCACGCCTTTCCTTGTCTTTCTCGCGTCTTAAATGTTTCATTGACCTGTCTTCCAGTCTGAATTTATCTCTATGGCTCCTGTGTCTCTCTGCGTCCCTGTGTGGTGACCTACTGCGGTCACGTCTTCGTTTGGGGGACTCACTTCTGCGGCGCCCTCTGTAGGTGGACTCTGACTTGGATTCGTCTGAGCGCCGCTCCAGGCCAGTGGAGCGCAGTGTATTCAGAAGAAACCGCTTGTTTGTGCTCTTGAGAGGACACTTTAACCTTCAAAACATACCAATATACACATTATTGTTAAAACCTGAAAGATTTTCGCAAATTAATCATGTTAACAGCTACAGCAATCACTAAAAATGGCTGTGATATTTTGTTGCAGTTAGGAATGAAAAACAGCATTATTTGTTTTTTTCCATAATAGTCTGTAAGATTAAGATGTGTGAGGATTAAATTTTCACTGGGCTATATAATGAACATGAATACTGCAGTGAACGTCGTGTGTGCCGTGAGATGCTCGTTTGTGTAAGTCTATGGTATACAAGCTGATGCAGATGGCATAAGCCGTTTCCCAATTCAGCGAGTGCACGGTTATGAGCGTCCATGGAGGGGGATGTGCGTCATATCCGGCGCGACAACCGCCGTTCCATTCGGTTTTTGTCCCCTGCACAGTTAAGACATGAGCCGTTTCCAAATTCAGCGAGTGCACGGTTCGGAGTGAAGTCTCAGTCTGCAGTCGAGACGGTGCATACTCGCTGAGCCCTGAGTGTAGTCCGTGGATCACATGGGCGTCTGCGAAATGGAACAAGTCCCGCCTCAGCTCAATGAGCCGGGTGGTCTGCTCATTGTTACCTAAAGACAAAAATATTATTCTATTGCGACTAGTAATACTTGGAATTGGGACATAGCCAATGTCCCCCCTAATTTTTAATGTGTCTGACGGATCAGCAATCTGACGGATCAGCAATCACACACTAACTCCACATCCGAAATGCACTTATTTTTATTTTTGATGTATAATTTATTTATTTATAATTTATTTATTACATTTTTTATCTTTATCCATCTATCTATCATGCCGAAAATTGCCTTCGTTGTCAAAATACGTGTCTGTCGTAAATAAAATAAATAATAATAAAAAAGCCCGAATCGGGCAGATAAACCCTCCTTCCTGATACGCCATGATACGTCATGATACGTCATTGTGCGCATGTGCAGAACACACAGAGCCCACATCGGGTACTTCCGCCCACATCGGGCACCCACACCTGTCCCCTGCACCGTCGAGATGAGCCCTGAACGGCGCCGTCGTTTCCATGGAAATCGGGGCGTGGACCAAGCGTGCAAACATGCACGCTTCGCACACTTAAAAGCCCCAGCATGTACAGCGCGGGAGGATATAAGACTACAAAGACCGACCCGCCAGCGACATCCACATGTGACAGTTGCGACGTCACTATAAAATATACGTACTGGTTCACCTCACCTACAACTATGCTACATGAAACTCTTCATAAACTACGCTAAACATGTGTGACGGTAGCCGTAACGGCATAGATCACGGCACCTGTATTACTGTTCACATGCTTTTGCCTTACACTTCTATATTTCCTTTGCTGTTGTAATGCTGGATATTCTCTACAGTATCGCCATGTCCAGTGTTTATTCTAAGCTGCGCACTGCTCGCACATTCTCAGCGCACAAGAAAACTTATGCAGCACCTTGTAAACCAGGGATGAAAGAGCTTTTAGCGGATCTCCGCTTTTTATATCAGCCGCGCGGGGGGGCTTTTCGGATGTCGCGCACAGGGCTCCAAGGAGCGCTCAGGGAGTTAGTGTGTTTGCTCAGACACATTAAAAATTAGGGGGAACATTGGCCATGTCCCAATTCCAAGTATTACTAGTCGCAATAGAATAATATTTTTGTCTTTAGGGAACAAGGAGCAGACCACCCGGTTCATTGAGCTGAGGCGGGACCTGTTCCATTTCGCAGACGCCCATGTGATCCCCGGACTGGACTCAGGGCTCAGCGAGTATGCACCGCCTCGACTGCAGTCTGTGCCTGGCAGCTTACCATCCCGCAGGGCCCATGGTCTCTGCCCTCACTCGACCTCTGTCCGTCTCCCTCAGGAGCTCCTCTATTGCACGCCTAGATCGACAAAAGTACAAAGACAGTCGAGTTATGGAGATGGCACAAGATTTTAATAGTTGAATGAACTTTGTTAAAAGTACATAGTCAGATAGTACTTGCTCGCCAATGCAGTTAACGTTAGTTATCTTTATCAAATGTTGGTTTACTGGTCATTTTACATGAACACATTTTAGGCTTTAAACAGTCCAAGCCAAAAAGCTACAGCGGGTTTATACTAGCAAAAATATACCAAACCAATACAAATAAATACAGCGTTATTTACTTTTCAAGATCATTGTCCTCTGCCATCGTAAAGTCGTTGTTTACAGTAAGCTACGGTATCTACACCATATAAAATCAGAAACTTTAAAGTGCGTTTTATTTATTTATCTTTTCCCTTCCTGCCCGGGGTCCATTACAAAGGACCCTACAAAAGGACTGGCTTAACCAATGCCTGATCCATTTCGATGAAATAAATAGACACAGTTCCTGAAGATTAAAAAAAAATGTATGCAGTTTCATACTGAAAACGAATTTTTAATGTTAACTGTGCCATTTGTGATTCATTTTTTAGCCTTCACATTCCGCAGGCATTAATGAACTTGCTCATCTTTTCCGTAGCTCAATGGTCTTTTCTTGATTGACAATCGCAACTCCCGCCCACTCACATTGACGGACACTCGTGGGCGGGACTTGCGCCTTGACGGGCACGGGGGCGTTTACGTGCGAGTTTGCAGAGCGGTCTGTTGCGGTGAATGCGTGATTGAGGTCCCGCAGCGACTCGTGCTCTTCTGGGGCTGGAGTGCACGGTACCAAGGAGCAGTCTGAACAGGTAATACAATAAAATACTACCTGTAGGTCTACATTTGATTAGCACGGCGGTGGCCAATGCCACTGTGTTCCAGCTTTGCACTGATAGGTTGCTCTTATCGCTATATCAGTGCGCGGAGGATGGAGCAATGGTTGAAACTGGCAAAATAGTATAATCAAACAAAGAAACGCAATCTGGGACCTTGTATCTCTGCTTTTCCACCATTACCAGTTCGAGACTGACAGCATTTGTCATTGGATGTCGCTGTCATGAAGCTATAAAACCCAGCCAAATAGGGTATTTGTATTTCAATCCATATTGTAAAATGATTAAATCAGGGTTAGGCTACATGTGTGCAGTATGCCATGTGGCACAGCTTTGTGGACGCTAGTCCTATGAAATATGAACTATTTATAAGACCAAAACATAAATGTCTCTGGGAATCCAATTCCCACAGGCCTATCGCTGCATGCCGCTTTGTGTTGGCAGATTGAACTGTGGTTATATAGTGGTATGTTACACTAAACTTAATTAGCAAGTCTTAATAGGGTTGATGAAAAATATGCTGCACTGTCGAAAATAAATTGAATTTCCCCACTGCAACCAGAATTGGAACACAGCAGGATTCAATAAAGCCAATGTCAACTGAATATTTGCGGTGTGTTCATAGGCCTATACAAAGACTGCTGTACGTGCAGTGTTTACTTTTGTGAATCAGTCTGTGGTCGATGTGGTGATGTCACAGCTTTGTTACAGAAACAGAGGAGCCTTGTGTCCTCATGTTTAATTCATGTCCAGCTGCGGGATAGAGACAGAAGCAGCCAGTCACACGCAGACAGAGGCTCGTCCCTAAAAGGAGGCTGGACTCGGTCACTACCGGTCTGGTCGTCAAGGAGACAGAGGAGACAGGTTGTCTCAGAGATCCAAAGAAAAGATGCAGCGAAAAATAAACGAAGGATGAGACTCGCATTATCCGAAAGGCTTTGAGGTTGTACCAGAGAAGACCAGAACATCCTGCCGAGAGAAGTGCATCTGTTGTGTGGCTACACTCTGAATGTCAAGCCCTGCTGAGCAGCACAGACTCCGGTCGTCATGGAGACAGAGAAGAGCCGAACAGAGGCAGGTAGTCACGAGAGCCCGCTGTGGCACGCCCTCTGCTGTCAGACAAAGGCATCGCCAGGGGTCCGACTGGCTGAGGTCATAACGCCTTTTGATGTGACGATTGTCAAGATGATCAAATTGAGCATAAATTCTCAAGACACAGTTCTTTCAGACACATCCATAATGTTCCTAATTATGAGCAACTGCTCACTGTGTCTTATTTTGGTTCTATTTTGCCTTAATTTCCTCATCAGTCTTTTCAATGGCGACTGTGCCATGCTTATATCAGCTTCTTGATGGACAAATCTTAGTTCCCCAATCATCTAATCTGTGTCCTATCTATGCCTCAATACAAGATAATGCCCTCTATGTGGAATTGGAAGATTGCTGCGGGTGAGAGCGAAAGAGAGATTATACTGCCAGATTAGTGGACAGAAGTAGCAAACCATAATCTCAACATGCACATACAGACACAAGTATCCACATGAGCAAAGAATGCAAAGCATATAAATATGGTAAAGTGTGGCACCTGTATTTTTAAACACCTGTTTAACCTATGCTGTCCTTCTGTCCTGCAGGGAGATGTGAACTCCATCTCTGGGGGGCATGTCCTCTCTGCCATTCATTTCCCTTATGATGCTCATGGGATAGGGAAATTTAGTATCCCACCCTAGCCCCACCCTCCTACTGGAGTCTTTTGTGCCAAGATTAAGTTGTGTTGAAGCAGCTGAGATGGGCAGCCCAGGCTGTGAATTGGCTCTTCCCAAGCCAATGGAGTCGGTGGTGGACTCTATGTGTTTAGAGTGTGGGCAACTGCACCGGAGCAGTGAGAACCATTTGTACAACTATCGTCTGGAGGTGGATGATGACCTAGTGTGCCACATCTGCCTGCAGCCTCTGGTGCAGCCTCTGGACACACCCTGTGGGCACACCTTTTGTGCCCGCTGCCTCCGCAGTTTCCTTCAGGATCGAGACTTCTGTCCCCTCGACAGGACCCATCTGCAGCTGCAAGCCTGCCGCCGCTCCAGCATCCTGGTGCACAAGCTGCTGGATAAGCTGTCTGTCTCATGCCCTTTGACCCCAGTATGCTCTCTCAGCATGCCACGGTGTGACCTGGAGGCTCATCTCAAACACAGGTAACCAGAGAAATAAGCACTGAATAACTGATAATTAAGAGTCTTTTGTGCCGAAATGTTAATGAATCCAGGCAGACTTACACATTCACAGCATTTGTGTTTCTCTGTACCAGCAGTACAAACATTATCTTAGTTAACCAGATCCAATACCAATGACAGTGAAAGTCCTCCCAGAGTATCTGTTCTCAGGCCCATTTAGACCAGGTGCTGTGAGACCCTTAAGGGATTATTGGGCTCTAGGTCATGTGATGGGGATTAGTGTTTCCCTACCACAGTCATGGGCTAGCTGACCAAAAGCTGCATGTTCTCATTCTGTAATCATGCTGAGCAACTTCAACACCAGAGATCTGTTCAACCATTTCTTCTGTGAGACGGCCAAAGGCAACCCTGGGCTATGGTGAGTCTTGTCACTGTGGTGTCCGGACAAAGTGCTATTCTGTAGCTTTTCAAAGACCCTTTATTTTCTGCAAACTTCCCTTTAGTTTGTAAAGTTCTTACCTTTAGTGACTGTTTGTTGTGCTTACGCTAAATTTAGTAATTCATTTAGAAAGTAGTCATAAATTTATTTTTACATTTGGTTGGATCAAACATTGCTTTCTTTCTACTTGGGTTAAACATAATGATTGGAATTTGGTAAACAGCTGGATTTTTACATAAACTGGTGATACTGTGATGTGAGTTGATGTGAGTTGTTCAACTTATCACCTTAGTAAAAGAAAATGCGTTAACAAGCTCAGACTAATAAGCTATGGCTCCAAAGCTGTTTAAATGTGGCATGAGTCTGCAGTTTTAAAAGAAGCTCTGTCTTATAGGTGGTTGATATAATATCTTCAGAATGTTTGATGATATGGCTTCATAATGGCTTCATATAATATAAACATATAAGTCAGCATGTGGCAAATTATCAAAAAGAAAAAAAGAAAATAACATGTTGCGATCAAAGCCAAAAGCAAAGATAGATTGGAATAGATCCTGTGTGGTTATTGAGAACAAGAGTGACATTCTTTAAAGGTCCCATGGCATGAAATTTTCACTTTCTGAGGTTTTTGAACGTTAATGTGAACTCCCCTACCCTGTTTAGCCCCCCCCTCCCCCCATGGTTAAAAGTTGCGAAATGTCTAAACTGAGCATTTGCGATCCTTTTCTGCGTTACAAAAAATCAGAGCTCAAACATGCGATTTTGAACAAGGCACCTTATTGACGTCAGATCGAAAAAAGAAATGCAAATGCAGTTCCACCCCCGTCTGTCTGTACTCAGCGTCTCTGTAAATCACGCCCAGAGAGTTTGGACCGCGAATGCGATTGGCAATGCGTTTTTTTATTTGCCTGGAGGCACGTCCGAGTGTTTCTAGGCTCGGAAGTCCTTTATCTGAGCCTCTGGACCTTTGAACAGCAGTGGTTTAATTTTATTTTCTGTGGAAATGTGTTTATTTTTCAATGGAACGCTTCAAATCTCTCCCCCCTGGAAAAACAAGGAAATGGATCAGCTAAGAGCCGAGAGTGGAGAGCGGAGAGTTTGGCCACGCCTCCACCGTCTACTATAGGCCAGATCTTTTCTCCTCATTTGCATTCAAGCAACAACGCCCAGAATAAAGTGTTTGAGGGAGATATTTATGACTTTCTCATCTTATCTCTGTTTCTCATGCACTGAGTGTTGATTTTGAAGAAGGATTCATTTACAGTATTAGGGAACCATTAAGGAGCCATATAAAAGCATCAAGAAGTACCATGTCATGGGATCTTTAATAAAGATTAATCTACATGGTCTGTTCCCCTCACCTGTTGACTAAGATGGAAAGAACATCTAATGCTAGTGCAACACGTCAAAGTCAATTATTTATGGAGATGATTAGGTATGTACTAAGGCAAGACAAGGTACTAAGGCAAAGGTGGTAATGGTGCAGTGACTGAACTAAAACAATGGACATTACTTTTTTAGTCTTTACATTTATATTGTAGTCCGCTCAAACTATAGCAGTAGTCTTACTTAGACACTTCTAAGAGGAAGGATCAATTCAGTAATTTGTTCTGCTAAACAGTGAAACACTAAGACCCAATTAAGTGAGTGGGACCACACTGATCTCTTGATTCTAGTCTTTTGTACTATTTCTGTATGAGGAGAATCTATTTATAGGGCAGAACTGAACTCACAAAGATTAGGATGAACCTACTTTGAACAAGATGTGCTACATATGCAGTCGAATTAAGAATGTGTTCTTCCTGCTGATAATACTGTAATATATTGTTTGATCTGAATTGATGAAAAGGTGTCCTGGGACAAGGTGCCAGCAGACTAGTGTGGACGGACCACGTAGTGAAAGTGGGGATGAACAAGTAATGGTGCCAAGCCCTCCCAGATCACCACAGTCCCCACAGACAACCATCAGAGAGGGCAGCCCCTCCCCACCCACCAGAACCAGTAATGCCTTTAATAACGGGCCAGTGTGGACTGAAGACTCTGGCCTTGACAATCCTGCCTTTGAAGAGAGCACTGAAGAAGACAGTAAGTCAATATGGCCAGTGTTAAACTAAAAAGGAGAGATTTAGCTTTTCGGTATGTTTTAGCCTCTTTCCATCAATAGGTGTGGTGGGTTTGGAGTGTGTTGTCCCCAGGGTGAAGCGGCCCCTCAGTAACCCCTGCATCCACCTCCTCCACTCCGTCAGTTCCACCTCATCTGGCTGGGACTGTCCTGAATCACCACCCCTGTCGGCAGAAGAAGGTCTTTCATCTTGTCTTTTCAACCAGAATTATTTAGATCTGAAATTATGTAATAGAATATGTGTTCTTTAGGCTGTGTGAAGCTGCCCTCTCTTCCTGAAGGGGAGATTACGGCTATAGAGGTACACCGTGCCAACCCGTATGTGGAGCTGGGCATCAGTATCGTGGGGGGAAATGAGACGCCCCTCATCAACATTGTAATTCAGGAAGTTTACAGAGATGGAGTTATTGCGCGAGATGGGAGACTGCTGGCTGGGGATCAGATTCTACAGGTAATTACTATAACTATAATACTATTATAACTATAACTTGACATAGGAAAGAAGACATAACTTAAAACCCAAACCCATAACTTTTTAGACAAAATATAGCATGTTTTTTTAGGTTTTTATTGCACTGAAAAACTTGTCCTTACCTTACTTCACAAAAATTACTTCATAAACCTGACTCTTACTTGGTGTGGCAGGCCTCCTCCTACCTATCTCCATGGAAAGCTTATCTATCTCCCTGGAGACTGTTTCTATTTATGGTTTCATACAGGTGATGTGCCACCTCCAGAAAGTTATGTGGTGTTGATTTAAGATAACACAGAACTATTTGCTTATTGTCTCCAAAACACTTCTATTTTTAAAAATATAGACACATATGGAAATGTTTTGTTAAATAGCAGATATAATGTTGTTAACTATGTAAGCTGATCACAGTTTCAATTCAGCTCAAATTCTTCTGATTATGGAATGTTCTTATGCCACACCCCAACCTAATGTTTTGGAAGTAAATAGTGAGGACTGATGACAATATAAGACAGGTATATTCTGTATATATTTTAAACACATTTTCTTTCCTTTTTCCAGGTGAACAATGTGGACATCAGTAATGTCCCACACAGTTTTGCCCGCTCTACTCTAGCTCGGCCTTGCACCACCCTGCAGCTGACTGTGCTGCGTGAGCGTCGCTGTGTTTCACGAGCCCATCCCTCCTCCTCCTCGTCCACCCCTGCTGTGCCCCAGGCCCCTTGCTCCACCCCTGAGGGCAACCCGTCCAGCCCCACCACCCTGAGGATCACCCTGCACAAGCGCGACTCCTCTGAGCAGCTGGGCATCAAGCTGGTGCGGAGGACTGATGAGTCAGGAGTGTTTGTGTTAGACCTTTTGGATGGGGGACTGGCAGCAAAAGATGGTCAACTGCGGAGCAATGACAGAGTGTTGGCTGTCAACGACCAGGATCTGCGGCACGGCACCCCCGAGCAGGCTGCACAGATCATTCAGGTTTGACAGTTTTTGACCTTTAGAATTAATTTAAATGAATGCAGTATAATTAGACCTAATGCATCTATAGGCAAGTGGAGAGCGTGTTCATCTGCTTATAGGACGGCCAAGTAAACCATCTCCACCACCAAAATCAAACTCTACCAGGGACCTCTACTGCCTTGAACACTTCCTGCCAAATCACAGTGCCTCCCCAAGTCCTGTACCCTCACACCTATCTCGCAGCAACACCCACAGAGTAAGGACACCAACTGCGTGGAAGTTACTTTAGCTTATAGTATTTTATTACAAGCTGTCTGTATATGTTTTTACTGCCAGGACATGTCCAAATGTCTTTCATGTAAAGAGAAACACATTACAGTAAAAAAGGAGCCCCACGAATCACTGGGCATGACAGTGGCGGGAGGTCGTGGAAGTAAGAGTGGGGAGCTGCCAATCTTTGTCACCAGTGTCCAGCCACATGGCTGCCTATCCCGGGATGGACGGATCAAACGAGGTGTGTTTTCACAGAAAAAAAATCTGTGTTTTTATCATCCAGCACATAAAACATAGTGTTGCTGTTCTTTAGGGGACGTCCTCTTAAGCATCAATGGACAGGACCTGACCTGCCTGAGCCACAGTGAGGCCGTGGGGACTCTGAAGGCATCTGCAGCGTCTCCGTCAGTGCAGCTGCGTGTGCTGGAGGTCAGTATGGTGGAGGAGCACGACCAGCTGCTTCCCCACTCCCACGACAGCGACTTTGATGCCAACTGGTCCCCCTCATGGGTCATGTGGCTTGGCTTGCCCAGGTATATTATATATTTTATATATCTTATATATCTTAATGCTCTTGATATTTAGCATATCACTCCTCTCTGCCATAGTTACCTCCACAGCAGTCATGAGATTGTGCTGCGCAGGAGTCACCCTGGGAGCTGGGGCTTCAGTATTGTTGGGGGATATGAGGAAAGCCATGGAAACCAGGCCTTCTTCATCAAAACCATTGTTCTTGGGACACCGGCGTATTACGATGGACGCCTCAAGTCAGTAATCGATCACCTTCATATTATATTTATAATGTCGGTGATTTAGTTATAAAATAGTAGAATGCATTTGTATTTTTTTATCATTAGATTCCACAGATCTTTTGTCAAGATAGAAAGTGTTTGACATGTGAAGCAGTCAATCTGAGTAAACAAGCTTTTTTTTTTTCTTTCCCTAAGGGTTACATACAGTAGTGTAAATGTTTAAATAGTCACAAAGTAATATAGTATTTTGAACATGTATATACTGATGCAGAAAATTAACACAATTAAATTGCAGACCATTGTTATGTTTTAGCAGTGATAATCAATCAATCAAACATAATTTATAAAGTACTTTTCATACAAAAAAATGTAACACAAAGCGCCTCGCAGTGATTAAGGGTTAGAAGACTGACTTTTTATTGATCTCCACACAGGAGAAATTGTTTCCTGCATTTAACCCGGGGACCATTCCCATGATTTTGTTGCTTAGGATTGGGCAGGACCCAAGATGGAGGATTTTACCTATGGTGCATGTTTTGGGTTATAAGTGATGTGATAAAGTGATGTAAATACAGTCACTAGGCTTGTGACAGCTTTGTGGCTTTATTGCAGGTGTGGAGACATGATTGTGGCAGTAAATGGCCTGTCGACTGCGGGGATGAGTCACTCTGCCTTGGTGCCCATGTTGAAGGAGCAGAGGAGCAGAGTGGCGCTTACAGTGGTGTCCTGGCCAGGCAGCCTGGTATAGGGCCTCTGGTCCCTCTGAACAAGGTGGAGACCTGGCTGTGCTGGGTCTCATTCAGGACCAAAAGCATTGAGACTGTTTTAGAGCCACAGGACAGGATGGCTAGGTGGACCTATTCCAAATTGTGCCACATTAGACTGCAGTCACACTTAGCTGTGTTTGTTGTTTGTTCCTCTTGTGGGGAGCAGGTAGTGCAACAGTTTGTGCTGTTCTCATTTCACTGGGCAGTGGAGACCCAGGGCTCTGCAGGTGGATGCACAGCAGTCACCTGGAGCTCATTGCCCAAAGCCTCATCATGAACCAGCTCCTCACTCAGCTGCACTTTTATACATGTGTGAATGTGTTGTTAATAAAACAATCCTCAAAGGACTGCTCTTCTCATTTTTCATCCCCTTGAAGTATTGTAATACAATAGACTCATGAGTCAGAGAGCAGGAAGATGAGGCTTTATTATATAGCCCAGTGACAAAACAAATATTAAGGAACAAAAATGTTGATAAATGTGCAGCTATCTTTTCTACTTTAGATTTGTTTTTGAAAACTTTGCTGCAAGCTTGTTTGTGTCTTTCCTCGATGTCTTCTGCAATTAGACAAAATTAATGAGGGAATTTAACAAGTCTCATCTTAATACATACCATTAACTTCTTTGATCGATCATGTACTATGCCATGATGCCATAGGCTTTCCTAACAAATTTTACAAGTGTCCAGTTTAATCACAGAATCAATGTTAAGAATGGAAAAACAAAAGCAAAGAGACTTGCCTTCATGGCACAGCTCTTCTCACATCCAGGAACAGCACAGGTGAAGGCCTTGAGGCCCTCGTGGAACCCCAGGACATGACTCTCCAGGTGAAAGCGCCCACTGAACTTTTTGTCACATCCGTCTTTGGGACAAAGAAACATCCTTTTCTCCCCAGAATGGACATGCCGTATGTGCAGGTTCAAAAACGATGCATTACCAAATCGCTTTTTGCACTGCACACATGGCAACTTGACTGAAAAAAAGTTTTAATTTGTTCATTCAAAGTTACTTTACCCATTTTAGATCAAATTCACCATTAGACATCTTACCTTTATGCACTTTTCTGTGCTTCAGGTACTCGGTCCATGTGTTTCCTTTGAAGAGACATGCTTCCTCTTCACAAGGATAACCTACACAAAACATGTGCCTTAGTTAGGACATCCAAATGATCCGTGGTGCACACACCACCTACCGTCATGCATTTTCTCATGATGTTTCAATTTAGCATGAGAGGGGAATTCCTTTGTGCAGCCAGAAATTTTGCAACTGTAGGATAGAGAAGAAAGTTAAAAGGTGAACTTGCATGTTTAAAGTTAGTACTTACTGAAAAGGCAGAACTTTGGTGTGCACAAAAATATGAGCAGAGAGCGGAGTCCTCTTATTAAAGACTTGGTCACAGCCCTGATGGTTACACTGCAATGTAGAGATAGTGTCACGATCTTTACCATTTAGCAGCGCAAACACAGCAATAGATTCCCTCACTTTGTATCTTTTCTCGTGGTTGTGAAATCTGGCTGTGTGGTTCTTGAGGCTGGCATTGGTGACAAAGGCCTCAGAGCAGCCCTCAACAACACACCTACAATTAAACAAAATGTTAATGCAACATAGAATACATTTGGAGGCAACAGTTGCTTACTTGTGTGGTTTCTCTCCACTGTGAGTCAATTCATGTCTAGTGAGCTGATAGCGGGTGCAGAAGCTCTTGTCACAGTTGTCGCAAGAGAAAGGTTTCTGGAAACAAGACAAAGTTACATGGTGCATAATGTGGCTTGTTGAAATACTCTTACTGCTTGAAATCTACTTACCAATCCTGTATGCTTGCAAAGGTGGGCCTGTAGCTTCCATGACTTACTAAACGTAGCATTACATTGAACAAAAGAGCAAACAAAACTTTTTGGACTCTGCAACCTCTCCCCCATCTTTAATAATAGATGTCAAATGTGTTGCTATGGTTACAATCAGCTAACCTTTGGACACGTAGGAATAACAGAAACAAAGGTGTAGGACACTTTTGGACCCACAGACAGCAGCCCACCTGTGTCCCATTTATGTAATTGGACTGCTCTATGTGAGGTCTGCCCCGGGGGTGCAACACAGTCACTTTGTTGATACTCAAACACTATAAACTTTTGACTCTTTCCTCTAGTTGAGATTGATTAATACAGGCTCTAAAAGTGTCATGAAGGCACCATGGCCGGCTGTACTATTGTACTCCTCAAGAGGCGACGGTCTGTCTCATTCATTGCAAGCAAACACAACATTTACAACTCTAATCTCACTCTTATCTCAATTGCAACTGTGTTTTCTGATAGATGTGATGAACTGTCAAAAATAAATCTCAAAAGTATAACCTACAATTTAAAACAATAATTTGGTAGTTGTAGGTAGGTAGACCATAGATCATATTCACGTAGACCTAATGTTTCACTTCTTTTAGAGTAAACTTTGCAATAAAAAACAAAACAAAACACAGAAATACATTTGAATACAATTTTGTAATACTTTTAGGAATAGCAAATGTTGGTACTTTACTTTTTTTTGAGAGATGTTAATGTTACTAATAACAGCAGTATGTTTAATGAAGTAATGCTAGAAATATGAATATGAAATAGCTAGCAAGCTATTTTGTTGCTTAGTTTCATAAATACATACATTTTATTCAATGCATTTGTATGTTAAAGTCAATTATAATAAGTTCTACTCTGGTAAAATCTGGCCTAGGTGTTAGAAGAGGCAAAATCAGGTGTGTAATGTGACAGATAAGGACAATCGAATAATACTATCTGCTTGTCTAAACACTAGTGCTCACCCCCTGCACAAATGCCATGCTCTAGTGTGAACCCTTAGCTTGACTATGGTGAATGAGGGCCTATTGCAAGCTTATTGGGCGTTGACTCTGTGCCCTCCCACGCTCCAAGTAAGACCAGGCTGCAGGGGTTATCAGCCTCCCTGTCCCCATCCGGCCCCTCCCCTGTGGCCTGTCAGGGGCTGCAGCAGTCAATACAGCTGGTCCAATATTCACATATAGAGCCAAGCCTCCCCTGTCACTGATAAGTGTGCTGTTATCAGCCTAGCTATCAGGCTCAGGTACTGGGTGCACTCTGTTTGGACTGCCCTGGGATTTCCTGGAGCCTTTGTCAAAGCTTCTGGCAGATCTTTGTCATACTGGGAAAACACAGGTCAAGAGCAGTAGGACTGAGTTACAATCATAAACAACACCACAGATCAGGCATCATCCATATAAGGAGGGTGGTGCACAAATTACAACAAAAGGAGAAAAAAAAAGTAAATTTAGCACACATCAAATTGCACTGGGATTGAATAGGTGATCAGCAAAATATTATTAATAATTAATTTAATATTTTATTTCTTGACACTCAATAGGCTATCACTTGGATTAAAAAAAAAAGATGTATTTTAAAAAAATATATTCTCATTATTTATTTGTCTGTTTGTAATGGACAAAAACAACATTTTCTACACAGGCTTAAAGGCTTCTATGAAACCGATTTCCATTCTGGAACCGTAATTGGAAACTATTTGTTGTGCACTAACTGATTCCCTTTCCCTAACCCTCTCTCCAAGTGTTTGTGTCTATGACCTGATAAGTGAAGTTTAGTGTAAATTAGTATTATGTTACTGTTATGTCCAGTGTCTTCCTTATTGTTTATTTTAATACTAATAATAATAATAATAATAATAATAATAATAATAATAATAATAATAATAATAAATACATAAATTGCTATTTTTACATGATACATACACATGAATAAAGTGAACCATTTTGAATGACTTGTCTTTGCATCATTTGCTGTTGTGGCCTGTCTGCCCATGTCCAGTTATCTGTGTGTGTGGGGGGGGGGTTAATATGTAACAGTGCGGGTCGATACAGCTGCTCTGAGCCACTGGCTAAGCTTACACACTCAATCTATGATTGTCAGAGGGCTGTGATTAAGGAGTTCATAGTGTTCTGCCTTTTATCCGCATGGCTCGTCTCTCACTCCTTCCCCATCTCCACTGCTTGCTTACTCTTCTTGTCTGTTTACTTTCTGTTTCTTCAATCAGTAACCTCTTGGTGTCGGGACACACACACCTCTGTAACTCACACAAGCATGAAAAATCTTACTGTGGACATGAATCATTTATGTAATAACATTTCTAAAAATGTTAGAGTTTAAACATTTCAGACACTGAAACATGTATTTTATTAGCTAAATTGGTCGGTTTAAACCCTGTCCATAAAGCTGTGGGAACATCAATTGACCTCAATCTTATCTCAATACTGCAAAACCCAGACCTTTTCAATCAATACCAAGGGCTTGAAGAACCAACTGGCCCATTGATTGATTGCACATTATTATTTCACTTGCTTTTCTCTTAATTTAACCAACTTCATCTGCAATTTGAAATCCTGTGTGTGCAACCTGTACATACAGTGTATGTTTTTTGACAGTAAAATAAAGCTGACTTTGAGCTAAATAAAAATATTTTGTGCCATTCCAAATATAAAGGGGGTTTAGAAAAGTTTAGTTCATATCCATCGGTTACAGAGTGATGAAAAATTAGGACTGTTGCCAACTGATAACCTAAATCAATATAATAAAAAAAGATAAATAATAAATAAATATCTTTTGAATGGTGAAAATAGTTTATTATAGCCTACAGTGAAAAAGTGTATTTTAATGTGACATTTTCTTCTGCATATTATATTATTACAATACACAATTAATCATGAATTAAACAAATCCTAAAAAAATCCACACTATGCATGTACGAATGCGTTCCATGATGCTGTCCTTAGTATGTCTCCGACACAATGGATACAATTGAGCACATGTTCCTGTCACCCTCGTCTCAGTAAACTGGCCTAATAAGTGTCAATATTGGGTAGAGTACTGAGCTGTTGCTGGGATAAGATAACCCATTAGTCACATCAGCAGTCAGGCATCCAACCCCAACTGATTACACACTCAAGTGCCCCACACTCCACTACATCTGTGCAGGAGGAAAAATCTACATGTGTAGAAAAACAACAAAATATGAATGCATAATAAACTTTGTACTACATTGTTTTCCTGTGTATATGTTTATTGAATCTTTTTTTTTTTTTTTTTTTAACCATGTCTATATATAAAAGAGGAAAGAAACAAAGATGATCATATTATTCTTTGCAAATTAATTTGATTTGGTAAATATTAGACTTGGACATATATATAGGCCGACAATTGTACCACTATGTATATACAAGTCGTGTAAATTAGCATTGGCCCTTCTATAAGGATGATTACTGGTTGTTGCCTGTAGGGCTATTTAATAAGGCAATTGCTTGTGCATACTGCCCCCTCACGGACAAGCAAAATACTACAAGATTGATTAATGAGCAAATATCTTGACCATGGATTTCTGAATGGTAAAAGATTAGCACCATTGCATAGTGATTGACAATTCAAAATTAAACTTAAGACTCTTTTGAAATGGGGGAAAAACACCAAAAATGTCACCAGGAAGCTTGAAACCCTTAATGCTATATTCTCTAAACAAGTCATTTTTTTTAATATGTAATGGAGTTTTGGCTATTGCACATCCAGGACTATCGCATTGTATAATCCAAAAACCACCAATATAGACTCTCAGTCTCAGCAAAAAAAAAAAAAAACAATTTGCAAAGAAAAAAAAAAATTAAGATTACATGAGCAGTTTTCTGTATGAGCAAAAATACAGTGTAGCACATCTCCAACAAGTCAAGTTTATGGTTAAGATAAAGATGAAAGCAATTATAGAAATAAAAACACAAAAAGGAGATTGTATCTGTACAAAGACTTTATTTGAGAACATTTATGCCATGAACTCATATGGGATGGGCTCCAACAGCTGGGGCTCATTCTTCTTGGTGCTGACAAAGTGAGCATCACGAGGAGGAGCGGGCTGAAGAGACACACGATAAAATCAATAGACCAGAAAACATACACAGTACCATATACATATAAATACAATGTCTACACATAGTATAGAGAGACCTTTTTCAAACGATACACATACCTGACGCTTCAGCTCCACCCAGGTGCCCTTCAGCTTGGCTTCCAGTTTCTTGGCCTCATTTTCCTTAACACGCTGGAGGAAACTGTCCCTGCTCTTTGAGTGCTTGATATGCTCAATGCGAACATTTATCCTCTTGGCCAGGATTCTACCCCTTTAAAAGACAGAAACATGGTTAAAGCAAAGTAAATAACATGACCAGCTGTGCAGTCGTGTTTCCTTGAAAACCACAGGTCAAACATGAGTTCGACCACAGGTTTTTGAGGAGTTATATTTTTCCCCAGAAGAATGACCACTGAAGACAGATGAACGTCCTGGTGGCAAAGTGAAACTGGGGTAAAACTTTTTTCCTCCTGAAAAGTTATTAAGCTGTGATATTTAGTATTAAAAGTGCTGCTTGATTATGGCAAAAATCAGTCTTAATATTTTGCTAATAATTACTTCTACAGTCAAACTTATCCAGTAAAAGTATAAAAATAAACAGTCAAGGACACTTGTTTTCAAAGCCTATGTAGATTACACAAGTGGTTTTGCTCCAGGATTTCCAAGACAGGACAGCACATATTTTTATACAAAGGTTTATTGTAATTAAATAGCACAATATTTTCTTAACAAAAATGGACTTTGCCACAATCTGTGCAGTCATGGAGCAAAGAGCAGCTCCTTTCAGTATAATTCAACCTGTAGTCAAAGTATCATGCTTCCTTGCTTTACCTGTACAAGGTAAATGTTATTCCACTTTAATAAGGAAAAAAAAATCCCTCATCAAGCAGAAGCTGGAGCAACGACAAGCAAATGTACAATTATTCAATTTTTACACCTTCACATCAGGCTTTGCCAGATGTGTGCAATTAAACTGGGAAAATTATGTTTCTGTCACAGACCAAATCCTAGTAAAAATTAGGATGAACCCAACTTAACCCTTACCCTGAAGCAGTTATATGCCTCAGTTTTGTGTTATACTTCCATAATGAATGATTGTTACTTACTTTACTTGCTTGTTGACAATGATGCCGACAGCATGTTGGGTTACATTGTAAACTCGCCCGGTTTTGCCATGG
This sequence comes from Paratrypauchen microcephalus, assembly GCA_036785185.1. NCBI lineage: Eukaryota > Metazoa > Chordata > Actinopteri > Gobiiformes > Gobiidae > Paratrypauchen > Paratrypauchen microcephalus. The sequence continues at coordinate 1,769,997 of JAVJIX010000012.1, read as the reverse complement.
TAGCACTTGTGAGGCATACCCTTCTGAATGGTTCCTGTGCCCTGCTCAAAAATGCATAATTGTAATCCAAAGGACAACAAAGCAAATGGATCCAAATATTCAGAACTGCTCGTACCTTAATGTCAACAATGTCACCCTTCTTGTAGATGCGCATGTACGTGGACAAGGGAATAGGGCCTAGGGAGGACACATTTGTGAGACATAGTTTATTGAGGACATTCTTCACACAGTTAAGTACTCACCATGCTTGCGGAATTGCCTGCTGAACATGTACCTGGTCCCCCTCCTTTTGCCTCTGGTGTTCGTCATGGTGCCTGATTACTGTCACAGAGCAAAATACATCAATACTAATAGAAACAAACAAGTCAGTCAGTAGTTGCAACCCGTGCAGTCATTCTCAGTTCGCGGGTGAAATACAGTGCATTTTATTTAATTATTATTCTTAAAAATCAATGGAGGAGAGTATCTGCACATTTTATGGATTATGAAATGAGAGTGCTGGGTGACTACAAATAACGAGGCTACAGAATATATCTTTATAAAATTATGAAATTTAACAGCTGGAATATCAGTGTCTAGATGTCACTGAAACACACCATCTTCAAGAACAGCTCGCCCATCAATTACTTCAAAAACTGAAGAATCCCTCAGTCATCCAGGTAGATAGAATCCATGGCAAAATGAGAAATTCAATTTGTCAACTGGACAAAGTTTATTTGGTCGAATAGGTTTTGCAGCTGATCCAAGCTGCTGCTTCAGTTCTGGCGTGATAGTTTCATAATTATTTCATTGTAGTAAGCTCCTCCCTTACTAGCACTCTAGCACCAACACTCTAGCCAGAACTGAAGCAGCAGCTTGGATGAGCTGCGAAACGTATTCGACCAAATAAACTTTCGTCCAGTTGACAAATTGAATGTCTCCTTTTGCCATACTTAAAAAAACTCAGCGGCCATGGCTGTAATGTCAAAATGCGGGATATAGGTCACATGTTGATAATCGAAAGATACAATCTAACCTTACTAAGGATCAACAAAAAGGTAAAAGGCTGTGTCAAGAATAAATGGCAAACTTATTAGGCTACGGAGCATAGGAGGCCCACATGGGCAGCCACGCTGTGAACTCGGCGCATTTCACACGGCTGTCTAAACACATAACGTATAGCTTTTTGGTGTATAAGGCTAAGGTTAAATATATAACAGTATTTTTTACATTTGCATTCAAAGATAAGGATGGGAAAAGCATGAAAAATGTATAATTAGTCATTTAACACGGAGAGAATCTTACCCCCGGTATCTACAAGATGGCGGGTACAGCGGAAAGAGAGAGCCGAGGACCCAAGACTCCGCCTTGAAAAACTGGCTGGAACAACTGCAACTGCGCCTGAACAAATACTATTCAAGATTCATTTCAGCTACAATTAATTAGTGTCAATCAGCCCAGTCTATTTCCCAGTCAATAAATCTGACACAGCATACTTATTATGGCCTCGGAATCTAGTATTTTATTCATTTACGGATATGGATAATATTCTTGATAACACGATAGCTGTGTATCACAGACTGTAATAACATATTTAGTGGATTGACAACAAATTTTACATTGCTTGGTAGATATTTGTAACAATCTTTGACTGTGTGCATATAAGACATATTTACTCTTTATGGTAATAATTCATTGGCGTATTAAATGAAGAAGAACACAATATGCGTACAAGTGTGTGGTACTTAAAATAATTTATTTGTTTTAGATGATTTGTGAAACATGCTCAAACGCCCGATCTAAATTGATGAAACTTATAAAGCGTAACAAAAACGAATCCGGAAGTGAATGTAATTTACGCTCTTGTCTCTTGAGGCCAGGCCCAGTTATAAACAGCACATCGACAACTGCCCTCCCGAAGCAGCCCACAGATTCAGCGCACCGAGGTGTAGTGGAAGATGGCGTTAGCCGAATGGAAATCCTAATGACAGTCTCAAAATTTGCCTCTTTTTGTACCATGGTGAGTCTGCTGCCCTTGGTCTCTTGCATCAGTTAGACCATAGACTCTGGGATTATGTAAAAACATGGCCTATTATTACTATTATTGTCTCGCAAAGAAATATTCTCAATGAAGTAACTACTGCTGCTGTCTATGCTAGCAAAGCAGTTTTCCGATACAACCAAAGCAAGCAGCAACCTCAGCTTCGCCAATCAGTTCAAATGCCACAGTCTGGTTATTTATGTGGTCATTATTGGTTTATTACTATCCTGTCTGCTCAGTGATGTGTTGTAACTAAGTATTTCAACCAAGTGACAGTGCACCTGCTGCTAGCTGGCTAACATTGGGCATCTGGAGCTAAAGCACAGTTGTAGTTAGCCTGCAAACAACTGGCCACATCTGGTTCATAAAAGCACCGCTGTCCTCATCAGACTGCGCATTTTGGGAGGATTGTGGCACACGGTGTAATCTAGAGCATCTTATGTCCTTTTGCATTTAGCAGATACAAGATTTTATTATTGCAGGCGATGACGACATGGTTTATCATTAGCTACGCAGTTGTGGACCCGCTCCAGGTGTATTCATTGCTGTTCACTTTGCATCAGATCCACTCCTCTATCTGTGTGTTTGACAATCATTTGACAACTTGTGATAATTTCAGAAATAATTAGTAGAAAACCAAATGCTTACAAGTAAAGAAAATGTGTTATAAATTGTGTTAATAAATTCTAGTATGACTATATGCCCTATTGCCCCATTCGGATTCAACTTATTGAACATACGTGTCTTTTATATACCATGAAACGTGTTGCCTATGATTTTGCTTGAATTGAATTGTACATTTCATGACTGTGATTATTACAGGGCGCCAATGCCTCTGCTCTGGAGAAAGAGATTGGATCTGAGCAGTTTCCGGTCAATGAGCACTACTTTGGGTTGGTCAATGTAAGTGATTCTGACTGTATTAGTATTTCACTTGCTGCTGCTCTTGACTATATTTGCACTTTCGTTTAGTTTGGAAACACCTGCTACTGCAATTCGGTATTGCAGGCTCTATACTTCTGCCGACCATTTCGGGAGAAGATCTTGGCGTACCGCAGCCAGCCTCGTCGGAAAGAGAACCTGCTCACATGTTTGGCTGACTTGTTCCATAGTATTGCCAATCAAAAGAGGAAAGTGGGTGTTATACCACCCAAGAAGTTTATTACACGTCTACGCAAGGAAAATGGTGAATATAAAAACTGCTTAATTGCACAGAATTTAATGAAATGAGACTTAATGTCATTTTTTCTGTTTTTCTCAGAACTCTTTGACAACTACATGCAGCAAGATGCCCATGAGTTCCTGAACTACCTACTAAACACCATCGCTGATTTACTCCAAGAAGAAAGGAAACAAGAGAAGACCAATGGCCGTCTTGCCAACGGCACACTGGACTCTCAGAATAATAATAGCAATGCTTCACCTGCTCCTACCTGGGTCCATGAGATCTTCCAAGGCACTCTAACCAATGAGACACGCTGCCTCACCTGTGAAACGGTATGGTTTTAGATTTTGTAAAAAATATTTAGTAAAAATAATGTTTTAAGACCCCCCCCCCCCTTCCCCACATAGATAAGCAGTAAAGATGAGGACTTTCTGGACCTTTCAGTTGATGTTGAACAGAATACCTCCATCACACACTGCCTCAGGTTTGAGCAACATTTAAATGGAGTTAATATGATTAACTGAAGTTCAGGAGCAGGACCACGCCTCAACCACCTTCTCCTCCTCACCAGCGAATCACAGTTCACCATAACCACACCTCTAATTTCCCGGAGCCATTTATAGCCACTCATCCCTTCATTCCAGTTCGTCTCGGTTATCTCGACAGCTCAACCGCGTCAGCTCGCTCGAGCTGGGTTAACAACCCGTCACATTCAAACACCAACCTGCCTCACGTCTCCTCGTTCCTTCCAGTCCGCAATTCCTTACGCCGCGACGGATTTCTATTCAGGAATCCGCAGCCGGAGGATCTTTCATCGCATATCCGCGGTGTCCAGCCCACGGCCCGCGCCGCCCAGCGAACGCTCCAGGCGCGCGCTCACGCAGCGGACCTCCACCTCTAAGGAGCACCCACCGTCAGTATCTCTGTGCTAGCGGTATATACGGGATATCCACATTGTCCTTCTCGTCGCCTCCTCCTCCTCGTATAGGCGAGCGCGCAGCCTGGCGCAGCCCGGTGTACTGTCAGAGTGAGACGGCTCTCGGTGCGCAGAGCGGCTTTGGCAACCACGGCTTTCTGCACAGCGCGGCCCGGCCTCCAGCGACCACAGCGTTCGGTACTGCCCAGCACCCGCCGTGCACCTTCAGGCTGACACATCAAGACGGGACCTTCAACAGTTTAGATCAAGAATGTAACCCCGGCGCCCTGGAACGAGACGAACGAGCTTCCGGGTTCCCATCAAGTTTCCCGCGTGCAGCTGCAGACGTCGCCACTCTCTCCTCTCCTCTCCTCCACTACAGCCTCATAGCTCCCCCTGCTGGGGGCTAAGTAGTATCACCACCAGTGGCCAGTAAACATATTCTGTCTACTGTGCAGTTTCACTTGAATTCTCTTGTATCATCTCAGCCTGCTTTCAAGCAGGCCATCTCCCCCTGTGCCTGCACCCTTCGTGTCTCATTCTTGTCCCCATCTCGCAGGCTGCACAATTTCCCATGCACATGCATCTTCTCCCCATCTCTCATTTCTCTCTTTTCAGTCATCATGAGCTAGATGGCTCTCGTGCCCTACCCACATTAGGCAGGGCCTCTAATCCATTTCCCGTCTTCTGCTCTATCCCTTCCCCCCACCCTACCCCCCCCCCTTTCCCCAACACCCAAATGTTTTATCTGTCGTTGCAGCCTACACAAGTCACCACGCCCACTCACACTATTTTCGTTCACACTCCGAAACATCGTACGAATGTTTTTTGTTCGCTTAACTCCTCTCTGCACTGGCACACTGTCATCTCGTATTCAACCTCTCCTACCGACTTGCATCCGACCATTCTAACTCATGCAACTCATGCTAGCTCACACCATTCCATCACATGCTAGCTAAGCAGTCTCTACATCGTTTCTCTGCTATTCCAATATTCAGCACCCATCGACTCATGTCACTCACTCAATTTCAGCTCGTGCTGCTCACGCAAATTTGACGTATGCTAGCTGTCTTTACACCCGCTCGCCATCAATTCATATTCCGGCCCTTGCTGTTTCACACTATTATAGCTCGGGCAGCTCACGTCATCCATTACAAGCGAGCTTAAGCCATCATAACCATGTGTCACACTATTCAGCTCCTCCCAGTTCCGCCCTCACCTGAGCTACACCATCTCGGCTCACCACCTCTTTCCCGATCCTACCATCGACGTCAGCTCATGACTTCACCATTCTATCCTATATGCATCCTCAGCGATGCTCTCGCCATCTAATCCTCATCTTCTCCTGCTAATGCTACATCATTGCATTCTTTCATCATTCTCAGCTCTCATGTCGCGACTACTATTACGGTCTCCAAATTGGACCGCTCTCATCTGTCCAGCATTCAACCCGTACCTGCCCTGTGAACATCCCCAATATGCACCTCCACCCTCAGGTCCTTAGCTTTTCCACAGGTTCCAAGCCGACTGACGACTGGCCGATTGTCACAACGTTTCACCGGCTCTCATGACAGCATGATGACCGCCAGCTCACCCAGCTCTCACGACCGCATGACTGCTCGACAGCTCGCCTGGCTCCCACGACGGCTCGACAACTTACCTGGCTCTCACGACGGCTCGACAACTCGCCTGGCTCTCACAACGGCTCGACAACTCGCCTGGCTCTCACGACGGCTCGACAACTCGCCTGGCTCTCATGACGGCACGACAGCTCTCCTGGCTCTCACGACGGCTCGCTTGGCTCTCACGATGGCTCTCACGATGGCTCGCCTGGCTCTCTTGACGGCTCTCTTGACGGCTCTCACGATGGCTCACGACTGCTCGCTTGGCCTCATGACAAGCTCTCACAACGGCTCACTCGGCTCTCACGTCAAGTCTTCCGACCCACAACGGGTCTTCTCCTCCACCTCTGTCCTGACCCACAACAGGTCTTCAGGTGTGTGTTCTGTGTGGAGTTTGCGTGCATGGTCTGGGTCCGATCCCCGGGTCGCCTGGGCCTTTCTGTGTGGAGTTTGCATGTTCTCCCCGTGTCTGGGTGGGTTTCCTCCGGGCACTCCGGTTTCCCCCATCAACCCAAAACATGCACCATGGGTAAATCCTCCAGCTTAGGTCCTGACCAAGCCGAAGCAAGAAGATCATGGAAATGGTCCCTGGGCGCAGTAATGTGCTGCCCACTGCTCCTAATAACAGGATGGGTTAAATGCAGAACTGGAATTTCCCCACTGTGGGACTAATAAAGGCATAGCTTCCTTTCCTCCCAGCAGATCTTCCTCCCGTCAGGTCTCCCTCCCTCCCAACCCACAACGGGTCTTTCTCTGCCTCTCTCCTGACCCACGATGGGTCTCCCTCTCTCCTGACCCATGACGGGTCTCCCTTCCTCCCAACCCACGACGGGTCTTTCTCTGCCTCTCTCCTGACCCACGACAGGTCTCTTCTCTCCACCTCTCTCCCTGACCCACAACAGGTCTTCCTCCCGTCAGGTCGACGGCATGACAATACGCCTGGGTCTCACGACGGCTCACCCGGCTCTCACAACCGCATGACAGCTCGCCTTGCTCTCACGACGGCTCGCCCAGCTCTCACGTCGGGTCTCCCGACCCACAACGGGTCTCTCTCTCGACCCACGATGGGTCTCTCGACCCACGACGGGTCTTTCTCCGCCTCTCTCTCTCTCATGGCCCACGACGGGTCTCCCTCCCTCCCAACCCATGACGGGTCTCCTCTCTCCTGACCCACAACGGGTCTCACTCCTTTCCGACCCACAACGGGTCTTTCTCTGCCTCGCTCTCCTGACCCATGACGGGTCTCCCGACCCATGACGGGTCTCCCGACCCACGACGGGTCTTTCTCTGCCTCTCTCTCGACTCACGATAGGAGATCTTCCTCCCGTCAGGTCTCACTCCCGACAGGTCCCCCCCCTCCCCCCCCCCCTCATCCCCCCCACCCTCATCCCTCCGACCCTCATCCCCCCACCCTCATCACTCCGACCCCCCCATCCCTCCGACCCTCATTCCTCACCTATCCAACCCTCAACATTCGAGCGTGGCTTTCTTCACCTACAGGTTCCTATGCTTGCCATCCGAACCCATGCTGAAGGACGCACATCAGCATTATCATGGTCACGTCCGTCAACCATCTGCGCTGGCGCGAGTGACCCCACTCCAGCAAAGGTCCAACTCCTCAGTCAGGGGAGAAGACCCTCCACGTCACGGTTTCTCTACATCACTCCTGACTCATTCGCCATACGGCACCTTCACGACGCAGCTCCAGTTTCTCCAGTGTTCAATCCGAATCTTCGGCAGTAGTCGGATTCTGCATTGCTTCCAGAGCCCTCGAATCGCACAATTAGCCTTCAGCTTCATCGGAACTTCGTCCTACTTTTCCACCATTTTTTGGGGGGTCTGATTAATCCAGGCATTCCCATTCATTCTAACAATAATAAATCAGTCAACACCACCTTCATCAGCTTCCCCTCTGCTCATCTGACGTCACCATCATCTGCAATTTCAGCACCCTCTCACGCCACTCCAGGAATGTCTGCGTCTCCACCGTCCAGGCTTGCCATCCATCCATCCATCCATCCATCTTCTGCTTTTCCATTTCCGGGTCACGGGGACAGCAAATCTGCTGCCCAGAACACTATGCACCGGCCCCCATGAATCCTCCCGCGGGAGTAGGTCCAGGCTTACCTCTCAGGGATAAATCTCATATACAAGCTGATTTCTGGTGAAGACTGCCAGTCTCATCTTCATGTTTCCGTGCCTGATTAAAGGACTGCAAAAACTGAACCTCGCCTTCCTCCGAAACGCCTACCACTTATTTCGGACCTTCTCTACCGTTGCACTCTCACTCTGCGCTCCGGCAACCTCTCGCCTTTCACGGACCTCTTCTGGCATAACACCCCATCCATTCTCCATTCATTTATTTCGCATTGGCGCCACTATGTCCACGGCCAGGGCAGATGTACCCGACCGGAAAAAAAAAAAAATTCGAACCCTTGGTTGTCGGGTCTCCAGCACCTACCTCGTGTACGATCGTCACGACCTCAACGATCTCCTCCAGACCCATTCCACTTTATGCTCTTTCAAAAACTTTTGGGGGTCCCGTTCCGCTGGGCCAATCGAAGATTGAGACGGAGCCCCCACCCACTGTCTCAACCCAGCCATCACCACCTATTCACCGAGACATCCATTATCATTCAATAATAAACATCTTCACTGCATTATGTTGATGGCGTGGTCCTAGCTAGTGAAATGGAGTTAATATGATTAACTGAAGTTCAGGAGCAGGACCACGCCTCAACCACCTTCTCCTCCTCACCAGCGAATCACAGTTCACCATAACCACACCTCTAATTTCCCGGAGCCATTTATAGCCACTCATCCCTTCATTCCAGTTCGTCTCGGTTATCTCGACCCCTCCCTCCCACACCTATCTCGTTTGTCTTTCAGCCACAAGACATCTCCTAAAGGGGGGGGGTCCCGTTCCGCTGGGCCAATCGAAGATTGAGACGGAGCCCCCACCCACTGTCTCAACCCAGCCATCACCACCTATTCACCGAGACATCCATTATCATTCAATAATAAACATCTTCACTGCATTATGTTGATGGCGTGGTCCTAGCTAGTGAATATAATGTTTGTGTAATAGGCAATAGAGGTTCACACTGTTTCCTTTGACATATTCCAGAGGTTTTAGTAACACAGAGACACTGTGCAGCGAGTACAAATACTACTGTGAAGAATGTAGGAGCAAGCAGGAGGCACACAAGAGGTCAGTATTCGTCTGTGCTTTTAACTAATCTATCTAGCCCTTTCACCATTGGACAGCCGATCTTGCCTGAGATTCCCAGCACTACTGACTTTGTTTGATATAATTTACAGTATGGCTTTATAGAAAACAATTTATTTAAGATTTATTGCACAAATATTCAAATATGGCATGAAATAACACTTTCTTACTCTTGAATGCTTTGTTCCAAAACGGTAGTAGCCAAAGGTTATGCTTGGAAAAAACATAGTCCCTTGTTTTACTGCACAGCTGCAGCCTATTCTGCCTCTGTTGTGTTCTGCCTTGTTATGGCAAATGGAAAATGTACATTAGGCCTATATTATACAAACATTCTGTCAAATATGAATTGTAATTACAGAATGCGAGTAAAGAAGTTGCCCATGATCCTGGCACTGCATCTGAAGCGCTTTAAATACATGGAGCAGCTACAACGATACACAAAACTGTCCTATCGCGTAGTCTTCCCTTTGGAGCTGCGTCTCTTCAACACTTCTGGAGATGCCACCAATCCTGAGCGGCTCTATGACCTGGTGGCTGTAGTGGTCCACTGTGGAAGGTGAGTTTATAGTGGATATTTTTTAGTCTTATAGATTGGAAGTTTGCCTACATCTGGCCAGGTTTGTTGTTTAAAACAGAATTAAGGGGAATTCTGTGAAACAAGATTAAGCTAAACCTTATTTTTTCGATAGATGTTTCAGACAAATGTAAAAAAAAATTTAAAAAAATTGTTTGTTATTGTTTTTGAATGTATTAAATTTAATTTATTAAAGCTGAAGGGATTTGCATATTACAGTAGTTGTATGTCTTTGCAGTGGTCCAAATCGGGGTCACTACATTGCAATTGTAAAAAGTCATGACTTCTGGTTGCTATTTGATGATGACATTGTGGAGGTAAGAAAATATTCTTCTCTACATGATTCACTCAAAATTAGTTTTTGTTTTCATTTGTATTCTCATCTGTTCTTTCTGTAGAAAATTGATGCACAGGCAATAGAAGAATTCTATGGCTTAACGTCTGAAATCTCCAAGAACTCAGAGTCTGGATACATCCTGTTCTACCAGTCCAGAGATTAAATGTTGAGTGTTTTACAGTAAGCGAGGTCCCTCCTCTTTGTGTAGAGCAAAGGACCCTGCACCACTGCAGGTACTGTTCCTAAAGCTGTATTTTAACATGTGCTTTAGGCCCTCGGCGCTGCCTCTCAGCTGCGGAAGTGTCCCCCTGAACAGCTGTCCCTTCTGGTTCAGTCTTCATCCTGTGTTTCTGGACGCTCTCTGCAGCAGGGACAAAGACACTGTTGAATGAAAACTGTGTCAAGATTGTTCTTTGTTTAAATGGACATTGAAGAGGGTTGTACAGATGTAAGTTGGTCATATGAGCGACGTACTAATTTTTGCCTTGGGAGTTGGATGAATGGCTATTTAATAATTCATATGATGTAATATTGGCCTGGTGTTTTCACCCCACACTGTTATACTGCACTGGCTTTTACTCGGACTGGATCAGGTTTATGATCATGGATGTATAAAGGTGGGAAGGGATAGTGTCTCCTCTCTGGAGTACACCACAGGGGTTGTGTCTTTCTACCGTGTACAGAATGGTATTTGTATAAATATTACAAGAAGATATTATTCTCATTGGAAAATGTTAGACATTAAGAAGATGTATTAACACTATGGTGCACTTTTGATACCGTTTTGTAGGTGTTGGCAAATTAAATGTGAGGGTTTGCTTGAAACGGCCTGTTGTTAAGCGATCATTTTCTGTTTTAAAGAAAAAGAAATAAAACTATAAACATTTATTTTGGGTGTGCTCCTTTCTATGTTATCCAGGTTCCAACTGATGACTCATAGGCGCTCACTGGTGCCCCCTAGAGGTGATAGCTGGAGAAGGCACTTTTCCGCTATAACGAAAAGTATGTAATTGGTGAAGGAATCTATTTAAATGCATTTACACCCCAAATCTAAGGTGCTTGGAGAAATCGCACATGACCGACATAATGCACACATGATGCGTACGTCAGTGGACGTGTTGGGAGCAGCACCGCACTCAAAAAGGCAGGAGATGGAGAGATGGAGGCAGGGTGGAGGGGGCTGACACACATCAGGCTACTGTTAATAGCACAGACAGGACCAGAATAGCATGGCGTCGCAGGAGGAGAGTACTCACTGCATCCAGCATCTTGGAATCTGAAATTTGACCCCAGTTGGAGAAATCGTCAATAAGCCAATATTAGACTAACTTGAAAGGGAAGGAGCTGGTTTAGTGCATTTTTAAGCAACTTCTTGAACACCATACATATATTATAAAAAATAAAAAACGTGTCCTTGACACAGTAGGACTAGACGTTTTTTTTTTTTTTATAACAGTCAACCGGTCTGGCCCCTTCATTTGGGACTTCATATCGACCCGCTCTCCTCTGCCTTCTTACCCCCTCCTCTCAGCGCCTGCTCTGAGCTGTGCACAGCCGCAATCCACAGCGCATAGTGATGCTCCGCTAAAGGCACTGCCTTTTCCGTCGTCCTGGCTGCGAGGCTGAGGCTTCCGCTCAGCATCCCCATCCTCTCCGGGCTGTGCCTCTGTACACTGGCGCAGCGCTACCAGCATCCTCACCATGGAGAGACCAAGCAGCCATTCTTCCATCTAAACCGAAGGCCAGCCTCGCTGTCAAGGTAAGTTTAGAGCTGATCCTCTTTCGCGTCAACTGTTTTACTGAGCACACCAAGCACAAGCAGCTTTCGTCGGTGTGAAGCGATTGCAGTTTTATGCAGCTGCTTTAAGTATTTATACGGGGGTGGACGTAGAAGAACCCTGGTCTTTTGCAGTAGCAGTCAATATTAACAGAACGGCAGTTGGTCTATGACAGCACGAGAATTATGACCGGCATCTGGCCCACCAGAATGTGCTTCAGGTGGCTTAGTCATTTTCTTTAGCCTTTTCAAAAAGTGAATAATAAATATGTCTAACATGACTGCACCTTGATGAGGACTGTTTTTTATGAAGACTTATTTTATCAAAGAGGCCATATACAGCCCATTAGACATAACCTTGATTGTTAATGTTTTGTGTAACACAAAGATGTCTTCCAGTGGCGCTTAGCACATGGATGCATAGCGGACGCACAGCAGCAGCCCCCTGCTGATTTCTATATTAGGCCTACACATGTGCCAGATAGTCTACATGCATGAATATTTAAGTCTACTGGAATGCAAAAGCTTCATAAGTTCGTAAGTACTCAGTTACAGAGACTATACTATGCTTTTTTTTTTCAGTGGGGGAGCACAATGAGTGAAGAGTCACCAGTCTCCCCCAGTTGGCTGGGCCAGGACCCAACCACATGGGCCAGTGGAGGTGGGGGCCCACTGGACAACAGCACAGATCTGGGCATATTCCCTCAGGAGGACATCTACCCCCCCAGCCAGCTGCCTCTGCTGGTCAACCCCTGGGACATTGTGCTGTGCTCCTCTGGGACCCTGATTGCCTGTGAGAATGCATTGGTAGTACTGGTCATTTGGCAAAATCCAGCACTGCGGGCCCCCATGTTCCTGCTTATTGGCAGCCTGGCACTGGCTGACCTTTTGGCTGGCCTGGGACTAGTGCTTCACTTTACATGTGCCTACTTGCTCCGCTCTGACTCAGCCCAGCTACTCACCGTGGGGCTGGTGGTGGCCTCCTTCTCAGCATCTGTTTTCAGCCTGTTGGCCATTACTATTGACCGCTACCTGTCCCTGTACTATGCCCTGACCTATAATTCTGAGCGGACTGCCGCGTTTACCTACACCATGCTGGTGCTGCTGTGGGGCCTGTCCCTGTGTCTGGGGCTGCTGCCGGTCACAGGGGTCAACTGTCTGGCAGAGGAGGCCTCCTGCAGCGTGGTGCGCCCACTCACCAAGAACAACATTGCTGTGCTGTCTGTGTCTTTTCTGCTGCTGTTTGGCCTTATGCTCCAGCTCTATGTCCAGATTTGTAAAATAGTGATGCGCCACGCTCACCAGATTGCTCTCCAACATCACTTCCTAGCTGCCACGCCTCACTACGTTACCACACGCAAGGGTGTGTCCACATTAGCCATCATCCTGGGGACCTTTGCTGCTTGTTGGATGCCATTCACTGTCTACTCTCTGATTGCGGACTACACCTACCCTCCTCTTTACACTTATGCGACACTGGTGCCTGCCACATACAACTCTGTCGTCAACCCCGTCATCTATGCTTTCAGAAACCAGGAGATCCAGAAGGCCCTGTGGCTGGTGTGCTGCGGATGTGTGCCCAGCAGCGTTGCCCACAGAGCAAGGACCCCTAGTGACGTATGAGCCCAGAGCAGAGTGTTTGAGTGAGGCACCAGCTGTGCTTCTCACTGGCCCTACAGTGTCTCAGAGCTGCAGCAGCACACTTGGGAGAGCATCATGTGGCCAGGGCTGTAGCAGCACTTCTGACTAGAGGGATGCTACTGGTTGATGCAGTTTTGTTAATTATCACCCGCCCTACCGCAAGGATGGTATTGTGTTCTTTGTTTCACACACCGTAGGGCATGGTGTATCACTGTCTTCCCCAGTGACAGTGGCCTTCTCTGAGGCTGCTCCCTTTCGGGCAATCTGTGCCACGCCCTTTTCCCTCGATTCTGCAGAGAACCAGCGCGTCACATGCTACAGGCAGCAGATGTACATAAAGCGTGCATATTTAACAACACGAAGGCCTGGGGTTGACACGTGTTGTATTTTCAGATGGGGGGCGGGGGTTGGGGTTATTTTGTAATGCAGTATGTGCGTAAAGGCTGTCTAGATATTAAATCCGTGCGTTGGGCACAGTGAGAAACTAGAGCTCGTCCACGATGGCTGAGATTTCCACGGTAAAAAGCCCGTTTGGAGCAGCATCCAGTCGCTCTGCTGCTGCACTCTGAACGTGCATCGAAAGCTAAACAGCCGCGGAGAGCTAAAAATAGACTCGGCGCGCTCTGATCCGCGCCCTGCGTCCTCCACAGACGCCGAGAAAGAAATTAAGACGCTCTTTCTCCTCGGCTCTTCCTGCACATCTTTAACCGATATTTTTCTATGGCGTCTACGTCTTTCTGTTCATTGAATGCCTGAGAGGCTACTGTCTGTGTCAAAACAAGGTCCAATGGTCACCGCTGATTCCAAATAGCTATTAAGCCTAATAACGTTATATAAATCAGCCAATCTAAAGTGCACGCTAGATTCCAGTGATTTGCATACAAGCACATAACCCTTTTCTTCATATTCACTGCTATACTCCATGCGTTGTCATCTTAACGGTATAATGACCTAAATAATTTTACTGAGCTACAGAACTGCAGCCTACTTAGGCCGTGTACCTCACATGAATTTCATTGAAAGAGCTAAATCACTCAAGTGACATTAATGCATTGTAGTTCAGAGATGTGCTCTACCAGATCAGCAATAACAACCCTGTGAGTGATACTAGTTAGTGAAGCAATACACAGACAGCAATAACATCTCTGTCCCACCAAGACCTATTCCTGCTGAGGTGGGCAAGGCAGAAATGTTGGGCAAAAAGTGAGATTAAGACCTGAGGTCAGATTATGCTATTACACCACTGCCTCATTTCGGTCCACCAGATGTCCTCTAAATTGTGCAGCTTTGGTCAGACTGAGCTGTTAAAGCATTGGCTCCTTTGTGTCTGCATTGACTAGTTGTTAGTGTGGTAGCATCTGAACTGCCCACTCCAAGATATTAAACTTGAGACAGTGTTAGTATGAGTTGCATGTCCATTGGATGTGTGCATGTGTGTGTGAGATTGTGACCCAGCAGCTCAGCAGACTGTGATCCATCCCTTGTGTCGTCAGGGGTTATAAATCGCTGTATTAAGGGTTGCCCTGTGTTGACCCCTAACTTTGCGAATGCTGCCAGTCTTCCTATGTTGTTTTGTTATGGCGTTTGCCTCAAAGCATGTAGACCTTTTCACAAATTGTATTTATGAGTAGGACGCAAATGTTCCAGCACTTCAAGCCAAAGTGAAAGGACTCTAAATTAACAGGATCATAGTCCTACTGTGTTTTATGTATATGTATGTTTATATTCTCTTGTATTTAAAATCATTCTGGGTTAGTTACCCATTAAGTGACCTCTGAACAATTATATGAGCTAAAATTGGCCACTTCCGAAGACATAAGTTATGCTCCTTCTTCATTTCCTTGCTTAATATGCGTTTTTTAAAACAGGCGATGCAAGGAAATCAAAAGAGCAGCATTTCCCAGCTTTGGACTGTAGCCGCTATATGTGAACTTGGGCACAGTGTCAGATTGTAGTTTTCTGTGAGCACCAACAGCTCAGGCTGGCACACCACAAAACACCACAAACTTGTATTCCTTTGGAGAAAAGTCTATTTTGTTATATTTATTGAAAATTTCTATTTTTTCCACTTAAGTCTGGCTTGAGTACTTTCAAATTCTGATGTTGTATGGCGCTGTAAAGCCTTTTTATGAATGTAGTATTAATCAAAATGTTTTTTAAATGAACCCCACCCCATCACAATTAATTTATCTATGTAAATAAGGCATGCCTAAGAGGAAGGATCACCATGCATGGTGCTACCTGCAAGACTGCAGTTGGTTTGTACCACTTAGAGAATGAAGTACCGTCAAGGCAGTGGCAATGTAACATTTGTTCTAGTGAAGTTCACTTTTCTTGCTTCAGGTTACATGTCAGTGTTGGGTAGCCAGACCTGAGGTTGGTGACAAAACATGGTCTCAGGTGAGTGAATGTTTATGTCACATCATGTAGAATTTGTAAAGAGAAAGGTGAGAAAAGGGCTTTGATCCACCTACAATATAGTGAGACTGTGAAACTGGATGTAGTCAGTGCACACTTGTTTGTCCACAGAATGGTTTAACCGACACTTGCTACTTCTGTAATATTTGGTGGGTCATAGGGGTGGTTGGTCCATGTTGATAAATCAGTAGTCAGAGAAAAATGGTAACTCTGAATCTAGAGCTAAATATCAAACACTCAAGGGCCTGTGAATGTGTGTGTTTTCATTTGAGGGTTCAGACCAGAACACCACAGTAACAGCATCTTGTGTATATGTATGCGTAGTTTTCAATGTGAAATGCACTTTATTTTTTTGGATGAAAATGGCACAAATTAAATATCTGCAAAATGAAACTTATGATAATCAACATGCACTAACTGAGATATTGTACAGTTTGTGTGACTGTGTTGTCTATTTTTCCAAAGTGTTAGTTGTACTTTTTATTGCTTACATTGATTAGTTCACTCTATTAAGAGATCTTGTTAATTTTGTATTAAAATGTGCTGTGCATAAAAATCATGCCTTGTCCTCATTCTTTCTCACCCGGCTGTTTCCCTAGCAACTTCCTCCTTAGCTGTTCTGTTTCTGTGGAAACTGAGCCAGGTATGTGTCTCTATGACGACAGTGGAACAGTAAAGACATGTGACAATGCTTCATTCATCATTTTATTTTTTTCTCTATACAGCCACCAGCTGCTTTTATAGTGATCAGCAATAAGTTTAAATATCTCCTTGATTTCATCAACATTTTATTCAGAACACTCTGCTAGCACTTTGTTGCTTCCAGTTACTTTCATGTAGGCTACATGTTAAAAACCTATCTCCTGATCTATGGCTTAAACACCTGTTTCAGTAAAAAAAAAAAAAAAAAACACACGCACACACACAATAAAAATACAATTAAACTGGTTAGCTCAAGAGGAAAAATTCCAGCATCTCTGAATATATGAGATAAGCTTCTTTTACAGGGTGTCTATAGTGATTCAACAGGTAGAGAACTGGGATGCATTCACATTGCTCAGTTGCAGAGATTTGTCAGGATTATAATTTTTTAATATTTGATTTAGTATGATTTCCAGTTCTTATTACATGGTTAGCTTATATTAAAGTACAGTATAAAATTGTGTTTTTTCAGTACAACGTGTCAGTAACTGATTGTGATTCAGTGGGCATTGCTTCAACATGTGTCTTCAATTATGTGTATACATTGAGTGGTTAAACTATCAGTTTGTATTGTGTTTAGTGTTAATCAGACCAGTCATTCTCCTCTAACTCCGAGTCATCCTCTGAGTCAGAATATTCCACAGCAATGCGTCGTGATAGGATTGTGGCCACATCGTTTCCAACTGGTTCCCTCTTCGCCTGCTGCTCCTGCTGCTCTTGCACCTTCTTCAGTTGGATACCTAAAACAATTGCATGACTTATGACCAATTGTTGTTTGTGATACATATACAGTACACAATTTACACAAATGTATAAATATCCATTTTGTCATGTGTAACTACGACACTTACCCATGCGTATGGCAGCCAGTAGGTCGCTCCGGGCATCACTGACCACTGCGCTCTCAGCAGGTGCAGATGAGGACATTTTGCGTGTCATGGAGTGGGGGGCACCAGCGGGGGTGGGAGGAGGAGGTGGGCCAGGGGGAGGTGGGGCAGCCTGTGCTCCAGACAAAGGGGGTGGAGGTGGAGCATAGCTCCCAGCAGCACCCATTGGTCCTGGAGACATGGGACCTCCAGGAGGAGAGGCGAAGGCAGTTTGAGCTGAAGGAATAAGTGGGGCGGGAGGAGGAGGAGGAGGGGTGTTGGCATAGCCATCCATACTGATGAAAGACAAAAGACAAAGTTAGGAACGCTATGACATGATAAAAGGAGAAATTCAATTTGTCAACTGGACAAAGTTTGTTTGGTCGAAAACGTTTCGCCGCTCATCCGAGAGGCTTCATCAGTTCTGGTTAGAGTGCTGGTAAGACACTGCTTATATCTCGCTGCAGGGAGGAGCTAACTATACTGCAGTTTTTCCTAAACTATCTCGCCTATTTGTTTCTGTCTTTTGTTTCTCTGGCGTTTAGTTTCTCTAACGGCACGGTGGCTGAGTGGGTAGCGCTCATGCTTCACAGCAAGAAGGTTCCGGGTTTGATCCCCGGGTCGCCTGGGCCTTTCTGTGTGGAGTTTGCATGTTCTTCCCGTGTCTGGGTGGGTTTCCTCCGGGCACTCCGGTTTCCCCCACCAACCCAAAACATGCACCATAGGTAAATCCTCCAGCTTAGGTCCTGACCAAGCTGAAGCAAGAAGATCATGGAGATGGTCCCAGTGTGCTACCCACTGCTCCTAATAACAGGATGGGTTAAATGCAGAAATGGAATTTCCCCACTGTGGGACTAATAAAGGCATAGCTTTCTTTCTTTTAGCATACCTATTCATCCCTACACGACTGTTTTTCACACCTCTGGCCTCTGGAAAAATATGACAGTTTACAATATGCTAAATATGCTATGACAAGCCACTAGATGGCAGCATTAGCTCATAATTGGCATTCTGTAGTAGACTTAGACAAACTTTATTGATCCACAAGGGATCCACAGTAGCTTACTCATCACAACATAATATAACAAAAAGTAAAGTGGTCATAATAAATTCTAAATAAGTAGCAAAAAAGATAGCAAGAGACAGGTGTCAAATAAGACAATAAGCCAATAAATGTATATGTACAAGTCAAAATAAAATATAAAAATAAGTTAAAAATATAAAATCACAGCTATATACAAGAGACAAGAAAGGCAGTGCAATGAACCTTATGAGGACATAAGGTTATCCATTACATAAGACTGAGTTATTGTACAGTTGTAGGGAGTATTATCTGTTACATAAAGGTGAGTTGTTGTACAGTTGTAGGGAGTATGGTATGAATGTAGTCCTGTATCTCTCACTGTTTGAGCGGAGCTGTAGGAGGCTGTTGGAGAATGAGCTCCTCTGTCCCTCTATAGTCTAGTGCAGTGGGTGAGCAGGAGTGTCCATGATGAAGAGCAGTTTGTCCAGTGTCCTCCTCTCCCTCACTGTGACAAATGTCTCCAGCTCACCCTTTTACCACTGCTGCTCCCCCAACAGACTACAGCAAAGTACAGGCCACCGGTTACTACAGACTGGTAGAAGATCTCCAGTAACTTGCTGCACACATTGAAAGACCTGAGCTTTCTCAGGAAGTAGAGTCTACTCATGCCCTTCTTGTACACAGCATTACAGTTGTTCCTCCAGTCCAGTCTTTTGTTCACATGGACGCCCAGGTACTTGTACCAGTGCACTATTTCCATGTCATGGCCCTGGATGGTAATGGGCTCCACTGGTGTCCTCTTCCTCCTGAAGTCAGACATCAGTTCCTTGGTCTTGTCAACCCTAACCCTTGTCAGGAGCAGATGGTTTGCCTGGGACCACTCTACAAAATTTGCAATAAGTGTCCTGTACTAGTGCCTGTCCATCCCTGATACACCCTACCATCGCAGAGTCAGAGAACATCTGCAGATGGCAGGACCTGGAGCTGTACTGCAAATCAGAGATGTACAGAGTGATCAGGAACGGATACAGGAATCCTGGGGGGATTCCTACATTGGGGGATTCCTACATTACTGACCACAGTGTCAGACACGGTGGTCCGCGGTTGCACGTACTGAGGCCTGCCTGACAGGTAGTTAGTAATCCAGGAGACAATGGAGGAGCTGACACCTGTCCTGAGCATCTTCTCACTCACCAGAAAGGGCTGGATTGTGTTAAAGGCACTGGAAAAATGGAAGAACAATATCCTCACAGATGCCTTAACACTATCCAGGTGAGAGTGAGTCCGCTGCAGAAGATAGATTAAAGCATCATCCACACTAATGTGGGCCTGATATGCAAATTGTGGAGGATCCATGGATGGTGCCACAAGGGGTCTGAGCTGAGCCAGAACAAGTCTCTCAAACACTTTCATGACATGAGATGGTCTGAAGTCACTAAGTCCAGATGGTATAGGCTTCTTGGGCACTGGCACAATTCAAGAGGTCTTCCATAGCACTGGTATCCTTTCAAGCTTCAGACTTAGTGTGAAGAGAAAGTTCAGGATGCCCCAGGATTGTTTTGGTGAACTTTCTCCAACTGCCTTCTCACCTGCGCAGGTGACACTGAGCTGGGTTCCTCCGTGGGGTGGGAGTAGGTGTGGAAGCAGAGGTGATGGGCTGATGAATGGTCATCTGAGTAGTCTGTGGTGAGGTGTGGGTTGGGCGTGTGGGAGGTGTAGAGATGGGGGTGCCAGGGGATGAGAAACAATTAAAATGCAAATTCAATAGGTTTGATCTGTGTGGGCTATTGTTTTGCTGCTTAGATTTGGAAAGACCTGTGATGGCCTTCATTCCCCACACATCTCTGGAGTTATTCTGTTGGAGTTTAACCATCAATTTCCTTCCACAGGCCTCCTGGCAATGCCTTAGCTGGACCTTCAGTTGCCGTTGCACCCTCTTCACCTTGTCTCCAGAGTTGAAGGCCCACTTCTTCTTATTAAGTAGATCCTTCAGCTGGCTGGTGATCCAGGGCTTGGTGTTGGGGTAACAGCAGACAGTGAGTGTGGGGACAGCTTTATAAGTTTATATAATCTATTATACAGTCCATCATGCTGTCGATGTTGTGCCCATGCAGCAGACAGAGCACATTCCAGTCTGTGGTTTCAAAGCAGTCCTGAAGGGCATTGCTGGCTTCCTGACTCCACTTCCTTACAGTCCTAGTGGTGACAGGCTGCCTCTTTACTGCAGGTACAGGACAAGATTGTGGTCTGATCATCCCATGGGGGCAGCCTTAGAATTGGCATACAGCAAGTCCAGACTTCAATTGTCCAGAGTTTTGCAATCCACATACTGATGAAATGTGGGTAAAACTGTCCAAGGAAAAATGGTTGAAGTCACCAGAAATCAATAGTAGAGCCTCCGGATGTTTTGACTGAAGCCCAGCAACCACAGTGTGTATCCTGTCAAATGCAGTCTCTTCATCCGCTGAAGGAGGGATGTATACTCCAATAAACAGGACAGAACTAAATTCCCTTGGTAAATAATAATATGTGCGTATTCACAAAACCATACGTTCAATGTCTGGCAAACAGATATACTCCTTCACAGTAATATGGTCAGGATTACACCAGTGTCTCTGTCCGCACGCACAATCTTATAGTCTGGTACAGATGCACTGTTGTCTGGGAAGTTTGTATGAAGCCAGGTCTCCATGAAGCACATGATACTGCTGAGAGCGTACTCCCTCTGGGTCCAAACAAGCGCACATAGTTTGTGCATCTTATTTCCCAGTGACCTTATGTTCCCCATCAGTAAAGGAGTTGTAAAGGATTTGTTAGCTGCATTATCCTTGTGTTAGGTCAGAGGACTGATTGAATTGGTGGCATCAGCACACAGAGTAACCAGGTGTTCTCTAGATTCTTCCAAGTGATAAATTAACCTTGCACAGCTGGATGGATGGAAGATGGATTCTCATATTTGTGAGTTCACAAACTTAGGAGAATTCATCTTGGCCCCGGCTGGTGTGATAGGGCCTGTCAGGTGATGGGCGCACCAATCACAGCACAGCACTGAGGTTTGTGTGGACGCCAAACATGGTGACGCCGACAGACATACTTACAGCCTAATCAATATGGACTATTTTGTTACTGAAAAATGTGCAGAAGGTAAGCTCTTTGTTTTTCTCTCAACTGGATGTAACAAAAGTTTGATTTTTCAGCTTATTCAGCTGTTGTGATGCTTCAGATGCAATCATATTTAAATAGTTGTCAATAGTTGTCACATTGTTGCGTTTTTAACATAAACCATTCCAGATTGATAATGTGTAAAACTCAATTCACAGTGACACACATATCAATCTGGCAATGTGGTTGTGTGGTGTATTATACCTGTAGTCTACTGGTGGGAGTGACATGGAGCCTCCATTCATAGCTTCAGTTGGTGGAGGGGGCAGCGGTACCTGGTGGTGGATGCGCCCCAGTGTCCCGCTCTGATAGGCCATGGCCCGACCTCTGCCCTCCAGCTCCGCCCCTTTAGGAATGTGCCCTGCTGCCATCTGAGCGGCGAGGACACTGGGAGGTGGGCCGGAGTAAGTATGGGCGTGCCCAGCGTGATTCATGGCATTAGGATAGTGATGCTGCTCAAGACCATGAGCCCTGAATGACAAAATACATGGAGTTTATGGGATGGCCAACATGGATAAACGTGAAGGCACAACTGCAGTGGAAATACCTGTTTTCTGGAGACATGGAGCCTTCAGAGGAGGTGGCTCTGTCTCTATGTATTGTGTGTCGATGATCGGGTCTCAACTCTTTATCCAAAGCCATCATATTCCACTCCTGACGGCGGTTTCTTGCTTTGCGGACCTTCTTGACCTCTCTCTGTAATGTGCCATCCACACAACGTCTCTGCTCCTTTGGAGAGAAACATGTTATGATTAATAAAACCCTATTAGCAGGTGTTTTGTGAGGATTATAAGATTACCTTTTGCTTCCTCTTCTCTTTCCTCTTGTCCTCTGTGTCCTGTAGCATTTTCTCCTTCCAAAGATCAAAGAAGTAGGAAGGATCTGTGTAAAACTTAAGTGCATCCTTCTTGTCATCCCTGTAAAAACAAATGAGGGGAGAGGGTGGTTGACAAGAGGATTGAATATGCCGAAAGGTTTAGCAAGAAGTATTAAATTTAAAAAGTTGTATATATACTGACAAATACCTGTATGGTGAGAGGATGCTGAGAGGAGGAGGCTTATCACTCAGATTAAACATGTCAGTAACTGGATTGGGTATGCTGCTCTTGGACACCACCTGTTGGTCCTGAGTGGTTGAGCTCTTGAAGGCTTTCCTCATGTTGATATCTTGCAAGGAAACTATTAGTCACAAAGAGAGGAACAGGGTAAAAGTTATTGAACAAAACAAGAGCTAGAAAGGATATGAACTCTCCAACAGTGTGTGGAAAATGGAAAACAGGCGACACCAGAGCGAAGCATGACCCTATGACCCACCTTCTTCTACGGTAGAGTCCAGCTGTGTAACCTTGACAGCCAGCCGGTCGATACGGTCCTGGAGTGAGTTGGCACGTAGGTAGAAGTTGTTAGCCTCATTGAATAGTTCACTGAATATGTCCTCTGCATGTTTACCTAAACACACAGGGCAAATAACAAGACTTATAATAAGACTTATGAGAAGTAGACCTGCAATCCATATCTGGAAACAAATATGTCTGCACGGCCTGAGCACCAAATCAATACTGCAGTAATGTGACACAATATGAAATCCAAGTCTGAGAGGTACTGCTGGGCTGTTATTTTCCATTGACCTACACGGAAAATGTACAAACAGGTTTATCCTCAGCCAAGGGCTGCAAGAGAATGTTTTTTTTTTCACCACGGACGACATAACATAACATCTTCAATCAACTGTATCATTTTCTGCATTACGAAGCAAACTTTTCACTTTTTTCACTACACAGAAAGCCAAGGTTCATTAAATGTTTTGAAGAGGCTATAAACCAATGACCTTATGTGTTGGGTCAAAGATTAATTATGTTAAGGTGTGATTTAAATAAATATAACTAGAAATACATTCTGAATGAAAATGGGTTCTGTTTCACTCAATTGCTAATAAGATTGCTCAAGTGTAGAGAGCAATGGATGAAAAGGTGTTGTACCAAACACAAACATGCCAAGTTTATTTCTGTCCCTCCTGCTGACAGGATGGGCTGCAGGAAAAATATTTAGAGGAAGGAAGAATCCTACATCCGGTAGTAGGGGCCCATCAACTTTGAACTCCTAAGGGAATTGGTCTGGCCAGGGAAAAAACAATCTTCCCTAAGGCTATATTTACTACTAACTATTGCTTTAAGTATTGTCCCTGACAGAGACAAGAGACATCTTTAACGCTGGATAATGGAGATAGGGCCTTGTCATTTCGACATAGATACATTTGTGTGTCATGTCTGTATGTAGTATGTAGACTGGGCCCTCAGGCTTATATTTAACCCACAGCTGCTGTTGAAAGGCCTACTCCCACTGCAGGAACTTGATACAATCCAATGGTCAGACTCACAGAGAATGGTCTGACTCATTGGAGTTTGGAGCAAAACACAGCTTTGGATTTCAGTAAGTCATATGTTATACAACTGAGGTGAATCATCAAAAATTTGTTTTATTACTAGTCTACCTTAGCCTGAAGAATTCGCCATGGCTAGTCCTGGTCTAGACCTAGGGTTGTCACGAAATAGTTTAATCAACTATGGTACTTTTTACAATCTATTGAAATTTCGATTCACTGTATGTTGAACACATATGCCAGAATTGACAATAAAGCTGACTTTGAACTTTGAACTTTATAGTTTATACTGTTGTGCATGTTACGTTGAAGACTCACTGTAGTGGAGCCTTTCTCCAGTCCTAAATAAGCATTAGAAACAACCGACCACCACGCAAAGGCCTTAAAACACTTGAATATCCACAGCTGCCCTGATGAGTTCATTTTTGTGATCATCTAAAAGGATTACATGTCCCTCCCCTGTGTCCCAGTCCTCGGCCACAGTAAGCATGCCGCTCGCCCACTGACCCCGGGCTCCGTAACTATGACAACGACCAAATCAATTACTGGTGCAGGATTAATGATAAAACCATGTGATCTTGTCCCACTACCAAGAGGCTACACAGTAGATAGTCTTCCAGCTAAAATTATCAAGCTAAAGTCATTGAGCTTGCAGCCTAAGGAAATACTTTTGGCCTGCCATTAAAATTACGTCAACTCATTGTGTGAGTGTGTGTCTTACTTAGACTACTGAGCTGGCGAATGATGGCGGACAGGGTGTTGTTCATCACGCATTCGAGCTCACTGCCGATGCCATCCGGGAGCGCGCCCCGGCAGAGGTGGCGTGGCTCGATGTTCCTCTTCACCAGCGGCATGGTGAGGCCTCACACCAGGACTGTCCCAGTGGCACACTGTACAAAGGCAGAGGACAAGAGCCGCTATGATGCAAGAGGAAAACATATACTATATGATGACATTTACATGGACAATCAGTAATTTCACCATTGTAAATTCAAAGCACCACTAGTTACTTTGGTAAAAGACGGGGTATTGCCAAAAACCTCACAATGCAATATCCTGATACAGGGTTGCTGCTATGTGCAGATCCCTGAAATAAATTCTTAAGTTTGCTGAACTGATGTTTTCCTTGCAATACTTAGCCCTGTAGCAATATGTGGATTCCCAAGAAATCAGTCATTTTGTCATTTTGAGTACAGCCTTACCCTGGTACAGTAGTAGTGCACAGTTTTGTGTTGGAAGATGTGACTTTGGGTCCATTCCATTTGGTAATGTAGTGCAAGTCTTGAATAAAAATTTAACAGGTGAAATTCTGTGGACACCTTGAATCACAATATTTTCTCCTCCCTAACCCTCCTTGACTCCTAGCAATGAAGTTTGCATAACAGACCAAGGCATGAAATCTACAACCATCCGTGTTCCAAAGACCAGCAATGAGATTTAAGCATTAGGAAAATACAGTGTTCCTGTTAATCCCAGCACAGCTTGACAGAGGTCCAGCTGGACCCACTCACACAAACTGATTCATGACTGTGTTTGGCCACCCACGTTCAGAGGATGCTCCAAAATATGTAAGAGCAACACAAAGGACAGTGCAAACACAAACTGTTATTTGTCTTTGATGCAGCCCTCATCAGTTCAAAGGTCTGCAGATAATAGTAAAACCACTTGAGATCCCATTGAGCATCACAGTGGCCATGATATCGCCGCTCCTTCCCGTTTCCTGTTTTCCAATCTGCTCCTGTTTCCTGGTCCTTCCAGCGTCACATCTCTGCTTCCTGCCCAAACACAATACGACACAAAGGGAAACGAAGAGGAAGGACAAAGATGCATACACCCAAACTACTGAAAATACTTTATTTTAATCATTCATCATCATAGCATGTATTTAACACATACTCAAAGAATTAGACAACAGTGAAATGAAATGATGACACTAGAGCTACTACAATATTTATTCAGAAAATTTATTTTTAGCAAGTACATGCAAGTAAGTCAGTACAATCTAGATTCTGAGGGCATGTAATAAGTACCACTACAAATGCTTCATGATCAATATTTGCAGGGAAAAGAGATAAAAATCACACTTCAAGAGTGTCCTGGTCAAAAGGCAACAGCAGCAGTATCTTGAACATTGAAATCTCAAGAAACTTTCACTGTAAACACTAAGCCTTAGTACCGTGTTATTACTGTGTGAGAAAGAAAGTCTGTTGTAACAGCTGACAGAGACACTTCTTTCACTGAAGAGAACTCTCACTACCAGAGTCCTGACCAGGCCATGCTGCCCCCTGCAACCACCAGCAACAGCCACAAAACAAAGGCTCAAATGACATCATCTATGAAGCTTGGGAAATTGTGGTTAATATTGTTTCGTAGTTTAGTTATAGCACAAATGCAAATGATGGGGTTGAATGTCCTTTATCTGCCTAGCATAACAATCACATCACTTAGGCCAAATGATGAGCAAATTAGGGTGAGGGAGGAGGGACTAAGACTTAACACGGTTTAGAAAAGTAAATGCAAACTAGAAGTATTGGACAGTTCTGAAGCAGGACAAGAGCGCTCAGAGTTTCAAAAGAGACAGGCTAAAGCAAAGTTTAGGAGATTGACGTATTGGTGGGTGTGAAGGGAGAAAAAGGGGAGTGTATTGGGGGGAGGGGTACAAATAGGGACCTCGGGAAACCACTGAAAGGTTCCTGGGACAATAGACCTTCGTTCACACGGCAACAGCACCAGCTCTCCCATGCATCCTCCCCCTCCTCATACTCCTTTAAGGGCCCCTGTACCCTCAGCATGAAAGCCCAATGAGCTGCACTCATTAGAGAAGGAGAGGAAGAGAGAGTACTGCATGGCCACGACTAGAAAGTGTCACCCAACACTTGAGCTGTCGCTGTAAGACACAAAAACAGACATACAGTACAGTGTCCATCTCCAGTTTCTATCTTCTTTTTTGTGTCCCGTGTCTGGATACTTGAATAATGACTATAGCACTCTGGGCTTAGACCCACAAGGTAGTCTCTCAAATATCCCATTAGCAGCATGTAAACAGCCCCATCAACTACAAAAAGCATCTTTGATCCTCCAAAGGGGCCACATTCACCCTGCTTTCAGGGTACAATGCAGTTTCTTGGTGAAGATACCAACACAGAAATGCTGGGGCAAAGATGTGGGAAATCCATTAAAATGAATCATTATCTATTTATGAGTGCTGCTTCTTGTATGGCTGTTTGCCTTGCTCTCATGCTATGAATAATACAATTTTATGTCAGGCTTGATGCTGCCTTAAATATGTACATTGCTTCTATGTTAATGCAAGAACAATCATTTTCAATATTGCAGAGACATTAGAGAGTATGCCTGAAGGCCGTTTTGACCAAATGTCACTGGAGTGGATAAGCAATGCTGGATAACAGAAACAAGTAGTATTTGTACAATTACAAAGGCATAGCAAGTCTAAGCTCAGTGATGTCATTTGTAGCTTAAGTCAGTTTGGAAATAGTTGGGACTATTTCCAAACTGACTTAAGCGTCGTGGAATAACTAATAAGATAATAATAATGTCTCAACATAGATACAATGATGAATAATTGGCAATTTACATCTACTTTATATACATAACATGAATTATTCAAATGCAACTGAGAATTTGCTGAGCATGGCGTCTGTCCCATGCAACGATAACATCTTAGTCATGCTTAAATACTACATCTATGCTATATCTCCATAGTATTTACATAGTGCTTGACATCACATGGATGTCACACTTCACTTCAGTCACTGTGAACACATTGGCTGTCTGTTCGTGGCTGTTCTCAGTTGTGATATCTGTTCCCCACTGGCTGTATAATACTGGCATATAGACCTACAGGCTTGAACTAATAGAGCTCGATCAATCACTGTTCCGCACCGCCGCTTCTCGTCACTGACCCACATCCAACTCAGCCTCTCCCCCGCCGCTTCACTACATTTACTCAGCATCTTTTTAAGAAAATCACGAAAAGCGGGAACATATGGATATCTGTGCTGTTGTAGTTTTTCCTAATCCATAACATTTAAAACATTAAATACTTGGATTGGAAACCGCATGTTTATTATGGTCAACTGGGGGTCCGCTCCGACCACTCCGTTAGCTAGCTTATGTCACTGATATTACTTTAATTACTCCAACAACAAATGCAAGCATCAATAGAATCGATTAGTATGCATATAAAAGTCATTTATTCTTACCCCAGAGTACTTACCGCAACTTAAATTATCAGTAGAAATGTGTCCGTCTGCATGTCCCGTTAGATACTCCCATTAGCACTGCCATCCCGTGTCCCCCAGCCAGTGTGGCCACTCAAAATGCTTTGAAGGTAGGGCGGGGCCTGCTCGGTACGCCAACCAATCAGATAGCACAGTAGAGGGTTTTACGCATGATGGACGTTTATTACAGCCAATAGCAACTGTACAAAAATATGATTGACACGGATCGACAACTGTGCTCAATGAACACGGGGTGGGGCTACTACTGGGCGTGGCTGAAGCGCTCAACAATGCTGCATAAAAATAAAATAAAAATCATGTCATGTGCATCAAATAAGTGCATTCATTCTAGATCAGGGGTCTTCAACGTTTTTCAGGCCAGGGACCCCCAAACAGATGGCGAACTGGGCCAGGGACCCCCTACTATATATACGGCATAGAATTGTGTTTTATATTAAATTGAGCTTAGTGTCATGTTTAAACATTGCTACTCTGCTATGGTACATCCAATACAAGGAAATAATACACAGGTTAATACTGTATTTTACACTATAAAATATAAAATTATATTATTTTAAAGTGAAATCAAAAGATATCGCGACCCCCCTGCAGTACCTCCGCGACCCCCCTAGGGGGTCGCAACCCCCCTGTTGAAGACCTCCGTTCTAGATATTTGGGTATCATTTTGCCAATAAATAGTATTCAAAGTATTCATTCTAATCAGTGACACACTAAAGATATGGTGTTTCCACTTTTATTGTCTTTATAGTTGCTTCATGTAAAATATTTCAATACAATACAGTACAGTACAATGTATGTTCCATGATCTGCCATCTCCAAGCAATTGGTGTTGGTTTGTAAGGCTTACCCACAGGAGCAAAACTCTTCACTGCTTGGTTACACTTGCCATAAAAAGTAATGAAATCAGATTAAATTAAAACTTAAAATGTTTCATTTTTTCAATTATTTTGAAAATCACAGCAGCCTGGGTCAGATCGAATCGGCTGTCCTCAACAATCTATACACTTAAAAAACAAACAAAAACACATCTGTCAGCGCTGGCAGTCACATAGCAGCTTTGACACTGGGCCAAACTTGGACAGGGTAACTGAATGGAGAAGAAGATAACAGTGAAGAGGGATGTGGAGAATGAGAATTAGTTTTTAAGCCTGGCCATTCTGTACTGGCTTTAGACAGACATTACTTTTCAGCTCCTCCTTTTGGTAGCATGTTGCTCTTCACATTTCAAAGTCAAGCACGTGCTCTGTTCTTGTAATACTGGGGAATGACATTTTAGAAAAATTTCAGCCTAGTGAGCTGTCAGGTACTCTCTGCTGTGGGAACAGCAAGGAAGCCCCCCACATCCCTTAAGTACATTCTTTGATGTGGGCGAGTTGAGGGCAATGCTGAATGAGTACTTTCATACGATTTGAGTCCATGTCTCAATAGCGGTGGCTCTGGTGAGAGTACTGGGGAGGCTGTTGGGAGGTAGAGGAGTATCCCATGCTGCTCTGGGGCAGTGATGTGCTCGGTCCAGGGTTCTGGTAGGCAGCATGTGGATTGGAGCGCTACAAGGAAAACTTCAAAGTTAATCTCTATTAATGATCCGTGTTACATGTTAGTGAGAGCAGTGGAGTATGTACCTGGTAGTCTGAGGTCATGATGAGGCCCCCTGAGGTAGTGGTGGGTGGAACAACTCGCACTTTCTTCAGTGGTGGCCCTTGTGTGTGGCTGTTATCAGGGTTGCCAGTGTGTCCTGCTCCATTTGTGTGGTTATTTCCCTGTTGTTGCTGGTTTTTCTAAAGGCAATGCAAAATACCACAAAAAAAATGATTTTAATAATATAGCCTAAACCTATTTGAGGGAAAACAAAGTATTCTTGCCTTGTCTGCCTTGTCCTCTGGCTCCTCCTCTGTTAGGAATTCTCTTTTGGGATAGGGAATCTGGCAACCTGCAAACACACTAAATATAGGGGGAAATGTAACAAAATTGTATTACCATGTATGGTTTCTAAAAGCTACAATCTTTAACTTACTCAGATGTTGGCAATGGTTCTTCTAAAAAATAGGGATCCTGCATGGCCTGTTCAGATGTGATTCGACGGATGGGATCCATGGTTAACAATTTCTGTAGCTTTAATAAGACATACGTTTCATGAGTTAACAAATGTAGGTTCATAATTAAATATTTTGTTTCTGTAAAACAGTCTTACCAGATGGAATGCTTTGCTGTCTGGTTTGACTTTGTGTTTTTCCATGTACTTTATAAGGCTGCAGTTTGTGTATCTGGAAAACAATCAATCAATCAGTTGCCTTTATGAACACTCACTTCTAGTATTATTAGCCTCATTTCTTTATTACAGATAGACTATAAAGAATCTCCATATCCAGTTATCTAGAGCAGTGAGACTACACAAACTCACGTATTTCTTCTGAAGTCTTTCATCAACGTTGAGTGCTCTGGCATCTTTTTGATGTCTTCCCAATCTTTATCTACAAAATAAGAAAAGGGACAGTGTCAATGGTTTCATTAAAAAAAAAGGTAGCTGTAGTTTAGTGAATGAATTCTGGAGGTTCTGAGGTTTCAAATAAAGAATGGCATAGTAATGAAGAATTGTAGGTCCTTTTTTATATCAGTATGCATACAGGCTGCACAGGTTTTCAGAGCAATAAAAATGAAAATGAGAGAAATGCTGTTATGAAAAGTTGAGTCAAACAAGTCTTACCAGCAGGAAAGCCCATAACATTAAAGATACGGTCCAGCTGGTCATGGTGATAAGGGTTGCTGGTTTTAATGTCCTCTTGGCGACAGTGGAATATAGGCTCAGATGTCAGTAATTCAGCAAAAATACAGCCAATCGCCCAAATGTCTATGAAAAAGCCAGCAGTCATTTTCATATATTCAAACTAAGAGCTTTGTGTTCTTTCGTATTTTAACAAAACATATTGAATCCAGACATTATTTGTACCAATGGCTTTTGTGTAGTGCCGAGCTCCCAGCAGTAGTTCTGGTGCCCTATACCAAAATGTAACCACAACAGGGTCGAGATCAGCTAAAGGCTTTAACGGTGAATTGAAGAGACGGGCAAAACCCATGTCCGCTGCAAAAAGGAAAAAAACAGAATAGTTGGTACAGTCCCAATTTATAATAGAAATATAAATAAAAAAACATACCAATTTTTACTCTACCCCTTTCTGGTCCCTCTCCCATCACTAAAATATTGGCTGGTTTCTGGAAGAAAACAATTACACATTTCAATATTTATATTTTATACAATTTGGATAGTACTTTTTACTTCCAATTAAATGCATTTTGGTGCCCTCTAGTGGTCAAAGACAAAAAACACATCAGCAAGCAAGTGTACAAAAAAAGTGTAAAAAAAAGATCTGTTGTATACTATTGCAGCACTGTCTCAGGGCAAAAATATATATCAAATAAAATGTATTAAACACACAGGCATGATAAGTCTTCAAAATGTGTACAATGTGCAACATGAATTTGTGGTAGTCATCATGCTCAATGATAACAATTTAATATTTGTAGAATTATATTGTGTGGTGTGTATATTTTTCTTTTGTGTTGTTCAACCTATGACAAATGATTTCACTGAGCTCAGCCTCTTACAAGGTCTCGATGAAGGACCCAGTTGGCGTGGAGGTAATGGATGCCATCCAAGATCTGGTAAAGCAAAGACTTGACCATTCCTCTTGGAAGCTGAAGAGGTTTCTTGTTAGCCTTGGATGCTCTATGGAACTTAATTATGTGCTAAAAAGGAAGACAAAAATAATTAAAATATTAAAAATGCTTGTTTATTAACATATCACATTAAAGCTACAGTGTTACAGAAATACACCACATTTCTTTCACATTTCTTGGGAGCTCATAAAATTTTCTCTCACCGGAGCCTGTGGCAGGGCATCCAGAACATCATGGACTACAAACCCTCGCCACAGACCCGTGAGAGCAACATCACCCTGCTCAATGACCTCAACAGCTTCTTTGCACGGTTTGAGGCACAAAATGACACCTGGCCACAGAAAACTCCCCCACCTCCCCAGGACCAGCCCCTGTGTGTGTCTGCAGCCAGCGTGAAGGATCTACACCCGCAAGGCTGCAGGCCCGGACAACATCCCCGGTCGTGTGTTAAAGGACTGCGTAGAGGAGCTCAAGGATGTCTTCACCGACAT
The DNA here is from genome assembly GCA_036785185.1 of Paratrypauchen microcephalus. Taxonomy (NCBI): domain Eukaryota; kingdom Metazoa; phylum Chordata; class Actinopteri; order Gobiiformes; family Gobiidae; genus Paratrypauchen; species Paratrypauchen microcephalus. The sequence goes on along the minus strand of JAVJIX010000012.1, from coordinate 1,737,736 downwards.
CTTTAATGCTTCTCTGAGCCAGGCTGTTGTCCCCTCCTGCTTCAAAACCACCACCATCGTTCCTGTGCCAAAGAAGTCCTCTCCAGCCACTTTTAATGACTATCGCCCTGTTGCACTGACCCCCATCATAATGAAGTGCTTTGAACGGCTAGCCATGGCACACATTAAATTCTGACCAGCTGCATCACTGTGTGGTACGGGAGCTGCACTGAACAGACCAGGAAAGCCCTGCAGCGCATAGTGAATGCAGCTGGAAGGATCACTGGTGCCTCTCTCCCCTCCCTCCTGGACATTTTTACTACTGTTGTTTACTACTTTTATTGCACATTCACTACTGGAATTTTACTATTGTTGTATTGTTGTTTACTACTGTTATTGCACTGGAATTACTACTGTTGCACATTTATTTTTATCTTTACTTTCAATGCACATTCTATTGCACATTACCATTTCCCTGCTGCATCTTCCATTGCACATTTTTGATGCACACTGCACATTTTGGACATCTGTAAATAGGTATTTATTTATTCTGTTGCACTGCTTTCAGATTTTAAATGTTAGATTCTAGATTTTTTAGATTTTAGATAGTTTTTTGTTTTGTCTTTATATTGTATTTTGTACACTGTCTTTTGCACTACTTGGCCAGAGAGAAATGAAATTTCGATTCACTATATGTTGAACACATATGGCAGAATTGACAATAATGCTGACTTTGATCTTTGATCTATGATCACTGATGTCACATAGTGGTAATCCAAGTGCTCCTTACACCGGTGCATTATTCTTCGTGACGCCCGCTCACAGTAAGTATCCGTTTTTGTTTTTACAATAAAACACATGTAAATTAATTATTACAAAATATATTATAATGTCCTACTGTGGAACCTTTCTGACATTCCACAGATGGCAGACCTGCCACCAGAAATGATACCTAGCGTACTTTTAAGTCATACATGAAATACCTCTAATGTACCATATTTGTAACTTGATAACATAATTGCTATGAACTAATAATATTATGCCAACAAAGATAGAACTGTGTGTGTACTTTACCCAAAGATCATGTTCAGCGTAGTCAAAAAGAAGCCATACTTTGCGGTCTGCATGTGACAAAAACACCTTCTGCAGTGAGATGACATTGGGGTGTTTTAGCTCTCGTAGAAGCTGAAAACAATACATTTAGAGAAACACAACAATACAAAAAATATTAAAAGAAGTGATGCTGTATAAACTGCTTAGCAACACATTGTGCCTCAAAGTATCAACAAAAATATTACTAAAATATTATTCTTACAGCAATCTCTCTACAGGCAGACATAGAGATTCCAGTGCCTTCAATCTGCTTGAGGGCGTAGTCTTTATCATCCTTCCTACAAAAACAAAAGTAAAGTAACATCAATAAGGACCCCCCCATGCCCCTCACAAAAAAGTGAACCAAAACATTGTACTGTAGTTAATAATTACTGCACACCTATCACAATGCTAAAATGCAATGCATTGTGAAGAGTAACTATATTTAGTCCAAAGAAGTTCAACATTGCTGTCATCCCGAATTGTACCCGATTCTTAGGACTAAGTAAATTATTGGACTAAACGCTGAAAAATAGGGGGTAAAAAGAATCAAAATTCAACAATAATTTATGTATCCATATGGCAGTGAGTGACCAAAAATTATAAGAGTGATTTTAATGCCAGACTTCCCAGAGACATTTTTTTTGCCTCCATTCGCTGCAGAAAACAAAGCCCTGTTCGCCCAGTTTGTGCACCTATGTAGATGTCTAGACGTAGAAATGGTAATCAGATACTGGGGCAACCGTGCAAGGCTTTTTAGCACGAGGCCTTGGTGGTCATCGACTCACCCATCCTTTCTTTTTGCCTTGTAAACATGTCCGTAGGTGCCCCTTCCCACTTTGCATCCTTCGTACTCAAACAGGTCTTCGACTCGTTCTCTTTCACCAGTAAGTTTTACTTTGAAATCATAGTCCATTTTTACCACTATTTAAGTAAATCTGAGCTCCTTGCTGTGCAGCTTAGGATGCAACTAGGCTACTTCTTCAACGAGCTCGGATTGATAATTCGGCTCGTCGCCTTTCCCAGTGCGTTCCTTTCTTCGACACTGTTATTACATGGAGCTTTCCAAAGAATCTGAGTGTTGAGTGGGGCGTTCAGCTAATCCTGCTGTGAAATGAATGCGAAAGATATTCCTTTCTCTTGTTGCTGCGCTTCTCAGCCGGTATCTGCCCTGAAGAAACGCACTTTACTCCAACAACGGCTTATTCGTGCACGGCACTGTCGCAAACTGTCGTAAATGCTGAATGTTGTTTAGCGCCATACATTTGTTTACGGAGCTATTATAGAATGGAAGTCACTAAAATGACAATTGAATATGTTAGTGGACAGAGATAGTTATGCGTGCACTGTACCGTAGAAGTAAGATTCAAATGTACTTTGTCATACCGGAACCGATGTCACTAAGAGGGTGTTTCTGATGGGTGGCGTTAGAGTAGCACCGCTGGTCCCATCTTGATTTGAGCGAACAGGGTGAACACAGGAGGAGAACACCGTCCATATTACAGCTGCTTTGTCAGGTACTAATGCCCGTTTACTGTCACTGGCAGCTCTCAAAAACTTCCACGTGCTAAAGAGTAAACACCTGATAACATATACGGCTACGTTCAAGTCGATTCCAAAACAATATATTTGAGCTGTTGTGTATATATTTTAAGCTCGTAAGCGAATAGCTAAACTGTCGACTCTGCTAATGCTAACTTGGCTTGCAACTAGTTAGCACCCATTTGGTTGCGCATTTTAAAATGTCTTTGCTACAACAAATTAGACTATTTGTTAAAAATGTTAAAGCTTATAGCCAAAGTAAAGTTAGAGAGATTTTTCAGTAAACCACGTTGAAACAGTTCCTGTCTTTTCTTATGCTAGCTCAGCGTTAACAGGGAGACCTTTAGTATTTTCCAGGTCAGTCTCTACAAAACATTGATTGGATTTTTGACTTGTCTATCACCATTGGATGATGATGGACAAGATACTATCATCATTGGATGATGATCGACAAGGCTATGACCGGCTCTAATCTAGGATGTTGACCAGGGTCATTTTGTTGTTAAGGCATAACCAGTGTCTCAATTTGTCTGAAATTCGCATATCAATAGAAAACCAGAAACCGTTTTACTAACTAGCAATTGCTTTCTCTTATTGTTCATCATAGTACTTTGTGTCTGTGTTTATAATTGTAATTGTTTTAGAATTGTAACAGTGCATAATACAATTTAAAACCTGTTAAATATTGAGCAAATATACATATTACTCACACTTCCAATCGCTGACCACAGCACCACCCACAGTAATGGACCCTCCTGGTGGGGGAGATGAGCGGCGGAGACAAGCAGAGCGTCTTCGAAGAGAGGAGGCGTACTATCACTTCATTAATGAATTGAGTGAAGATGAGTACCGCCTTATGAGGGACAGTAACCTGTTGGGTACTCCTGGTGAGGCCTACATAGCTTTGTTTGCATTACTTTGTTAATAAAATGCAGATTTAATGTGCTGTATTATTTTCCAGGGGAGGTTACTGCAGAGGAACTTAGGCAGCGTCTTGATGGAGCTAAAGAACGTGTATCATCTCAACCTCCTACTGAGCAGCCTGCTCAGAATACCAGTTCTGGAGACCAACAAGGTGGTAGTGATGGGGAGGAGAGAGGGCCTGGTGGACGTAGACAACCAGGTATTGAAAGTGTGTTCACCCTTGTCTGTTGTTATAACATATTGTCATTATTAAACTGAACTTGCTTATCATCTCTTATTGTAGGAAACCCCGAACCAGGGGGAGAGTCATCAAATGGTGATTCATTACTGGAGTGGCTCAACACTTTCAGACGTACTGGAAATGCAACTCGAAGTGGACAGAGTGGCAATCAGACTTGGCGTGCTGTCAGCCGGACAAACCCTAACAGTGGAGAATTTCGCTTTAGCTTGGAAATTAATATCAACCATGATCAGCCAGAGTCTGGGGAGCATAATGACATTGATCCTTCAGATCTACCACTAACAACCCAAAATACCGCATCCATCCGTACATCGTCTGCCTTCTCTAGCCATCGGCCTTCTCTAGCACCCAGGCCTGCCCCATATCCCACTCCACGTCCACCCCTTAGTAGGAGGATGCATACTCGTCGTACACGAAGTAACTCTACAGCCCTTTCTACAAATTCATCACCCTTTTTAACATCAGTGCAACCTCAATCCACTGGTGCAAGAAGAGGCTTATCTTCACACTCTTTAGTATCTTTACAACCTGTCCCTGCACCATATGCAGAGCAAACTTTGACACAAAGCCAAGCCATAAATGCTGGAATTGAACATGAGCGTGATAATGCAACACCAAGTTTGGATTGTCCTCTTGGATCACAAGATTCTGGATCCCAGGTCCCATCTGTGGTAAATGAGACACGAGGAAGTAGGACTCGATCTCGCGCACGTACACGTAGGGCTGCTGTAGGAGGCAGCGTTTCAACACGTGTTTCCAGACGAAGCCGTTCTCCTTTGCAGCAAACACCCATTTCCAATTCTAGTCCTCCATCAATAAATGGTGACAATAGCTTCAACCGTTCTGCTCAACCAAGCAATTCATTAAATCCTACTCCTCTGGATTCAGGGGGGGAACATGTAACAGAACCTACAACTGTATCTGAACCAGTCAGTGAGACTGTAGAAAGTGAGGGAGAATCTCCCCTCACAGGAAACACAGCAGTTAGACGGCATCCAACTATAATGTTAGACTTGCAGGTGAGAAGAATTAGACCAGGAGAAAACCGAGATCGTGACAGCATTGCAAGTAGAACGCGTTCTCGTGCTCGCGTTGCAGAGAACACTGTGACATTTGAAAGTGACAGCGGAGGATTTAGACGCACCATTTCACGTTCTGAGCGGGCTGGGATTCGGACATATGTGAGCACTATACGCATTCCACTGAGGCGCATTAGTGAGACCGGACTAGGTGAACCCAATTCCACTGCATTGCGGTCTATTTTGCGTCAAATAATGACTGGATTTGGAGAGCTAAGCTCGCTAATGGAAACTGAAGCAGATTCTGAAAGTGTTGCACCTTCCCACACAGATGCTGTTGGCATAAACAACCCAGAGAGCCAACACTCAAATGACAGATCCTCTAGTTTAACTGGGACTGGTGGAACAGACCAGGAGAGACCCAGGCTGTCTGAAAATGACGAGGAAGACAGTGATCAGTCCAGACTACCCGGAGGTGTAGTAAGCAGCACAGAGGGAAGGGTCAGAGATACCAACAACCTTGTGGAGAATGGCACTTTACCCATTCTACGTTTGGCGCATTTCTTCCTGCTGAATGATGAAGAAGATGATGAACACCCTCGCGGTCTGACTAAAGAGCAGATCGACAATCTAGTCACGCGCACTTATGGTCAGGCAAGTTTGGAGGGTGAGATGGGCCGTGCTTGCAGTGTCTGCATCAATGAGTATGCCCAAGGCAACAAGCTGCGCCGCCTGCCATGTTCTCATGAGTTTCACATCCACTGTATAGACCGCTGGCTCTCCGAGAACAACACCTGTCCCATATGTAGGCAGCCTATACTTGGAGTCCATCATGATTAATTTATTGCAATTGTGATTTGGCTCAAATGAGCAGACCCAAGTAGGCTTGCATGTATATAGTGCTTTTCATGTTACAATTCTTTAAAATTGTTTTGAAAGAAAGAGTGAAGCTGAAGTATGGAAAAAGCTATAAATGCAGAGAATTAACAAGTTTATTTTTTTAGACCTTTTCCCATTGTTTTCATTTTTCTGTGACCATTTGTCTTGGCCACATAAATGGATTGCATTGATGCTTAAGAAGCTCACATAGCTGCTGTTGAATAGCTTCATATTAACTCCTCAGTGTCTGAAATGTGTGAAATTGTTCTAACTGCAACTGGATACCACACCTCAAAATGTAGGCTGTAAATAATTCTCTTAAATTATATGAGGTATTGATGAATCAGGAAATCATGGATTAATTGACCATAATTTTAAGGCTCATCCCTATTTTTAAATGTCACACCTTGTTTAGTATTTAATTTGCTTGACTTTATAGTATACATTTAATAAGAAGACATGAGAGAAAATTCTAAAATATGTATTTATTTGAAACATTTTATTCATTTTTTTTCCTTTGTTCGTTTGTTTACTTAAGTATGTCCTGTATTTGCAGAACTCCATTGAGTCACTTTATAATTGCACAGTTCTATTAAATGCAGTTCACACCTGTTAAGCAGGAGGTCGGTATGTATATAGATAATTTGTGCAATAAGGAGCAAGAAGAAACAGTATTGTTTGTTGCTTTTCACTGTTGTTTACACTGTATTGCTTAAATATAGTCACCATCCAAATCATCACATTTAAATTCCTTTTTTTCTTGGCTATTTGCCAATGGTTGCACCTTTGTCACAAGCTGTTTTACACTTTTGGTCCTTTTTGAATGTGAGTGATACAGATGGCATGTTGGTTTAGGCTCTTTAGGAATGGTTAAACTGCTATGAAAGAAGAGTAGAGACGAATTATTAAGTATTGACTACTAGAATATGGTCATTGTCACACAATGGGGATTCATAAACTGCAAATGCCAGTTTTTCAGTGTTCATTGGCATAATAACACTTTAAAAATTAAGTAGACCTATAATAGAAAACCGCACTTATAAGTGGGATTTAATTAATAGAAACAGCCCACTTATTTAATCAAGCATATACCATTTGTGACATAATGTAAATAATAAAATGTTCCTTTTGAAAAGTTAGGTCAATACTAGAGGATTGTAGCCCTTCAAAGTAAAAGTGCACACATGTCCGTATTACGTTATCAAGCAAGCATTGGTGTTTTACCCTGTTTATTGGCGTAAAACCCTGTCAGCGCCAGCCAACACTGATTAATGATACATTTTTGCACACTGTAAGAATGAGCACAGATCACAAGTCTATTAACACAATTACGACATTGGAAAATTCCGGATATGAAGTCAAGTGCGACTTCCGATTTCGCATTGATCACCTTCGTGGCGGCCCGGCCGAGAAATACAGTATGAATCTAGAGAAACTGCAGAGGTTAGGGCCCGCTTCTGGAGCTGTGTCCACGGTGTTGGACAAGCTATAAACATGTTAATGCTTCGACTCCATTTTCTCGGTCTGAATGACGCTTTTTTACTGGCAAAATGTATTTTAATCGAAGAGGCAAGAAGATCCACAGCGAGGGAGGTAAGCTAATCTAACCGCCACAGTTCATGCCTTCATGCCTAAACATGACTCCATCTTAATTTAATTGTGCGTTTTAGTGTAACTAAATATTCTTGACTGTCGATGGTTGTGACTGCGCTCATAGTGAGTGACTGCGGCACCCATGTGCGATCTGTCACTGTACCCGTGTTTACCGTTACCTCGGGCGACTACGTGACGCTAGGGTGTTTGAGGTAATAACTGATCAAGAGGGAATCAATCGTTGATTCAAATTTGGGCCGACATCAATTTAGGGAAGTGTCCTCTTCTAATGTGTCCAAGTTACCGCTATTATTTTGTCCGTGCGGTTATCGAGATTCATGTGGGGTTGGGAAGACAAGCAGATGACTAAAATTGCGTAGCCTAGTACTTTGTCACAAGTCGAGATACAAATGAAATAAGGGCTACATAAAATATAAGTGTGATCCATTTGTCTTAATAATGAGCGTGTCCACAAATCTGCTCAGTGTCTTTAATAATTGCACCAAGCTGCACCGCTTTATTTCCCTTTAAAGCAGGTGTAGTGATGGGCGTATCACGAACAGGGTTTATAGTTCATACGTCACTCGCTGTATTTGCCTAGAGGATGCGCATCCATTGGCTTTTATTATTACTGAATGCATGGACTATTGTGTAGTTCTTCTCTTTGTATTTGTGTGTGCCTGTGTGGTCTTTCGCAGTTTCCAGATATAGAAAGCAGGACACAGCAATTTCTTAACAAAAGACAAGAAGGCCAATGTGCCTACAATCTGGAGAATCACATGTTTGTCTAGATAGGCCTACAAACCCAGGCTACTTGCACTGAGATTTTCTTTCAAATAAGCAAAACAAATTAATAAATCAAATAATCCATAATATAATTGTTCACACCATAGTGGGACACACTTCTTAGGATAGTTTTTGTCAGCTACAACATGCAACATGTTTTACCCAGAGATTGTTCATGGTGTCTTCCCTTTAATCTCTTGGAGTCTGACCCCTTGATTCTTTACTAATTAGAGAGCTGTCCCATCCCTTGCAATGACCTATGTAAATGCCAATCTGTTGAATTTACTGACATATAAACTAATTTATTGCAAAACTATTTTGTACATATAACCATGTCATGTTACTTTTATCAAACAAACACACATGAAAAGTATTTGACAACAACAGGGTGTACCTTCAGTCATTGGCTGCTCAAGGGATACATCTGTTTGGGGAGATAATACAGACCGGTTAACATGACTTCCAAGTTACTGAATATGTAATTCAAGAGATAATGGGCAGGCAAGATTACTACACAAACAATGGTATTTTCTGAGATGATCAGGAGGGGGCAGTAATGATCAAGCAAATGGTAAGCCATCTGTCCAGTTTGTGATGCATGGCCCAACTTCTAGATGTCTTTGGTCAGTAAATGATAACACATTTTTGATAGTGGAGTGGTTCTCATTTGTAACTATTGACATTTTGTCTTGTATGTGTTTTCTTCTGTTGTGGCCTCTCAATGATCACAGAGCAGTTAGTGTTGACCACCATTAGACAAGAGTCTTCTGAACTGCAAGACCCAGACCTGGGTTCTACCATGTGTGCCCACTTCACAGACAGGTTTGAGAAAAGTGAGTGTGCTCAAAGTGGACTGACCCCTCACCCTTTTGTGCCTGGAGTCCAAAGGTGCATGTAGTTCTGCACTAGAGTAAAGAGCAGCTGTCGTTCAGCCCCTGGCCCTCAAGAGCTACAACTAGGTCTTTCTTCATGTCAGTGACTGCACTCTCTCTGCTCTTTGGGGTTTGGGGTGATGAATGATGACCTGGATCAACTATATTTGCATGTGCCTGCGGCAGGCTGGGTGACCACATGCATCAGTTTGCATATATAATAAACATTGACAGGTGTGCACAAGGGCTTTAAGTATGCTTGCTGTTCTTAAACATGCATGTATAGGTATAGCATGGCTCAAATCAGCTAATATATACAAAATACAGGCTGCATGCAAGTTAAACATAAATGGAACAGGTGCATGTGTTGTTGCATGTTTAAAAATAGATTAGAATTAAAATCTTGTGATATTCATTTTCATGCAAACTCTTTAAGGCTATCATCAATGAATAATTTACCTTTACAGTATGTGGGATTATGGCTATAGATTAACAGCAGGTGAAGTTGCAGAGCAGACATAGAGAGGATTAGCATGTGCTCTCTCTGGACTTGTAAGAGGCTTTCTTGCCTCACTTTGTATTGCTCTTGTAAATGAACCCACTGGGAACACGAGCCACTGGGTCAACCAGGACCTCTCTATTGAACATGCAGGACCCATAGGCGACCTAGATGTTCATGGGACCTAAGAGTCACCCGGGCAGATGGGGCTCCATTGGTAATGTTATTTTAAAATCACCTTTGAGTATAGAACACCTCTGCAAATGCCTTGAAGATTTTTTTTTTCATGTGACATATTGCATGTTGTGTCTGTGTATATTGGATTTTACATTATATATCTCTTCAAAAATGATTTTTAAAGGCTGCAAGTGTAAAGCTATTTTGTAGTATACCCTGTGAAATGTGAGCATCCTCTGAGTGAAAGTCATTGGTGCAGCACCAACAGTGTGTGGATGGCTCTGCCATACTGGAAAATGTGGATGAATTATGCATTGGATCCCAATCCATTATTCACCTGCCGAGTCTGCTTTTTAACAAGTGAAACTTTGACATGTATGCACTGAGCTGTGGTAGTTGGTATAGGCTACTGGATTAATAACATATATTATGTTAATGCTAAACACACAACACAAAAGTTAGTTATAAGAGGTTATATGGTTATAAGGTCAGGCTGTTTGCTGTGGAAGTAAAAAGCATGTCTTGTACGATTGCGCTGAGGAATTGTCTTAACTGTTCTTCTGAGGAAAGCTGACTCATCTCTTGTACATAAGGACTACTATATTCTCCAAAGGTGAGTAGATGCTTTAGGAATGAGCCAAAAACTGTTTTAGTCTTGACATATAATCTATTTTGACTGAATAACAAAAAAGGCTAAAACAAAAAATTAATACAAGGGTTAATGTATGTTGGGCTTTTATAGTATGTCTATGTTTATTTGAGCAACTTGCAGGTTCCATTTAAGCAAAATTTCACAAATACAAACTCAAAATACAAACAAATACAAACTTATGTCACATGTCTCTGCAGTTCATTTTGCTCAAAATGGAGCAGGTGGAAGTATAAACTTATGTACTCCTGCTCCATATTCTCACACATTCCATATTGACAGCTATTATAATATATATAGTATAATAATATAATACAATACAATATAGTACAATATGATGTAATATAATACAATACAATACAATATAATATAATACAATATACATTTCTCATCATTGTCCTGTACAACTCTACATACTATATACATATACATATCTATACAATACTACTTTGCTTTTACCAATAAATTGAACAGAAAACACTATAAAAAAAAAAAAAATATATATATATATATTTATATAAAATATATATATATATATATATATATAATTATATATATATATATATATATATATATATATATATATATATATATATATATATATATATATATATATATATATATATACAGTGTATATATATATATACACAGTGTATATATATATATATATATATATATATATACACACATATACATACATACATACATACATATATACTGTATATACATACATACCTACATACATACACATATATACATATACATACATACATACACACACGCACATACACATATATCCCCTTAACTCATCCCATGTCTAAATAATTATCAAGTATAATGTTTTTGATCAGATGTTTAAAACGGTATTTATTTGGGCAACTCTTAACTTCATCATTCAAATTATTCCACAAATCCACTCCACATCTTGTGATGCACATTTTTTTGCATGTTGTACGGAAAAATAATTTCTTAAAATTTAATTCATTTCTTAAGTTATAATTTCCTTCTCTGTTGCTAAATAATATTTGAATATTTCCTGGTAGTTGTTTATACCAGGCTTGATACATAATTAGTAAGGTTTTAAATTTAACCAGATCTTCAAACTTTAAAATTTTGGATTTGTAAAACAACATGTTTGTATGTTCTCTATGTTCTACCCCATGTAGAATTCTCACGGCCTTTTTTTGTATTTTGAATAATGAATCTGTATTGGTTCTATATGTGTTTCCCCACACTTGTGCTCCGTAGCTCAAGTAGGGAACAATCAACGTGCTGTATAAGATATGGAGGGATTGAGGGTCCAAAAATAATCTTGCTTTTCCGATCACTGAAACATTTCTGGCCACCTTTGATTTGATGTTTGAGATGTGGGATTTCCAATTTAATTTATGATCAAGTGTCACTCCAAGAAATTTGAATTAATCAACTCTTTCTATTTCAACATTATCAATCAACACTTGTATCTTTGATTTTACTTCTCTATTTCCAAATACAATAAATTTAGTTTTTGTGACATTTAATGAAACTCTATTTATATCAAACCATGTTTTTATTTTGCTCATTTCAGCTGTAACTTGATACGCGAGTTGTTGTAAATTGTCTCCTGAGCAGGTAATTGTTGTGTCATCAGCAAATAATACAAATTTTAATTGATCAGATATCAAACACAAATCATTTATGTAAAGCAAAAATATTTTTGGACCCAATACGGACCCCTGAGGAACTCCGCTTAATATTGTTTGATGTATTGATTTATGATTCCCAAGCTGAACATACTGGCACCGATCAGATAAATAAGAAGTTAACCATTTTAATGCAGGACCCCTGAAACCGTATTTACCCATTTTTTCAATTAATATATTGTGGTCGATGGTATCAAAGGCTTTTTTTAAATCGATAAAAATCCCTATTGTGTATTTTTTCCTGTCAATGTTGTCTGTTATATTTTCAATGAGATCTATAAGAGCATGGTTCAGTTGATCTATTCTTTCTAAAACCATACTGGTTTTCGCTTAAGATTTTAAATTTATCTAAAAAAGAATCCATTTGTTTGACAAAAAGTTTTTCTAAAATTTTGGAAAATTGTGGTAGAATTGAAATGGGCCTATAGTTAGAAAAGATATGCTTGTCTCCGGTTTTGTAAATTGGGATAACTTTTGCAATTTTCATCTGTCTTGGAAACTGTCCAGAGGTAAGTGATAAGTTAAATATGTAGGATAGAGGAAGTGTAATTTCATTAATTACTTTTTTAATAATGGACATGTTCAGACCATCACAATCTAATAATTTTTTTGTTTTAAAACTTTTAACAATATCAACAATTTCTTTTTCATTGGTTTCTCTAAGAAACAAGGACTTAGGTTTTCCAAAATCAACTGTTTTTTGTGGTTTGACAAGATTAGTACTAATACATGCTGCCAATTCTGACCCTATGTTTATAAAAAACTTGTTCAATTCATTTACTATTTCATTAATATTTTTTTATTTCTTTGCCATCATTTTTGAAATATTTAGGTAAACAGTTGTTTTTGGATCCCTTTTTAAGAACAGAATTCAGAACATTCCATAGCCCCTTTGTGTTATTCCTGTTTTCCTCCAATACTGCATTATAGTAGTTTTTTACAACTCCTAATAATATTTGTAAGTTTATTTTTGTATGTTTTATAATTACCTTCTGATTCTTTAGTTCTTTTACACATATATGTTTTATACAGCAAATGTTTCTTCTTACAAGCTTTAATTAGCCCTTTTGTCATCCATGGCTTGGACTTTTTCTTCTGCTTATTTGTCAGTACCGACACAGGGCAGTAGTAATCATACAATGTCAGAAAAGTTTCCAGGAAGTTACCATATGCTGCATTTACATCTGATTGATTAAATATTTTTTCCCAGTTTTGATTTTGCAAGCTCATCCTAAATGTCTGTATATTTTTATCATTCACTATTCTTACCTGTCTTAAATTATTATTTAAGTCACCTTTTCTGGTTTTAACATTTTTGCTAAATAATACAAACACCGGTAAATGGTCTGATATGTCGTTAATAATAATGCCACTAACCATTTCTTCTAACACATTTGTAAATATGTTGTCTATTAATGACTGACTATTTGTGGTTATCCTAGTAGGTCTAGTTATTTTTGGATAAAAGGAGTTGCTGTATAGCGTATTTACAAAATTTTCCGTTGGTAAGTGAGATTTAATTTTCAGTAAATTTAAATTAAAATCCCCACAAATAAAAACCTCCTTCGTGTCCAAATTAGTAAATATTTTATCTGTAGTCTCTATTAGTTGCTCTACATTTGACCCTGGGGCTCTGTAGATACAACTTACTAGGATGTTTTTTGTGTGCTCTAATTGAATTTCAAAAGACAGACACTCCATAACGTTATCCAAAGCGTGATAAAAGGAGAAGTTCAATTTGTCAACTGGACAAAGTATGTTTGGTTATCCAAAGCAAAAGTCATATTTTCAACAACACGTCCATGCAGTTTATCATTTATATACAATGCCACACCACCTCCATTCTTACATGTTCTGTCTTGTCTGTACATCTCATATCCGTCAATGTAGTAATTGTCCAGTTTATCCTCATTTAACCAAGTTTCAGTTATTGCAATGACATCAAATGTCACGTTGATTTGGTGTAAGAGATCTTTGATATTTTCAAGGTTTGCATTTAGGCTTCTTCCATTTAAATGAATTATTGAGAATATCTCTTCATCGGTCTTGATTAAAGCTGATAACTGATGTTCTAGATAATATTTACAGTCATGGTTTAGGTTATTGTAATTATTTATAACCTCACTATGCCTCCATAGTGTCAGTCTTTGCAGAGTCTGCGCCAATCATAATGACTTGTAGCTTGGTCAGAGATTCAGAAATAGTGATAGCTTCTTAATCACAGGTTTGAAAGACTTTGACCCTTGCTGATACACTACACTGCACAGGTTCAGGGGAAAATCTGGGAAGGGTGCATTTAAGGGTCCATTTAAGGTCAGTTTACAATTAACTAATAAAAATGCAACTTCTTAGTTAGAAGACTTGACTATCATTGTGCAGACCACACTTGACCCCAGGCTCAGGTCTGTCTTTTGACATTTCTGTGACCATAATGTTGAACGATATCCAGCTTCTGTCCCTTTAAAAGAAGCGCAGTCCCGACCGGGGTTACCCACCTCACGTACAAGGAGCCCCATATGGCTTCTCCGTGTATTCCGAATCTGTTGCAGTGAGTGTAATCGCTGGGAGGGGTCTCCCATATAAACGCGCCGAGAAAACGGTTCCTGGGTAGCGGGGCAGTGGACCATGACTTGGCGCCGAAGCGTGGCGGGGTATACCTCTTTAGGAAAGCCAAAGGAGACGAGTGCTATTGGCGTACAGTCGCATCTGTCCTCGCCCAGGTTCGTGGTCGAGGCAGCTGAGCAAACCTGAGCTTCATATAGATCTGTTTGCATTTGTTTTTGTTTCCCTCGGGCACCGTCTATGGTTTTCGCTCAAATACATCTTGATCGTGAAGTTCCCGAGTGCTGAAAGGTTCATCACGATGGGCAAAAAATGTTGTGAAAGCGAGGCGGAGGGAAAGCCAGGGATATTAGCGGTGTATTACGTCATTATATCCCATTTGAGAGGCCAATTTAAACTTGTGCAGTTCTCCGTTTTATTCAAGGCGGATAGTTCACCGATTAAACGGGCATCACCATGTGTTTGCTCGCCATTGTCCATCTCTCAGCGCATCCATTATACCCAGGAGGTCCCGTGGGCGTTGCGAAACAAGAGTGTGTATGGAGTGACTGTATCGTGGTATAATATTACTGTTAGTGTCTGTAAATATTGAATGTACTCTATTGGCTTCGGTATCACGGGTATCCGCCAGTAGTAATTGGGCTTTGAACTGTAAAGCACGTCTCCCGTCTATGTTCCTATCTCTCCCTGGCTCCCCCCTCTTTCTTTATATTTGTCTCTCGCTCACTCACTTAGCCTCGCCTCTCTCCCATCAATCCAACCGTGCAGGACCTGCTTGCTCGTCCTCCGGGTACCGCAAGGCAGATGATGAGATGTCCGGAACCACGTCCCAGGCGGATCCCGTAGACGCCACTGCGCGAACGGTGCTTCTCAACCGGCCACAGACTACCAAGTTTTGCGACAACCACGTCAGGTTTGTAACTTTGATTTCATGCATGCACTTGTTGTTCCCTTTTAGTAAGAAAGCAAATGCATCTCTTTTGTGATGGGATCCTTATTATGAAGGGTTTTTTATAGACCCATATTTTAAAGTGGTGCAATGATTGGTTGTGAGTTTTGCCATTACTGGCTAAAGTAACACAGCAAGATTGACCTTTTCAGAGCTTTACACTCATGTAAAGTCATAACATGTGTGATATGCACTTCTGGGGATCAGTAGACTTTGAACTGGGTTTTGTTTCCTTTTAATAATTTCCTCTGTTTTGTGTCAATTACAACTACCCTGAATGTTGCTAAATAGTTTTATTGTTACAAGGTTGCTTTTTGTAAAACTGTATTCAGTGACTACTTCAAGTTAATCTTGTGCTGAATGATCTCTGTCACTGAAGCCATATATATGCCATGCTTTGGAAGCTGCCTTTCCTCTAAAATGTATGGTTTTTTTGTGTTTTTTGTTTTTTTTCTTTGTTTGTTTTTAAACATCAATTAATGCACAATAGACTGCCCATTGCCTATACAGTTAGGGTACAAGTCTGGTAATACTCCGGAGATAATGCCATGCATTTTTGTTTCTACCTGCAAGCATGTTAGCTGTACTGATTGACAGTATCTTATTGTAAGTGCCTTTAAGTTTCTGTTTTAATGGCCATTAGTGTGAGTATTGTGTTCTTTGTGTTTGTTTTGTCCTCCTGGGAACTTTAAGTGAACCAAAGGTCTGAAGCAGTTATCTCTGATGCACAAGGTCACTGACATAGTATAACATGCATGAAGTTAATCTTTTTATCATTGTAATTCCTATTGTCAGTTAGCTCTTGTTATTAAGACACTGTTGTATCAACAAGCTGCATCGTTTTTTTTTTCATTCTTCACTGTCTCCTTGCTATTATTGATTTTTTTATTTTTTTTACGGCAAGCTAATTAAATAATGTAAGTTGATATTCTGTAGTTCACAGTTATTGTCAGGCAACTTGGTTTCACTTTTAAAAAGCCTATTTCAATTTTACTAATGTGATCAGAGCGGGAGTGCCTAGGCCTTTCTGATTGGATGCTTTTGGCCGCGCTGCTTTCAGTGTTTGCTGATTGGGTATGTGTAACTTGAGGGACATGCACTTTGGTGTCCCTGTGTTCCTGTAACTCTTTCGTTTATGTTTTAAGGGTTCAATAGCCTTATTGATTTTCTGAGATTAAAGCCTTGTAGCTTTTATCTGTATACTCTGCTCACTCTCCTGTTTCCCTGAATCTCCCACCATTTTACAATCTGCAAATGGTGCATTAGAGCTTTACCAAAGCTCTTATAATTTAATATACAAAGGCATATTCCCTCTTTTAGATAAACCACACAGCCTAGTGTTGAGGTCAACCCCCTTTTTTCACCTCATTTTCTACTAAAGACTCTCAGCAGCACATCACCCCTGCAGCTGACAGCTGTTAACGCCAAAGTTTTTGGACTATCAGTGTTAAAATGGAACCTATCACTATGTTTGATGTAAAGTTTTCTGGAAACACTGCTGTTAGATATCTTATGTCTGTGGTTAGATTAAAGGGCTGTTATCTGCAGAATTTAGAGTAAAGTTTCCATGACTCATGGACAATCAAGATCATCAGATGCTGTGTTTGTGTGACACCTTTTTATTTAATGTCTTCACCTTTTTTCCCTCTTGCTGGTTGGAGACAAATCAATCAATTCAAAGACTGGCTGTATTTTTAGACACACTGAAAGCTATTACTGTAGCGCCTGCTACAACAAGGCTAATCGATGCAGGTGTTGGTTCAGTTGAGGTGATTGACGGAGAAGATTAAGGTCACAGGTTTTCCTTCTTTTTTGGGTTCAGAATTTAAATTTGGACTGACTATTAATAGTAAAGATGTGTGGGCAGTCTTTGTTCAATTGTTTTTTGCCCTGTTAAGTGATTGTAATAGATTTGCAAGTGCTGCACTTAGCGGCTAAATGGACAACTTGATACATTGCATTAACTCTAATGCTCAAGGTTATAAGATAATTCATGTAGGAATTTATACTTGCTACTTAATAACTGACTTTGTCCTTTTTGTCTCCACTTACTTCAGTACTTTTCTTTTGCAGCACCACCAAATATGGGATTCTTACCTTTCTGCCACGGTTTTTGTATGAACAGATCCGAAGAGCTGCCAACGCCTTCTTCCTCTTCATTGCACTTATGCAGGTAAACTTGATAGGTATGATTTTATGGACTTTGTGGCTGTCGAGCCCACAATCTATTACATTGTTAATAGTTATAGTATTCTCCACATGAAGGTTCCTCACCCTATACATACATATTATACATCTATTAAATATGTCAATTGTGAAATCTGATTATACCTTCTTTAACCCTCCTGTCGTGTTCGGGTCAAATCTGACCGTTTTACAACTTATAATATTCATAAATATTATGTTTTTCATCTGATTACCTCAAGACCTTATGATATCCTCCACACTGTGTACTTGAACATATAAAAGTGATGATCACCTATTTCGTTAAATTTTGAGTGTTTTAATCAACCTTGTTACACCTGTGGTGTTCCCGGTCAAAAGTGGCCGCCATAGGAAATGAATGGGTATCCAGAGTAAATTCATTCAACATTCAGAAAACATCCCCATACACACTGCCCCAGCTCACTCTCTCACACACACACACACACACACACTCACTCACTCACTCACTCACACACTCACACACTCACACACTCACTCACACACTCACACACTCACACACTCACTCACTCACTCACACAAACCAGGGTATGCGTGTTGTGCTGGACATGACAACCGGTCTCCAAGGGCATAATATCACATGTGACAACTTCCTCACATCACATGCTCTTGGTCAGGAGCTACTGAAAAGAAAGCTCACCATGGTAGGGACAGTGAGGAAGAACAAGCCCGAACTTCCCCCTGCGCTGGTATCGACCAGAGGAAGACAGGCACTCTCATCACAATTTGCATTCACTGACACTCACACTCTTGTGTCATACGTTCCCAAGAAGAACAGAAATGTCATCCTGATGAGCACAGTACAAAGGAAGCCCCTGATGATCCAGGACTACAACAAGAACAAGGGAGACGTTGACGGCCTTGATAAGGTAATGTAAAGTCTCATTATGCATTTTATTTTATTTTTATCTAGGTGAATCATAGCATTTTGTGTATGACAGATTGAATATTGTTCCTAATCTCTTATTATTTATTGTTCCTTTATTGCAGCTTACTGGTACATACACCTGTAAGCGGATGACGGCTCGCTGGCCTGTGGCACTGTTCCACAACATCCTGGATGTGTTAGCTTTCAACACGCATGTGGTGTGGACAGCAATCGACCCAACCTGGAATCAGGGGAAAAGTTTCAAGAGGAGACTTTTCCTCGCTTTGGGGACTCCTCTTATACAGCGACGCCAGCACATTCCCCGCACACCAGCCTCCGCCAGTCTGGTTAGGAGCATGCAAGCTCCAGCCCCAGCCGCTGCCCTGGCTGCTCTCCCCCAACAAGGACATGGGCAGAAAAGGAAGCATTGTGGCCTCTATGCCCCTAGAGACATCAAAACGAGCCTGACATGCTGCAAATGTCATGCTTATGTTTGCAAGGCCCACTCTGACCTGAGTGTCACATGCCACTCATGTGCATGAATACACACACAGACACACACACACACACACACACACACACACACACACACACACACACACGCACACACACACACACACACACACACACACCCTGTTGAGTTTGGTGTTTGGTTTTCCATTTATTTTTTGTATTATATGTTCATTTTGTAGTTCATTTTCAGTGCCTAATTGTATTTTAACTGATGTTATTTAATGTTTACTTCTATAAATTGTTGTTAGACACTACTTTGAAACATTGTTCTCAACTAAAAAAAGTTTAATAAAAAAATTGGTGTTGACAAAAAAAAAATTGTGCTAATTTAAGAGCAGTTAAAACAGACCGGTCAATTTTGACCGGGAACACTAAAGTAGGGGGCTGGAGGCGAACACGACCGGAGGGTTAATAAGTGTACCAATGAAAACCAAAATAAAACACAAAATACGAACCTTTTATGCTTAGCTTAATTGCTCTTGCAAGTCCTCATGCATTAGTAACTGATCTGTCCCATCAGTAATGGACCATCCAGAAACCATTAAGCAGTTACATCGTAGCTATCAGTCTTCTCATTACTGTGGTTCTGAGTTGTGCCTTCCACCTGTCAACAGCAAATCCCGGATGTATCGCCGACTGGTCGTTACACCACCCTAGTCCCACTTATCTTTATACTCACAGTAGCTGGTATAAAAGAAATCATAGAAGATTATGTAAGTACCAATTACCTAATCAATTAAGAGTGGTTTCAAAACAGCTGAAAAATAATTGTAATTTCAGAAAAGACACAAAGCTGACAATACAGTTAATAAGAAGAAAACAACAGGTATGGGTTTTTCTGCATGCTCTTTAATGTGTGTGTCTATTGTGGGAAGCTTTTGGTTTCTTTTCATAACTTTGACAGTGGTTGCAATAGTACAGGCTTTCTGGCCACAGCAAGTTTAGTTATATGAATACTGTATGAGGCTGACTGTGTCCCTTCTCTCAGTGTTGCGGAATGGAACCTGGCAGACTATTATCTGGAAACAGGTAACTTTACCCTCAAAGAAAACACATATTTAAGTGTTCTTTTTACTTCACTATCAGAAGAGTTTAACTATCTATCTATTGATCTATCATCGATCTATCGATCGATCTAATATTATCTCCCTGAACTAAATTACAGTATCCAAACAATTTTAGTTGTGAGATCTCGATTCTCCAATTTAAAAAAAAAAAGAAATTTAATTTTAAGGTCTAGTATTGGTTTGTGTCTTGTGCAGATGCCTCCCACTAATGGCTTTGTATTTCCCACTTTCTCCACCTTCCATTTGCCACTGCTCTGCTGCATCACACCACAAGGTGGCAGTAGGAGATATAGTGAAGGTGACGAATGGCCAGCATCTGCCAGCTGATATGGTCTTGGTGTCATCCAGGTCAGGCACCACTGTGCAAATGTGTCATTGTATTTTTATGACACCTGAGATTATGTCTTTTTGTTTCCTCTACAGTGAGCCACAGGCTATGTGTTACATAGAAACTTCAAATTTGGATGGGGAAACTAACCTGAAGATCAGACAAGTATAATTATGAATTGCTTGGATTTATTGAAGTTATGCTACAACTTTTAAAATCACCAATGCTGTTTATTGTCATGTTTTCCAGGGTCTCCCTCTGACCGCTAGTCTTCAGACTCTTGAGGATTTGGTTGCACTATCTGGTCGATTAGAGTGTGAAGGCCCAAATCGACATTTGTATGACTTTTCTGGCAGATTGCAACTTGAAAACCAAAAGTATGTTTTATTTTTAATTGGGTCATATAGGTTACTCTTCTTTTGTTACCAATGTCATTCATTCACCAGTCCAGCTCCACTGGGACCAGACCAGGTGTTACTTCGTGGAGCGCAGCTAAGAAACACGCAGTGGGTTGTAGGAATAGTTGTGTACACCGGTCATGACTCTAAATTAATGCAGGTGAAATACTAACACATTAAAACTGTTGTTACTATTGTTTCCATTTGAATATTGTAGAAAAACCTAATTGTAATCACATGTCTCCTTAATTCACAGAACTCTACCAAAGCCCCTCTAAAGCGCTCAAATGTGGAGCGTGTGACAAACATGCAGATCTTGGTCCTGTTTGGCATCCTCCTGGTTATGGCTCTGATCAGCTCTGTGGGTGCTGCCATATGGAACAAACAACACACTGAAGAATCCTGCTGGTACTTGTCCCGGGCAGGTAACAGTTTTTCAACATCTTTAACATCAGAACTCAAATGCTCAAATTTTAACTGATTGTAAAAGTAAAACTGATTGTGAAAGTAACTTTTTTCAGGAGACATCTCCACTAACTTTGCATATAATCTCCTGACTTTTATTATATTGTACAACAACTTGATCCCAATTAGTCTACTGGTCACTCTTGAAGTGGTTAAGTTTACCCAGGCACTGTTTATCAATTGGGTAAGTGTTTTTACTGAATTCAGTGTAGATGCAATGATAAAATTTTATAATCTGCAGCTGTAATTTATTGAAAATTATCTTTTTTTTTAAGGATGTTGAAATGTACTATGCAGAAACTGATACACCTGCTGTGGCACGAACATCCAATCTAAATGAGGAGCTTGGCCAGGTATGTTTCAGGATTTTACTCTGTTTACACTTTGACTGTATTCACAGTAATTGACTATATGTACATGCCTAGGTGAAATATCTTTTTTCTGACAAGACTGGGACATTAACTTGCAATGTTATGCACTTTAAGAAGTGTACTATTGCTGGAATCACATATGGGTAAGTGGTGTCACTTAGTGCTAATCTTCTACAAGCCATTTACTTACACTCCTCATCAAAACATTTCTGAACCCTAACTTTATGATTTAATTTATGTTGTCATGTATGAAAATCCAGCATTTTTTTTATTAACTGATTTGTTCTGCGTATCTATTATAATCTTGCTTGGTTGATTGAACTAATCATCTCATTGATTCTCTTTGCAATTTGCTCCCATTCATTACTGCAGTCATTTCCCAGATCTTGACTGTGATCGGTCAATGGAAGACTTTAGGTAAGTGATCTTCTTAACACTTGAAAGCTTTCCTTCTATTTTGTTTCCCACCATGTTAGGTCAGTCTTTACTCATACAACCCGTTTATAGAACTAATCTCTATTCACTAACAATAAAATAATGTAATTCTGTTTGTTAAATATTGTTCACAGCAACCTACCTTCCAATAGCCATAATTCCACTGAGTTTGACGACCCTACTCTTATCCAAAACATAGAGAAGAACCATGTAAGATTCAGATGATATAAACATTCACCTACAACCTAATTATTTGCAATACAAAATATCACCTTGTAAATATATTGATTGTGTATTTATAGCCTACGTCACCTCAAATCTGTGAATTTCTGACAATGATGGCAGTGTGCCATACAGTGGTTCCTGAGAGGGAAGACGACCAGATCATTTACCAGGCATCTTCGCCTGATGAAGGAGCCCTAGTGAAAGGAGCTAAAGGGCTGGGCTTTGTCTTTACAGTCAGAACACCACATTCTGTCATTATTGATGCTGTGAGTCCTACATCACTTTTGATGTCTTTAAATCTGTTTTGTATTTTGGAGCGGCTAAATGTATGTTATGTCTCAGAGAGGAAAGGAGATGAGCTACGAGCTGCTAAATGTTTTGGAGTTTTCCAGGTAACCCAAATGTGATTCTTTCTTATCAACAAAATTATGCATTCTGTGTAGCTAATTTGTTGCTTACTTACAGTAACCGCAAGCGGATGTCTGTGGTGGTCAGGACTCCCAGTGGGAAGCTACGTTTATACTGCAAAGGAGCTGTATGTTAATTCATTTACTGATGAAAAACATCTGGAGTTGACACATTAATATAAAAGAGACTAATACTTGTTTTGGCATTTTCTAGGATAATGTCATATTTGAACGCCTTACTGAAGCTTCTCAGTACAAAGATCTGACTGTTGTTCATCTTGAACAGTTTGCTACTGAAGGTATTTGCAAAAGAATATACAGGTTCTTCAATTTATTTCTTCATTGCATTACATTCGGCTTCTTTACAGGTTTGAGGACCTTGTGTTTTGCTTATGTGGACCTAGAGGAAGAAGCCTATCAGCAGTGGCTAAAAGAATACAATCAGGCCAGCACAGTTCTCAAGGACAGAGCGCAGAAACTAGAGGAATGCTACGAACTCATAGAAAAGGTACATTTTTTGTTGAATTTGTTTTCAGTGTATCCTTTAAGCATTTTCTTGCAGCCTTTAATCATTTAATCAGCAGTCTCTAATGGACTATGCTGCAGTAAATCTCAGCTAAACTTTGTGTAACCAGCAGGTGGCAGGCTGCTTCTTTTATTGGACATTGTAAAAGTTCTCCAGCAGCTGACACTTCCTACTGATAATTGTGAAACAAACAACTTGACCAAAATGTGTTTCTGTGAATTAATCAAATATAAGAAAGATTTTTACACGGCTCAAGTCATGTCTAATATAGTGCATTAAAAAAGGCTGTAGAAGAAATATATGAACGGAGAAAGAGGAAGAAGCAAGAGGTGGAGGGCAGCTTAGACTGGGAGACCACAAGGATAATTACCTGCGCTCGCCTGCCAAAAGCCCCATAAAACTTGAGTCAACAACACAGTAGTGTTACCTTGTGTATCTTTGCGAGTGTGTCTAATGAGGGCACACATAGATTAAAATGCTCAACAAATTTCAGCAAGAGTAAAAGTAATGGGTTGCTTTTTGGCATGTAGACATTGAATGTTCCTTCATTGGCACTGAAATTAGGAAGATGAATTGTGTTCCTTTTTAAACCTCAATCCTTTATCTTTATATATATATATATATATATATATATATATATATATATATATATATATATATATATATATATATATATATATATATATATATATATATATATATATATATATATAATGATTCAGTTTAATGTTTGTTCATGATCAGAACCTAATGCTGCTGGGTGCTACAGCCATAGAGGACCGTCTCCAGGCTGGTGTGCCTGAGACTATTGCTACTCTAATGCGAGCTGACATCAAGATCTGGGTCCTCACCGGGGACAAACAGGAAACGGCTATCAACATTGGTGAGAAAAGATAACAAGATGATGCACTTAATAGGAGACACACATGTTATGCTAAGGCTTAATATACATGAATGCAGGTGATTGCGTCAGTGAACATCATGGAAACTGGACTGGATTGTAGATAATTAAATCACAACTGGAAGAAAAGTGTTATATTAGGTTAGCTGTGAAATTCCAGACATGCCTTTGCACACTCAGTTGTACTGGTAAAGGGTGGAAAAACTTCATTTGTGAAAAGAATTTTATGGTACACTTAGTGCAAACCCAAAATGTTTATACTCCCTACTTTTTGAGATTTACTTTGGACATGTTATCATAAAGGTCTTTAAAGGTTATTAAATATTACAACGTGAAGGGTGGTATTACTGCATGCATTTCTATTTAGTGATGGCAAATGTGACATGCCATAGTTGGAAGTAATGCCTTTGAGTATGATTATTATATCAAAGGGGAAAAAACAGTTCACTTTCTCTCTTCCTCTGACTGCTTCTCAGGCTACTCTTGTCGCCTGGTAACTCATGGCATGTCCCTCATCATCGTCAATGAGGACTCTCTGGATGTGAGTATATAGTCTTTGTCCCCATCTGCCTAAACTCAAAGGGACTGGGGGGGGCAAGGTGTGGCTTTTACACAGAGCGGTGGGTGGAGCTCTTTGTTCTCACTCAGGTGGAGGTAATTAAAGTCTCTGGTGTCCGCTTTAGAGGAAAAAAGAATGAACAGAAAAAATGGCGTGATGGAGTCAAAACTTTTTTTCCTGATTCTCTCCAAATCCATTTCTGTTTTCTTTTAAGAACATTCATTTAAGATTTTTTTTTTTTTTTTTTTTTTTTTTTTTTTTTTTTAACTCATTTACAAATGTTTCCAAGTCCTAAAGTCTTTTTCCCCCTCCTATTAGATGGTCTTTGTGTTCAGGTGATGAATGTGTCCACTTCACTCAAACATTGCCACATTTTGTGGACAAATATTGTGTATCTTTTCAGAAATATTGTGTATCTAATCACATATGCTGGATTTGTTTTTATAGGGTGGCAGTTTTCTTTTTTGTTTTGCTTCTTGCTTTTCTTTATTAGATGACTCTTTACGTATGTTCACTAGATCACATAGTATTGCAATGATCAGCACACCAGTTTTCCTAAGATTTAAATTCTATTCTGCTTCTGCTCATAAATTACTTGAAATATGGCAGAGTTTTGACACGAAACTCACTTATGTCCAGTGATTGCTCTTCCAGTATCAACATTACATATGCACACTGTATGGCCTGTCTTTAGACCATTAAAGATTACCCACAAAAATCACTCTGTGTCAGCTTTAGTCTTGTTCAGTCAATATATTCCATTTTGTTGGAGAATTTGATCCAGAAATCAATGTTTCCACATAAAGATAGTGCTCAGTACTGGCAAATGTCTGTTGTGCTGATGTGTCTTTGACCTTGTTGTATTTAAAGATTTACCAACTTTAAGTAGTGTTGGGAACAGTGGCGGCTGGCGAAAAAAAATCTTGGTGGGGCTGATGTGCCAATAGATTTCCCTGCCTATTATTGTGTTTGTTATGTGAGAGAGACTAACCTGAGTTCTTATTACACATTTATACTAGTGTGGTTACACCTTTTAGTACAGTATTATGGCTATTAAAATGCACGGTACACATGAAATGATTCTTATTAGTATAATGTGAGTAAACTCTTAAATGAACTACTTTTGTACTATATGTCTTGTGTTTTAAAGGGTTTTAACCTCAAACAAACATGACACTCAATGACTACAACAAAGTTATAAGTAAATATGAACTATATCACATCGAATGAAAAAAAGTGCTTTCAAGAATTTAGATGAACATCTCAAGGGTAAACCTCAACACACAAAATGTTTAACAGTCACAATATTCTAATGGGCCCAAATAAACAATTTATCCTATAGCCGGCAAAAGACTCAAATATAGTCAATTCTCCAACTCCCAGTTCTACCGTTGCAGGCCTGGTTCGTAGCTTGGGTATGGTGTAGCCTTAAACGAACTGGCTCCTTCACCGCAATGGCAAACAAACAGGAAAAAGGTACTGTACCTCCGTGGCTCCTCCGCCACTCGCGCGTTAAGAAGTCGTAGGCAGCGGCAGTGAAATCCAGTTAGCGTCGTTCCGCTCTCCCTCGGGCAACGTCACTAAATGCGGTGGGTGTCCTTCGTGCTCTCTCGAATGGTCCTCTCCGGTGTAGCTGGCAGGTCGCTAGCTTATTCGCAAAGTCCATTAACAAGCCTACCTCGCGTTGAATTGTCCACTCAACAGGCAGCTAAACATCACCATTTACGTTACACCAAGTCTTCAGACCGAAAACTTAACTTATCTGGCAATAAAGCATCAAATTCACCTTCCGTGAATCAGTTTAATTACTAAGACTTGGGACAAGCTGAAAACGTGACTTCTTCCAAAAGTGCATCTCCCGAATAAGACCCGCGCTCATCCCCTGCATTACTTCCTGACTGACCTTTCAACTTGCTCATGATTATCTTATCACAGATGGCACAGAAAATAAATCAATTCAAAACAATAATTCAGACGTCCTTTCACAATAATTCATCCACGTATTCCCTGCGGATTCATGCCCGGATACGCCTATCACGTGACTAATCAGTCTGGGACACGGCTAATAGCAATCCAAACTTTCTGTAGCAGGTGTGCAATTTATGGCGCCCCAAAACCATTTTATTCGGCGATGCTGATAGGCTGATAGGAATAATATGTTTTAATTTTTCCCTTAGCAACCACACATAATTGGCTATTTCGCTACATTTCGCTTTGATGCAAAGCCCCAAGAAGGGTATGTCGGTGGAAATTCACTGTTGAATAAGAGTCATTTGGTGGAAATGTTTTTTGAATAATTCAGATTACATGTAGAGACACATAAATAATTAAAACTGACATTGATTTAAAAAAAAAAAAACGACATATTTTTAGTATTATACATTTTATATTTTTCCTCTCGTCTTTGGGAAGGGCGGCGCCCAAGCGCCAGCTGCCACTGGTTGGGAAGCTGGCATTCTCTGAATTCTCTGAATGAAAGGTTTCTTCTTATTTTCTTATTTTCTTTCTTATTTTTTATCTAATTATTCACGCCTGAGAGAGTGGCAGCACCCAAATAATTTCCCTTGTGGATCAATAAAAGCAGTTTGTAACTATTCTGGTAGAATGTATGACATTAAACTTCTCTATATAACAGACAAAACAATGACATCCATGAAA
Source organism: Paratrypauchen microcephalus (assembly GCA_036785185.1). Classification (NCBI taxonomy): domain Eukaryota; kingdom Metazoa; phylum Chordata; class Actinopteri; order Gobiiformes; family Gobiidae; genus Paratrypauchen; species Paratrypauchen microcephalus. Next base: position 1,710,347 of record JAVJIX010000012.1, on the reverse strand, counting down.
GCAAGCAGGTGGCGTACCCCAACAGAAATGTCACATGCATCTTTAAATGTGTATTGTCTAAGCATGCTCATAGGTCATGCTTTTCACATCTGCCTATCATGGGTTGAGACTGGTAACTTCATAAAGCGGAACGTGTTTTCTGTGAAGACCTTATCTTTCTCCACACTTAAAATATCTTGCGTGCCAATTTAGTTGACGCTTAGTACAAAGTGTAGCTTTCATTTGACAGTAAACAGTAACTGCTTATCAGAGCATCACCTCCTGAAAAACCTCCTGAAAACCTCCTGGCCCCATTAAAAGTAGTTCACCTCTGTCTTGTCAGTGTTAAGTTTGTTTTTTCCCCATTAGTTGCTGTTGGTTTTACGGCAGCAGTTGTACACTGACCTCTCCTACTGCACATTCTCTACTCAGCTCGGGCTTCACACCACTACCTCTACATCTGTCAGCACCCTCTCCATACACAGGAAGCCACTCCACAGCCTTTGGTGCCTGAGAGGAAAACCGCGTGTGGCAGAAGGATTTGTCCCTCGAGTGAGCGCCCTCTGAGATAGTGTTTATTGTACTTCACGTTTGAGATAGACAATCTGCAAAAGGGGATGGACTGGGAGGGGGGTGACTTGGCTGATCTCCTCTGAGGGTGATGAGAGAGTAGTAACGCGATCTCCTTTTGGTTCTATTCTTTATCAAAACAAAACCGTGTGAGCAATGCCTCCTGGGTAAACGGTTTGCCTCTGCTAAGTTGTGACAAACGCCATCTGTCACCTTCAGACCACTACCACACACAGACTAGCACAAATCTTCACCTCATCTCGTTCTGTCTAGTCAGTGCTAATGGACACATAGGAGCCACTTGTGCTACTGCCTAGATTTGACACATTTGTCAGTTTCACACATTTACTGTACTGCTGGTCTATGGGTCTATGATTTGTGAAGAATCCCTCAGTCGTCCAGGTAGAATCCATGATAAAAGGAGAAATTCAATTTGTCAACTGGACAAAGTTTCTGTCTTTTGAAGAAAGAAAGCTGAAAACAAAGAGGTGGGATAGTTTCAGAATAATTTCAGTGTAGTTAGCTCCTCCCTGCAGTTAGATATAAGCAGTGTCCATCAGCACTCTAACAAGAACTGACGAAGCAGCGCGGATGAGCTGCGAAACGTTTTCGACCAAATAAACTTTGTCCAGTTGACAAATTGAATTTCTCCTTTTATCATGGTCTATGATTTATTAATTTTAATTTGCATTCTTATTGTTTGCCATAACTAGATAATATAGATGTTGTTTTTTAGCATCTAAGGGCACTCATAGGATTAGCAGGAATGTTCTAGTGAATCTTTTGACTGAGTAAATGAAATTATCAGTTTAAAGACCAAAGGAATTGCTGAGGAATGCAATTAAAGGGGAAATGCATGTTGTCTGTGTCAAGTCTATTTGAACATACAGCTCCTGTCATTTTAGATAAACACATCAGCCCGTTTACTCCCACATACTTATTTTTCATCACAAATATAACTGAACCATAGTAATTTTCTTTTACAACAACTATTCCTAATGAAATAGATCATTAAGTGCCTCCGCTTGTGCACATTTTCCATTCAATTTTGTGCGTTTCTGTCCAAGACTGCAGTGGATGTGAATGTTTACACAGATGCACAGTGAGATAATTAAACGCCATATTAAAACTTCCTGGTGACAGAATCTGCACTTGAGCTATGAGCATCTCTCTGCTGCTCCTCACTCAGCAGTGGTCTCTGCTTTATTCCATAGTCTGGTATACATTCCTGTATTATGCATGTTTTTTTTCCTAATTATCTTGATTTTAAGTTAATTTATAGTCATGCTATTATAAAGATTGAATCAAAGGTGGTCTGGATTACTTTAACATACTCCTTTCCCAGATTTTACCACGCATGTTTCCATGAGGCTGTGAGATTGTTTGTGCTTATGCATTTTATGGCTGGGTATGCAATGACTGTGACTGACCTGTGATTTCTCAAACTGCCATCCATGCCCTCCCCATTTTCTCATCCAAATATAAAGCTGATAAAATTCCAGTCAGAAAGTCTCTGTAAACATTGGTCCCTGCAGTGTGTTTTACATGTGATGAACATGTTTCTGCTTAAATTCAAATCAACAAGTAACATATAAGAAATATACATTAAACTATTTTCCTAAGATCCCTGTAACAAAAGATTTCCCTCCAAAACAAAAAGTGTGATTAGGTTTAAAAGTGCAGTTGCAGTTAAGTGCAATGAGCTAATGTTAATACTTTTACATTATTTTATTAGGATTAAGTACCTAGTTACCTTTAAGCTCCACAATGGACTTACCTGGTGATTATCTGAACTGTCACTAAGGATTAGACGAGACCCGCTGTGACATGTCACTGTGATGTATTAGCGCCTCGCTGTTATACCAGATCTGTTTAGGGCCACAGGTTTTGACAGCAATCATCAAACTAATTACTCAGCACTTATTTCTTAAGTTTTCATAAATGTTATCTTTTAAAGTAATAAATTGCATATCTTTCATAATTCATATCTATATTGCCTTAAGTAATTTGTAATATATTTTTATGTTACATCAATGAACAACAAATCTGCATTAATATTGGACAACACATATCTAACGTAAACAAATGCCATCTTTGAAATCATTTGAGCTTCAGAAACCTGTAAGCTCTTAAATCCTTTCATTCTGCTTGTGTTTTCCTTTACTCTGTTTTGGGAAAAAGGTGAATGCAAACAGGAATTCCGGTGCACAAAGAAAAACACACGGCCTCAGGCTGGGAAAATAAGCACAGGGATTTTTGGAAGAGGAGGGACATGCTGCAGAGGGAATGCGGGCTATAATGCCACAGGTTATGTGGAGCATGTCATGTGCTCTGAAGCTGGACATGGGTCTGCTGAATCATGAAGGTGAAGGGTCCCTGATCGTATGCCACAATAATACACACTCATGAGGGCTGTTTGCTTATTACCTGTATAATTATCGTCTTAATGCCAGCAGGACATCTCGATAGACTTTTTATTGTGTATGTGTGGGTTCATGAATGTCTCATGGCGTGTCTGCTCCTCCACATGGCCTTCATTACAACTCAGTAGGATGTTTATTTTTTCTATATTAATCCTTGTTCCTTTTGTTGTAATGAACCTGGACAAAACTGCCCCAAACAAGCTCCTTTTCCACAAACACACGACATAACCATATAGGTAAAGGAATCTACAATGAAGAGTAGCACGTGCAGATTGTCTAAGATGGTTGGGTTTATATTGGCTTTGTTAATTGTGCTGTGTACACAGGAACAAATTCTTTACTCAGATGAAAGCAGTGAAACCAGGAGCATATGTCTCCCATTTCTTCTGAGTACAGTTTTGACCTTTTTACAAATTGCTGTGTGTTTTCATCTATTTCATTGCTTAGGGAAGAAAATTACCTCACATGCAGTCAGTCTGAAGTGCTGTAACTATAATTTAAAACTGGAAAAATACACATTACTTTTGAAAGGATATATAAAATAATATCTCTTTATCTACACAGGCAACTCGAGCCACACTGACGACCCACTGTTCTTCTCTGGGGGACTCATTGAGGAAAGAAAATGAGCTTGCGTTGATCATCGATGGTCAAACCTTAAAGTATGCTTTGTCATTTGAACTACGACAAAACTTTCTCGACCTGGCTCTGTCCTGCAAAGCTGTCATTTGCTGCAGGTAAGGACTATTTTTACATTTTTAAAACTTTTATAAATACAGTTTATTTATAGGAACTTGCCGGGCTGCCCTTTGCAGCTCCTTGGTGGTGGGTAGTAACATTCACATAGTTTTGGTGTAATAGGTTCCCACTTAAACAAACTCAGTCCTGTCACTAAAATGTTAATGGTATGTTTCCTTTTTTGGTTTTTGTGGACTGGAGCATAGTGTAACAAAGGTTTTCCATTTTTCTTCTCTTGGTCTTTAAGATGAGAGGTTTCTGTGTGAGCATGTGGCACTGGGGCCAAAGTTTAAAATTCAATAAAACTGTATTGAGATGATGATTTATATTTAATTGGAATCTTTCACATGTATGCCTTTCATATTTATATAGAATTATGTACATATGTGGCAAGTTAACCATCACTGCACACTTTGATTACTTGATTACTCTTGGCTTGGTGGTCCTAAACACTTCAAATGGGCTAGAATCTAATAAAATCACAATTTCAGATCTTTTTTTTTTGTGTATGTGAGAGGGTTTTCCATTTGAGTAAACATTAGTAAAAACCTTTACATTTATTAGTTGGGAAAAGCCATACATTACATTTGGAGTGTTGGTAAAATCATTGTTGATAATCCCTAAGAGGCAACTACTGTAGTGATTTTGAACTTTAAAAAATGAATTAAGTGTGTGCTTTTAGGGGCCCATAGTGTGACCAGCCCCTGTTTGTAATGAGCTGTGTTGCCTTTAAAGTACAGAGGTGCCGGTGACATAATGCCACTGCAGTGGTTTCTGAATATGTGCACTTGTACGCTTGGCCGACTAACTTCACTTAGTGTTAGTTTATAGCAAGACTTGGCGGCTGCTTATTTTCTGTTCAGGTCCACTATAAAGTGCACTTTCATCTCTTAAGTGTCCCAGACGTTGTTCGAATACAAGCTGGAAAAGTAGAGATGCAGAGATGTAGAGAGATTTGTGGTTTAGCTGCTTAACGATGCACAGGCTGGCACACTGCTGCACTTCAGACAGAAAGAGGAAAACAAAGAGAAGAGGTTGATCTCATAATTCATCTGTGATTACAACGGCCAAGTCTGAGCTTCTCCTGCGGGTACATCCTGTGGTGTGTTTGTAAATGTGTGTGTACAGCGAGCCACATATGAATATGAAGCAGACCACCAACCTCTACTAGATATTACTATACATTCATATTTGTAATGGCATATGGACAAACTCTGTGTTTCTTTACATTGACACAGTTTTTCATTGTTGTGATTCACCTGATTGTCATTGTCTTCTGAGACGTGATTTCTCATGCAACTGTACATAGCGTTAATTGATGAAATTATTACAATATTAAATTAACTACATACATGGTACATATTTTTATGCTTTTCAAGTTGGTGTAGTAGTTTTCCTGAGTAACTTATATCATACCCTATGAAGATGTACACTAAATATATGCTTATGTACAATGTAACTGCCACCTGTCGCTAGTTTTACACTGTGGGAAATATAGCTTTCTTTGTTAGACAAATCCTATCTTGGTGTCAGCTTTCCCTTTTAGTTCAAGCTTCATAAGTCTTTCACTGTACTATTCTTGGTCGTATTCTGTAAGAGGAGGCGTGTCAGCATTCACATGTGCACAAAATGTTTTGAAAACAGAGGTCCATTAGAGCAATGTCCCATGTCCAGAACATAAGCAGTGTAATCTGGGGTTTTATTAGTTTGCCATCTATCACATTGTATTATATTTAACCCTATGTGCCATTGCTCTCCCAACATATTCATCATCCTATCCACTCATTTGTACTAAAGGGTAAAAGGAGGATCTACATTTTATGAAATCCCCACATTTAACTCTTTTCCTCTCTGCCCTTCTAATATGACACAATAAAAGGAAAGACTCACAGGCACACACGTCACCGTGCTGTGCTAGTCCTGAGGGAAGGCTCTGTAATGGATCTGCTCAGGGTTTTTCATTGTCCATACAGGGACAGAACCGGTTCCTGAGACTGGATCAGAGATACAGGTCAAGTGGGTGGAGTACCTCTGGATGCTCCCTAAACGCACACATAGGCTGCAGGCACATGAGCCCTGAGAAACGCATGGGCTCATAAAGGTGCACACATCAAACAAAGGCTACCCAGAGTCTTATTAGTCCAACAGTGAATCATTGTTTCCCAATGCTGGTAAAAGCAGGAGTTACAGCCCTGTACAGAGCTATCTGTGCCAACACACCATTCCTCTATTTCACCTTTTACTGTTCCCATGGTTTGTCACTCTGTAGAGTACACACTGGACCCTTTTTCCCCAATTATGATCTTTATTTGTTCTAATCCCTTAAATAGGTGTTACTCAATTAGGTCTAATCCTCTGGTTTCCATACACTCCCAACAGATGTAAACACACCTCACAACCAAATGTTATTCCTGACTATTTTATTGTGATTTGAAATCACTACCATTATGTCAGTTGTGCCATACCTGACTGCTTTGCAGATTAAAACATAATCCAATACCGTTTACAACGGGATGAGGTAACATTTGAAATCTAATAATACTTTAAATAATCATATTCGGTTTTCTGCTCCCTTTTTATGACTACAGCAAACTTGTCACATGGTGATTTGACCTTTCCATTTCCAGAAAAATAACCTCTGTATTTTGATATTGTCATTGGGGCCTTTAATTTCAACCTTTCACCAGTTTGTTTTATTGCCTCTAGAGTGTCACCACTGCAGAAGTCTGAAATCGTGGACATGGTAAAGAAGCACGTCAAAGCTATTACCTTGGCAATAGGTGATGGTGCCAATGATGTGGGCATGATCCAGACAGCTCATGTGGGAGTGGGCATCAGCGGCAACGAGGGGATGCAGGCTACAAACTCCTCTGATTACTCCATCGGACAGGTGCAGTGCAGACATTGCCCTCTGATTCATGCAGCGAAAAGGTCACACAAATAAACACACTAAAGGCTTCACATGCTTACATAATGGAGGGATGTCTGGCTGAAGTCCTCATGTCAGCAGTGTCTAATTTATCATACACTTCAGAGAATAACAGCAGTAACAACTGTAAATCCACTGATTTGGTATATGTCCAACAGCCTTCTGACATCTGAAAGTACACACAATTTGCACTTGTAGCTTAGTTAATGTATGTATACAATTAAACAATTTTTGCCATCACATGAGCAGACAGAAGTCAAGTGGTAACAGGCTACAGAAATACTTTACTTAATAAAGACAGGGTTGTCAGCACTATTGACTCTAGTGTAAAATATCAGTGCAGGAAGAAATGGGGTCATTGATGTAAGGTATAGATGGATTTAAGTCTGGCGACTATGAAATGGGTGTAGCCTTACTACTTACCACTATGACCAGTGATTGATTGGGTTTGACATCTGCTGTAATTATTCCAGTATCTTATCTCATCTCCCCTGCCTTGTCTTTACTTTCTCACTTTCTGTCACTTTCTCTGCAGCTTATCTAAAAACCTTCAGGCAACTTGGACTACTTGTCTTTATCAGTGGAAATCCTATTTTGTGTTTAAAAACCGCATCACGCTCACTAAACTATCTTTTTTTAATCTATTTACAGTTTTCTTATTTAGAGAAACTGCTGCTTGTGCATGGGGCATGGAGCTACAACCGGGTCACCAAGTGCATCCTCTACTGTTTCTATAAGAATGTGGTCCTCTATATTATCGAGGTATGGCCTCGGCACTGCCCCCCTTTAATGCGCCCGCTTGCATACACACACACACACAGTTACATTAGCAGAGACATTTTGCAGCTGTTTGTCGGCATGGTTGACAGTGATGGACTATGTGCCCTTGTGGTGTCTGCTTTCGGTCTCTCTTGCGTAGATGCATGCAGAGGGAGAGTGTTTAGATCAGCCGTGATGAAACTCTGGCTCCAGGGTCAGCAGATCTGTGTGTGTTTTTAAAGGGCACACTGCAGCCTTGGCCTGCCTGTTTTCGGGGGGTGTTTGTCAGCTGTGCACACCCCCCTCACCCACTCCATGTCCTGTCTGCTTTTAAGCATGGCAGCAGGTGCAGGTTCATGCGGGAGTCTCAAACCACGGCCCACTGTCTTGGTCATGGCTCTCCCTCACTGCCTGTCTGTATTAAAAGTGTGCGTTTCACTTATTATCTCACATGATTGGCTTCAGCTAAACTCTGGGCCAAAGGTTAGAGACTGTCTCTGTCCACTTTTTGGAGACACAAAATGGGGGGTGGGGAGTTATTCAATGCATCTACCCTAACCCTGAGGCTGTATCATTCACTGTATGCCCCAGGAATGCTTCAGCACTCACCAACAGCCACCCAAAATGTCTGCTGTCCTATCAGCATGCCATGAGTAGGAGAGTGTTAATGAAGATTCCCTGAGGCTTTCATAGCATTTAGACACATTGTTTTGGCTGCTTAAGCTCTGTAAAGTCACTGTGTGGTTTCAGAAGTGGGAACAAACCATGCAAGGAATGCATTTAAAACTAAAGTGCCACAAGCTGTACAGAAGTAGTGTAAAAGGTTATGTTCTGTGTATAAATCAGGTCACATTATTTTAACCAACTTTTAAAAGCATCTTTCAACACACATTTGGATAAGTCTGAATATGCCACAACATTGTGCAAAAGCTATTGTCTCCTCTATACGTTCCTAAGGCAGTTTACTCTGCACTATTGTTCATTTCATCCCCTCTGATCTCTGTCTCTCTCTCCTAGCTCTGGTTTGCCTTTGTCAATGGGTTCTCCGGACAGATCCTGTTTGAACGCTGGTGCATAGGTCTCTATAATGTGGTAAGTATAGACTCCTGACTCCGAACTGTCTCTTGCAACACACAATAATGTTTGGTCTTTATTTTCTTGGGTAGGGTTATACAGTATTTTTACCATTTCAATTCAAAACGACTTTATCTAGAGAGGCTAGGAAAAAGGTTTTGAATGGGGGAAAAAAGGACCGGAGTATATATTGGGAGTTGTATCTGTAGGGTGTAATTTAATAAAGATGCTTATGACTGCATACATTGTCTGTGGCATGGTCCTGTCATTATCCAGTGAGCTACATGGATTGCTATTTGAAATTCTGTATACTTTTTGTTGAACATGTCATTGCTAATGCCTCGAAACTATATGAATTACAAAATTTTGTCTTATTTAGATTTTCACTGCACTGCCCCCATTCACACTGGGGATATTTGACCGGCCGTGCAGTCAGCAAAATATGCTCCGGTTTCCTCAGCTCTACAGAATTACCCAGAATGCTGAGGGTTTCAACACTAAGGTTTGTGCTGCCATGTTTAGCCCCTTATGCATTTGACTTTCTATGCCTTGTGGGTTGTCTGTGGGCTTGGTGAGTGATGCGTGCTGCTTATTTGGTTCACCAGCGAGTAAACAAGAACGTCATGGGGACTGGGCCGTTTCTATGGCAATATTAATGAGATTCATAGGGCCAGAATAAGGAAGTCATTCATTTTACACCATCAACCTGTACAGCACATGTAATAAGACTATGTACTGTAAACAGAATTTTAATGGCAAGAGTACTGTGGATGTATGAATATTTGAGGAAGGTCCATGTATGCCCAGACCATGTAATTTTCAAGACTTAAACTTTATTGATCCATAAGGGAGTAGTAGCTCACTCCTACTTTGTGTTTTTAGGTGTTTTGGGGCCATTGTATCAATGCACTGATCCATTCAATTATTCTATTCTGGTTCCCTCTCAAAATGTTAGAACATGGTAAGTGCAACACTACATTATGAGAAGAAAAAAAAAACCTTTAGCAGTAATCAATGTTTTGTGCTCTTTGCAGACTCCCCTTTCCCTAATGGCCAAGGAAATGACTACTTGTTTGTTGGAAATATGGTGTACACAGTAAGTAGTTTTTAAATTTAATTTTGGTATTTAATTACAATACAATTCCCTGCCTACACATTATTTGTATACTCACTGAAAGGGCATAAGGTCTCCAGTCAATCTTTCACTGTCTAGCCAGTCTGTCTCTTCATTACACTAATCCACTGTTTCTTTCTATTCTCTTGCCTCCTTCTCCCATTCTTTGCTATCATTTTACTCCCTACAGTCTCATGAGCATTTCTGTGGTATTTATTTGTTGTGTGTGTGTGTGTGTGTGCGCGCGTGCGTGCGTGCGTGCGTGTGTGTACCAGCCATCTCAGAGTTTACAATATAACATGAATGTTTATTATCTCGAGTCGCCAGAGCACTAATCCAGTTTTTTTGACATTTTATTTGCTTCCTTGTGCTTATGCAGTACGTGGTTGTAACTGTGTGTCTCAAAGCTGGGATGGAGACCACCGCATGGACCAGGGTATGGCCATTCACACACCCTCAGTATGTTACTCAATCACTGAAAAGTATGAGGTTTTCATATAAGCCTCTGTATACACACTTCATATGGACAAAAGCCATGAGTGATTAGGTTTTTCCAGCTCTAGACATCTTTCATTAACATCATCTTACTTTCATCAAACATTTTTATTTAGAATAATAAGGTTTACAGTGCTATTGCTTTCAGGATTTTTAAATGATCATTTGTTAATGTTGCCCATTAAATAGCTGACTCTGGATGTGTTTAGGAATGTGCTTACCGGCAGGACTGTCAGAGGGGTGTTTTCTTTCAAACAACATCAGAAAGCTTGCCCCAAAGCTTGTCTGACTACTACATCAATTAAATGTTAACATATTTACTCTGACTAAATTTGTGGAAACCAGTAAAACCACAAGAATCCTACAACATGCTCCATTAGTATATTTCCACAATTAGTTAAAATAATATCATTCTACATGATAATTTCCTGAGGTTAAAGCTTTTAACCCATAGTGGGATTCACAAGGTTATTTTTACTGGAGATGTAGAGCAGGTAATTTACTGTCACTATTAAGAGATTGGGCGGATGTACTGGATGGTGCTGACATCTTTGTCCGTTCAGCTGTCTTCACAACAGCCTGTCCGTAATGAAGCAGGGTCCTGGGAATTCACACAGTGTCCCCTTACATCAGATCAGAGCAAAGGACCAGGAGAGAAGCGCAGCTAACGTCTGTGTCTATATTGGGATGGGCAGTATGTGAACTATTTGACCTGTGTTTTTTCTTTTCTCTCAATATCCATCCTTTGTCACATCACCCTTATGCACTTATCTAATGTTATGGCAAGCACACATGAAGACAAACAAATGTTCTAACCATCCCAATATTTGTCTCTCAAAAATGCAGTTTTCCCACTTGGCTGTGTGGGGAAGCATGATTCTATGGATGCTCTTCTTTGCTGTGTACTCGGCCATCTGGCCCAAGATCCCCATTGCCCCGGATATGCTGGGACAGGCAAGTTTGCTTCTTTACATGTGTCACTCATTACAGCCCATAGAGGTTGAGAGGGTTAAAATAGCCCTCCTCACGACATCTCTCTCTCAGACTCCATCACCTGCTCGTTTTGGTTGCCTCTGCATGGCGCCTGTTTGACACACCTCCATGGGTGTTCCTCATCTGTCCTGCCGGATTCACAGGAGATTTATGCTCCAGCAGCCCCTCTCCCCAGGCTTCCTGCACCTGCTGCGTGTCACCCAAGCCCTGTCATTTACTGCCGTATGCCAAGGTGTTGACTCAAGCGGGTGGGCTGCTGTCGGTCGTGATGAGGGTCCTCGGAGATTGAGAGGAGCGGCTCTCCCTGATTGAGACTAATTTAGGGAGGTTTAGGCAAAGTGCCCCACTGAGAACAGGGAAAAGGGATCCAGGCCATCTCAAACCCTCTGCCCATTAATTCAATTTGTGTCAGAAATCAGGAATGCGGTCAAATATCTATGCAGCTGCTCTTAGGCTATCTGGGGAGTGGTCTGGGACAGCCACTTTCCTCCATCATCCCCCTAACCATTACCTCTCTTATTCCCCTGCCTCATCTATCTATATATCCATTTGTCCACAGGCGACAGCGAATGGAAAATGTCATGTCCATTTGTCCACTGAATATAGTTGATTTGTGCTTACTGTAAAGTAGGAAAGCAGGAGACCTAAAGTGAATAAAGGAATTTGGCACAGGAATACTGCATAAGGGAATGTATGGTCTTCCTAGGTCAAATGTCATTAATTCCTGTTGAAAACTCAAAGGTTTGCAACCCAAACACACACATGAATGCATTGAATAAACGTCCTAACATGTGCCAATGAAGTCTATTAGGTGACTGTTACCAAAATGAAGAACCTGATCTTATAGCTAAAGTGATGAAAGGAATAAAATGATTATAAGTAGAATTGTGACTGAAAGGACATTGTGCAAAACAAAAGAAACAACACTGACTCAAGGAGACATTGAGTCAAACTGAAGAGAAATTAATCCCTGTAGACGGCCATAAAACAAGGGTTAAAGGTCAATGCGTCTGACTGTAGCAGGATTTCAGAAACAAGTGTGGATTAGTTTAACTTTTATTAACATTTAACATTTTATCTGATTGTATTAGTATTAGGTTTAACGGTGATCTGAAGCTAAATCTGCTGAATAGTTAATGTTTAGTTTGGAAATGTGCTTTCCTTTTTGTATAAATGTGCTTTGTGTGGCATTTTCCCTTGCCTGTACCAGATGTTCTCACAGTGAAGAAGCATGACTTAATGTTGGATTTAAATGAATTTTCATCTTAATAAAAGCAGTCTGTGTGCTGTCATTGCAGGCTGGAAGAGTGATGCAGTGCTGGCACTTTTGGCTCGGTCTGATTCTAGTGCCTACTGCATGTTTACTCAAAGACTTTGCTTGGACCACGTAAGTACAACACATTTCACATAAATACATAAGAAATCCATATACAGGCTTTTTAACTTGACCAAAAGGTTTACATAACCCTTATTGAGCTGGTGTCAACACTTACGCACACTATTATGAATCACATATGTCTGCAAGCACTCAGACTTTCCCTCACTGGTTTGACGAGCGCTTTAACTTTGCAGCATGCGGCGCACTGTGAAGAAGTCCCTACTCGAGGAGGTGCAGGAGCTAGAGGCCAGAGCTGTGGACCCAGGGGCCGCTGTTCTCAGGGATGCCAGTGGCCGAAGGTATAAACTATGTGGACAGTCTATTTATGTCTGTTTAATGTCCAATAACATCAATTCTCTGTGTAAGAATTGCATTTTATTTTGGGTGGCGTTACAGGACTGATCCCAAAGCAGATGTTCCCTAGAGGCAAAAGTTGTCACGTGTTTAGAGAGGTAGTTAGAGAGGTTTGAACTGTCCTGCTGTGTGACCTCTGATCTCCTTTGCCCTTCCTAAGCAGTAGTGTGATGTTTCTCTTTGAGCCATCATTGACCTCATTTACATTTTAAATCTGTGTTGCATGCTATCTTATGCATCTTATTTCACTTTCATTAACGGCCTCATAGCTGGATCAATTTGAACTGCTGTACCAACCTGGTTTGTTGTTGTTTTTTCATTCTCCTCTTGAATTACCCCTGTTTGTGGTGTCATTAGCATATTAGCAATAGCTTGTATTTCAGTCAGGTCATCTATTATGTGGTTTTGGTTAGTACTAGTGTGCACCCTGCTACCCCTGACCCTCACCTAATACGCAGACCCGACCTGAATTGACCCAGTATTTAAAAACATTGCAAGAACAGGGAGCGTCTTAGTCTTATTGGGTTAGAGTCAGCAGTATTGGATAGGTGCAGGGCATTAGGGAAAAGACACATCTGTGTTTGTAATTCCCGGGAATATTTGGGAAAAATATCAAAGATAGGTTCAGGATGTGCTGCAAGGAAAGTAAATAAATCTCAAAGGTATAGATCCATCACACTTAATATTTTTTCATCGGTTTTTGGTCTTTTATCGTTCATTCATTGCCTTCATCAATCATGGCATCATTTTATTTGGCCGCAGACTCCTTATGCAAACTTGAATTCTCCTTTACAAACAGAAGTGAAGAACCCAGGCAATTACTTACACCAGTCCACATTTCTGAACAGCTGTATATGAACCCTAGCCTTGAGAAAGCTGACAAACTCTCTGATCAGGATATCAAGTCCCTGCATCATAGCCAGACTTGTCCCTCTTTGATTTTTAATCTTATATTGCAACATGACAGTTTGGCAAATATGCAAAGAATCGAAGAAGTCACTATGGCATGCCACAAAGAAATTTCTGCTTGTATCTAGTGCCAGTGACCCCACTATAGTACCAGCGTTTGTAGTCCTTTAGTCAGTATACAGTATGTGTTAAGCTGCATGCATGTATTTTAGTGTAATATCTGGAAAGGCCTTAGTTATTTTTGGTCACAGAGGAGAGGAGCCATGACGGCGTGTGGTCCTGAACAGAGGATCCAGTCTTCTTCTTGGAAAGAGGGAGAGGGCAGAGAGAGGGGCTGTTACACTGCAGCCGTTTATGACCCGGTGTTCGGTTAAAAACTGCATCCTGGGACTCACTGTACGGGCCAAATGCTTAAAGATTTAAAGTCTCGTTAAAATGCTCTCAGTCCTTGGTGTTTCTCTGAACAGCAAATGTCATTTCAATCAATTTAAAACCAGAGATACTTTTAGATACAACTTGGATATTGTTGGTACTTGGTAGATGATTTATTTTTCTTGCCGGAATATCATTGCAATTGAGTAAAAATACACCAACTTTCTTCTGCTCTTTTGAAAATTTCAAGTATATATATATATATAAAGTACTAGGATAACTAGACTTTACCCCAGTTGTGTCTGGTTAAATGGGTTAGCTGTAGAAAGACCACAGAGAGTGTCTTATTGAGTTTGTGAAATGGATGTCATGGATGTGTCATGTGAATCTCATCTTGTTCTCTGTCTACAGTCTAAACGAACGGGCCCATCTGCTGACAAGAGTATTTAGAAAAACACCTTCAAACATGGGACGCTCCAACTCGGTGCAGCAGACTGTGTCACGTGAGTACACACATGCAATCCCAGTTACTACTAAGACTAATGTATTGAAATTATTGACTAGTGTTTGAACCCCTACTTCTAGAAACGTAAGCACAATAAACAACAGAAATATTGAGTTATGAAGCTGAACAGTTGAAACAAAGTCCACTCGGCTCTATCAGGCTAAATTCTTGTAATTTTTTTTCAGATGGGTATGCCTTCTCTCAGGAGGAGCATGGTGTGGTGTCCCAGTCCCAGGTGGTGCGCTCCTATGACACCACACAGCAGCGCCCGAGCATCTAACCTGCTCCACTCTTTGTAGCAACACGTCCCGGCGACATCAGACTGCAAACGTCAGCTTCCCGCCGAGTGACTGATCCTGCCGTGGCCTTATTGGACAATGAACTGACCTCAGAAAAGATTGTCAGACGCAGAGGCCATCGCAGAACATGGAGGACTGATCTGAGAGAAGGAAAAAATATATCCTCTTTATGTTACATGAGCTGCACTGGCATGAGCAATCCTATTCATACACCAGTATAAGCCAAGCCAAGAGACTGCTTCTCATATTTACGCACAAACTGGTCCTTTAAGTGTCTGCGTGTGTCTGTGCGGGGCATTATTCTCTCCGCATGAGTGTCTGCACGCATATACTGTACCACTGTCTGTCATGTGTACTTCCATTGGGCCCTCTCATCTTGTGAACTTTGGTTTAAAATAAATTGTCATCACGCGTTGACATCATAATGAACTGTCTGATTCAGCATGCGCGCGCACACACACTCGCAGACATGAAGGCGCATCATCCTTTTAAATAGGAAGGGAACGTGGACATGAGGATGTCTGGAGCCCTCTGTCCCATAACAGCAGCGAGCCTCACTGCCAAACACTACAAAGATGTCACTGAGGCAGAATGCCGACCAGACCCCCACCCTGGCCCCCTCCTAACCCTCTGGGACCTCTATACTCTACACAGGAGCAACCTCTACCAACCTCTGTCTCAACATGCTGCTCATCTGCTGGCCAGTTTTAGACTTCTACATTAACGCTTGTTTTATTCTGTGACCACTCCTGTGATTACTGATGCTGCATCATCATGAGGCGTCCTCATTTTTGATTCTCCTGGATTCTCTATTAAATTATTTTTTATTAAATGGACATCTGTATGTGTTTATAAGTTTGTCTCTTTTGAATAATGCCTGTTTTTGTACTACTCAGACATCCTGGAGGGAATATTTTACTTGAATTTGTGCTAATAGGCTAATAGTCCCTCTGCATCATGTGTTTCTGTCTCACTCTGGAAATCATTGTTTAGCTGCTTCCTGTTGAGGAATTAACACTAAAGGAGATGTAAGGGGGGAGGGGGGATGTCCATCCAATTCCTAATTATTAAATTTAATCAATGTGACCTACTGTATATTTGTGTTTTCTTTTAGCTCAACTCTAGAACACTGTGCAGGAAAGGGACTTAAATTGGATATTTATTTTTAATATCCAATTGAGTTTCAATTGAAATTTAACAAGCAGTGATTTTATGACTTACATGATACTCATATTATCAGATAAAACCTTCTCCCACACTCCTCTCTAGGCAGTTGTAGTGCAAACATAACCAAACAGCCAGTTTGTACAGGCCCGATTCCCTTGACTTCAGCTGGAGATCCTGTTCCCACCCACCTTCCTGGACCGAGACCAGCCTGGACGACTGCAGCTGCTTCAGTATGGAGAATCCATTGGGCTAAAGAGTTAGAGAGACATCCCACTAGCTCCCAGCATTCCACATTAGTTTAAGAAGCAGCCTGCCAAGTCGGCCTCCATAAGATTAAAGATGTTGTATGGACCTAAGCTGTATTGTAGTGGTCTATTGTTCCCCTTCATGCTCCAGGTGATGTGACAGGTATTTTCTCCTGTCCTCGGTGGGTGGTAGCTGTCTGCCCGAGTGTGTAATTAGTGTTTGTAATGGCTTAACTATTCATCTCATAGATTACAGAAAGACAAAGAATGTGTTTCACTTGGAAAAAATAATTTGTAAAACTCTGAAAGGAAACTGTTTTAAAATATTTTATTTTTTAATTTATATAAAAACTTCCGCAACAGGTCCACGGCAACAGGCAAAGGTACTGGACCACATGGTATTCTCAACATTTTACAGAAATGCTTCTCCTATTCACAGCTGCCACAGACAATGTGTTTGGGGGAACAGATGAGGTACACAGACTGCAAGGTTTCAATGGAACATTATTACAGAGTTAGCAGTTACAGATCCCTGCCTTGAGCTGGTTTTGTTCACCTTTTCCTGGAAATATTGGTTCAGATGTAAAGTTGTAAAAATGAAATGAGGCACCCAAAAGGTACAAAATTAAAAGCTTTTATTACCACTTGGCAGATTACAGGCAGGTAATAAAGACTTAATAATTTTGTATTTTTTGGGTGAAGAGCACCAAAAGGACAGTTTTGCACAATCAACACAATTGACAAGTAGCATTCCTGCCCTCTACATTTTTGCATTGGTTCAGAGGTACCCAGCTTATGCTCTCAGTTAAGGCACTCAATTGTGGGAGTGTTGGATAGACATGCACACACCTGACATCAAAGTTCGGGGGTAGTCAGTGTTGATTTATTTAAATTTAATCTGTAGTAATCACCCTACTCATTCACTGTCTCACTTTGTAGGTACATTTCCTCCCAACATGTACATGAACATTTGGTTTGATGTTTCCATTCAGAGCAGTAGGACACTTCTTTTCTTTTTGGTTGGAGAGCTGTGGGGTGGAGCGTCACAGTCTATGTCTTGTGCTCACTTCATTAGACTTGAAATGGGCTTTAGGGAAATGGCAACTGCCTTTCACATTGCACCACCTGCATTTTGCATTACACACAGTCTACTCACAGGAAGACCCCCCTTCAGCCCAAGGCTCCATATTCAGACCCATACAGTACAAACATTTTACCATGTTTTTGTTCATTTGTCAAAAAAACCCATACCCCTTCATGAGCATTCAGAAGTGCAGATGTGCACATGGCATTAGCACAGCATGTGGTCATAAGGTTTTGGGCTTGAATATTCACTTTGAGTACATTTTAGAGCTATAAATCATCCAGTCATCACTCACACTACAGCCATGAGCCAACAAATCTTTTTTTCATACTCCCACATCGTCACGCACTCACACTTTTGGACTGTTTGGGCTGTAGTCTGTATTAGACTCCAGTATTTCCCATGACTCGAGACTGAATTTTGTCCATAGTTACAGGCAAAATGTAGAGCAGTTTAGTCCTACTCCACAACATAATGGCTTTATACACAAGTCCTTCATGTTAGAGGTCTACCACAGAACAGCTGTAGCCCCTCACACTGTAACTGGGGGGAACTTCTGGTCATTGGAAATACTGGATACCACATTAGGTGGAGGGAGGGGAGACTGAAGCTGCCTGTACCCCCCCTGTGAGTCGATGAATGTTGGGGTAGGGGAAACAGGATGAGCGTAGCCAATAAACTGTGGGTGCAAAAACTGTCCCTGATGAGGCATTATCTGCGTGGCCTGTTGGCAGTTCAGCACAGAGAAGTTGGTGGGCATGTTGACAAAGACACTGGCGTCAGGGGGCAGACAGCAGGATGCCTGAGCCCTCATGAGGGGAGGAGGTGCGGGGCGGGGGGCAGTGGCTGGGACAGAGGAGCTGGATGATGTGGCCGTGCTGGACTGACGGGACGATGAGCCTCTGGAGGTGCTGGTGCTGGACATCATGGGGATGGTTTCCAACAGGCGCCCCCCACTGGCCCCGCCTCCTGTTGCCCCTGACGACAGCTCCTGCTTGGGACGGAGGCAGCGGCAACAACACACCGCCACCACAGACCCCACTATGATGAACGCAACGAACACTGAGCCCACAATTAGGAAGGGGACGTAGATGGGCACTGCAACAGAAAAAGAAGAGGATAAATCGTTAACAAAAACATGCATTGGTAAACCCTCACCTACGCTATTGACTATCTTCTATTTATATTTATTGCCATTTTTTACTACTTAGTGACAGCCATACTTAACACTATAATTATGTCTCATGGATTAGTATTACTTAGTTGTTTTTCATTTTCAAGAATACCAATCGTCTGAACCAAAGCACAGGCTAAGCACCTACATGCGAGGGGTGATGGGGGGAGACAATGAAACAAAAGCAAATGTGCACAGGAGTGTTTGGACAGGAGATGGGATTGCAGGGAGCGCTAGCCTCTCATTAGCAGCTATTAACTTTGTTTTGATCTGTTTTAATCCTGCCCCCTGCTGCTCCTTAGTTCACCCCAGTCCCCCTGATAACTTGAGCTTGTGTTTATGACATTGTGGAGACTAAAATCTGTATACACGCTCAATTCATACAGCCTGCCTCCGTTATGAAGACAAACATCAGGTCCCTGTGAACTTAATCAGTTACTATTAGCTCAAAGTCTTACATTCAAATGTTGGTTAAATATGTTAAGGTTAGTGAAGTAGTAATTATGGTTAAGGTTAGGGTCAGTTTCCAGGGAATTAAGGTAAGTCTATGTAATGTCCTCAAGAAGCATGGAAACCCAACGTGTGTGTGACATATTTTTGTGACCCTTCCTTTTTTATTGCTATTTATGAGCAGCCCATTGAAAATGAGTTTGTCAAAATGAGCTACAGTACTTGGCTTCTGCTTAAAGAAAGTATTAGCATTGTTTGATTTAATGTGTATGAATGCAAGGTTATCCAGCCATTAAATCAAAGGAGGCAAAACTATTCCTTTCCGACCTTTTCTTTTTTATCTGCTATGTCAAAACATACTTATAATAATTTATTTTCTGCAGTGGAAGTGTCACACGCTGCACATTTGTAATACTAAGCAGGTAGAACCCTTGGCATTTTTATACCTCAGCCTTCAGGATCAATTACTACATTTAATTTAGTAGTGTGCACATGAGCTGTGATGACAGCTGCAAACAGAAAGTGAAATAAACTACAAACTGACTGACCACTCCCAAAGAATCAAGTGAAAGTTTTATCCAAAATCAGTAAAAATCACAAATAAAAGTCTTTAGAATTACAAGAAGTGCCTAGGTAAGATGTTTTTACAATCTTTTTTCCCTGACATTAACACACCCAATCATTTGCACTTTATGAAAGATGTGTAACTTTTTATTGTTCACCAAGGGTCCCCAAAGCTAGTTTCTACTAATGATGCCTGTGCATAAAGATTTGTAACTGTATGCCAAAGTGAGGTGGCAAATGACTCCAGTTTCTCTTTGTGTCCCGCTCTTTGAAATACATCCACGGCCTTGAGAAACCTCTGAGAATGCTCACCCATTGGAGCCTGGTATTAAAGTGGATTACAGCATCAAACTTGTGGCAGGGCTTGAGGTCATTCAGTGGCAGCCGCACTGAGCAGAGGTGAAAAAAGACATACTTCAGGGCCACAGGAGGGCAAAATATCTTGGTGGGTATCTTGACCCATTTAGTTTTCACACCATCAACTTATAGCTTAAAGCTACACAGTACATGATAAACAGGTTATAACAGGATCCCACCAACTGTTATGACAACACAGATAAGTTACAAAGAGTAGAAAATGTCCGTCCCTTTGTACTTCTCTAGTCTCCACCTCTTTGCTCTGCATGGATTCTGTGTGATATTCAATCAGGGGCCCTTACAACAAACCTTCAAAACATGTTGTGATTTGTTTAGCAATTTGATTCAAGTCCGAAGCCAGATGCCCTTTCTTTTGCAAACTTTTTACCTGACATGGGACTTGCATGTAGAAAAGAGTGGCTTGCAAGTAAATGTTACTGCTTTGTCTACATGTCTACTTCTTTGGAGACAAGCAGACCATGTCACTAGGCACATTAAATCTGTAGACTGGCAATCCCTTAACAGTAAGAATTTATTTTTAAAGTTATTTTTTTTAGCAATGAAAATAAATCCTAGATAGTATTTAAAGCCTTACAGTGGAGCATTTTAAGCAAAGCAATAACAAACATCTTCTGGGGACAAAAGGTAGCAGACCCTCTGCAAGAAATTACATAGTGTACCTTTAATAGGCTAAATAAGAATTGCATATTGAATATTTTAAATGCGTTTCACAAGCCTGTATTTCAGCACATGACAGTTGTGTGTATGTGAAAGCCGAGCTCTCTCATTGTTCCCTGTCGCTCTCCCACACCTGTTGCTGCAGTGGAGTCCTAGTAACAGCAGCCCCCTCTCTTAAGCTCTTGTTTTGGGCAAAGTCTTTGTGGCTGACTGGTTGGGCTAGACTCTCCCCTCATCTCCCCGAGTTATCCCCATAGGAATTCTCTTGTTCCCAAAATCCATATGCTATAATAATATCCTGACTCACATGACATCAGTGTGTATCTTTGAGGGATGATTAATAGGAAGGAAGATTAAGAAAAATGAATGAAACACTCCGATTAGACCCAGGGAACCTCCTATTTTTTCCATTCAGCTTTTGCTTAAAGTTATTTTGGATGGTAGCCATTGAATGAAAAGTATATACACTTCTTCCTGCTTTGATAAGCCATGATAGCATTAGCAAATGACAGATTTTAGCTGCGGCCTAAAGGAGGGAACATCCCAAGGGAAGCATAAACTCTACAGTATAAAAGTTGCACTTTTGATGTCTAGTTTGCTCCACTGCGGTTATCTTTCTCTCTGCTCCAACAGCCTTAATGCTAGATTACCTTATGGGAATGTAAGCAAAGGATGACGGCGGCAGGAAAACACAGTGTATTGTCATCTAATCCATGGCTAAGTTGAAAAGTATGGGTTGTACTCTGCTTTTCTCTTCACTATTAAATTGAATGTGTGGGATATTGTTTGAAGCTGGTTAGACTATGAATCCCTTAAAGCCAAGACCCAGCACACTGACTCCACTTTCATTAAGGGAACACCAACAGAAAAGTGAGTCTATAGGAAATAATACATGGACTGAGCTGTCGTCAGGGTGCCACTGTCCAAGATCCGGTCAAGTCCAAATTTGATCCCAGTGAGGACTGAGTGATCCAAGCCCCTGCCCTCCACTGTCTGTTACTGCCTTGAACAAATACTGCTATTTATAAAGTGCACCAAGATTGACATTTGAGAGTACAGGTTTTTGGGGAGTTGGCTACTGTCTCCTGTCCTGTGCAGCTGTCGGGACATGGACAGAAAGACATTAAGCTTTTTCTATTTGGACATAGTCTTTAAAATATATTAACAGATAAAAGAAGAGAGTGTAGGGTTGCCTTAAATTGAAACTTGACAAAGATAATTGTAATTTGTTTACATGCAAATAACTTGTACAATGAATACACCAAGTTTTAAAGTCTGAATAGCATGTCCAAAGCTTTCCACATGACCACAATGAGAGCCTGTTGGAGCAGAGTCAAAACCTCATGCTATAACAAGCTGTTTAAATCTGCATTGACCTGAATTGAAGATAACATTCAAAATTCACAGTCCTGCTGTAAAATAATGAATTATTGTGTAAATTCTTTGAGCACCAAAGATGTAAAAGTGTAATTAAATTAATGTGAAATCTAATATGTTCTTGTACTCTTCAGTTATACCTTCTTTTTTGCGATAAATAGTACTGGTCTATGTTATTCCCGCATGTCTTTTTTTAATACAGTATAGCTAGTATCAGGGTAGTCTAATAGCATTGACAAGTTTTTGAACAAGTAAATAAAGCATTGTACCTGCCCCCGAATCCTTGCTCCCTTTATTGTCGGAGTTGGGTTCCTGAGTTTGACGGTCGTTTTCGCAGCTGCCCTGGTCCAACCGTGCGTCCGTGCTGGCGCAGCAGTAGCGCAGCTCGCATTTCCCACAGCAGATGATCGCGTCCGCTGCATCTATCTTCTCCGGACACTGAAAGCCTTCTTTCCACACTCCTTGGGGGTCTAGCCAACCATGACAATACTCACCAATGGCTTTTACGTCAATAATCACCAAAAGTAAAGTGACAATTATGGCGAGAGACATGGATATGCCTCCACCACACATTTTGGACAGGTGGCAGAGGGACACAGGGGCCTTCACTCCCCTTGATTGATCAGAATAGGCGGCTGGTGGGGTGTATCAGCACTGTTGGGGTAAATGGAACGATGTGATGAAGCAACAAACCACCACTGAGCTGTCATTTGTTATTAAGGTTTGTGCGTAATCTCCGTGCGTAAAGTTCCCAAAGTTGTCGCCGTGTAAATTATACAAGACGTCTTCAAATGTAAGCATGTAAAATTTTCTTTTAATTCCCCAAGTAGGCTACATACAGCGTGAAATGTCTGGATCTG